>JAODJW010000019.1:18231275-18248062 GCA_026777045.1 Hyperopisus bebe
GGGCCTGATGTGGTCCCTACCAATGTTGAAACTGAACCTATGCCCTTGCTTTGGCCATTATTCACCACCCATTGTAGATACTGAGGTATTTCTTTTAGTGATGAACTCCTGTTAATACAGTGACTCGTTTAGTGTATCGGCAAAGCCGCCATGCACCTCCTTTCAGACTCTGACATGTTTGATCTCTGCCCTGCATTATCGCAAGCTCCTTCCGCGCACGTAGGTGGCATGCTGCAGCCCGGGCCCTGCTAACGGCCATGCGGGTAGAGGCTTTCGCGGGCGGCGAGTCTCCGCCGTGCAGCCATCCATTCTTGTTTCAAAGTTCATCTGCATTCTTGACAGTTATAGGTGCTTTTCTTTCCCCGGGCAGGGAAAGACGTGTCTGAGTTACACGACTCGCCCAAGGATGGATAGCTGCTGTTCCCAACTGGATATAATAGATGCCTCATCGTTAAGCCAAATCTCATGGCTGCATTAGATAACACAAAACACATCCATCATCAATCTCCTCAGGATCCGACGTCCGACTAAGGAAAATAAAAAAGAACATTTGAATTTTTTTGTCCTGTGTGCATCAGGTTGCCAATGGCAATGTGCTCTAAACTCTGCTGCCCCCTTGGGCACCTTTACCTACAGAACAGCTTTAATAAATTAATGCGGGGGGGTTGGGAGTGTATGTGTGTGTGTGTGTGTGTGAGTGTGGGGGGGGGGGGGTAGAAGGCTCCTGGCCCTCTGTGTCCCTGACCAGGATACACTGCTTAAAGATGGATGGATGGCTTTTCTCCACAGTTTCTCATGACACTTTGTCTTGGCGACCTGAAGGCCGAAGCAGGAAGATGAGGCTGGACCCATTAAAAACGGAATGTGTAGAACTGTACAGGGAAATAAAGACTATACTTCAAAAATAGCATTTCACTCAAACCAATCAGCCCCCCCCCCCCTTTACAGTGCACTGTAGGTATAGGGTCGGGATACACCCCAGCATTCCGCAGCAGATCCCGAATCCGGGGGCTAAGCTGCCTCACCCTGCAAAGCCCCCCTCAGGGAAAGCTCCCCAGATGGCCACATTCAGATCATTTCCGCCCTTCAGAATGACCTCCCAGCCATGACGACCCTTTCCCACAAGTAAAAGCCCCTGAATTTCAAGACGAAATCAGCGCCTGGCTTTTGCATTGGATGAAAACAACAGAGCAATACAAAATACTCCCTGACAGGATGAACACCTCGAATGCCTGATGGGGGAGGGGGGCTGTGTTCATCCAGGAGGTGACAGCTGTGCCAAGTACCCCAGGGGTCCCAACTGTTTAATTACAGGCTGACACTCTCTGTCCCCGGCTCTCCACCTCCACAAAGACCCCCAAACTGGCCTCCTGGACCGTCAAAGAGATGCCTGCTGTCTGCTGGTGGGGGGGGGGGGCGTCTGTCAGGACACCAAGCGACCCTCCTGTGACATACCTGAGAATCCACGCAAAGGCATTCAGCTACTCAAAACGATGGATCTGCTATCCTCTTGTCCCATCCCACTTTTTTACACAGGCTGAAAAAAGCGATCAAAATAAAGGCAGGAGAAATGCATGGGGGCTGGTGTCCTCTGGGTGCGCTTTCTGCTTGATAGACTTTAAAGGCCTTGGAAACAATAAGCAGGCAATCTGCTTTTTGCAAAGACAAAAAAATGCAAATCAAAGCAAATCAATATTTAGACACCCCCCCCCCAGAATCGGAGACAATATTCGTCTTGTCTTTTGAAAATCAAATGCATCATTCTGCAGCTCATGAATATGGCAATCTGTGTCATTTGGGTCATTAATATGACATAGATGGGGCCTGATTAATTAGCAATCAGCACAAAGGCGCGTCTGACTCTCCGCTTGTTGGGAGCGATCAGCTTCTTGGATTTGACTTGGGCCCTCATTTCATCTGTAGACCCCTTTTGGGGGACACGCTGACCCCTACCAAACACCATTCAACACTTTTTGGAAAGGTGGGAGTGATACAGGAAAGACACAGCATAGTCCACTATACCGATACACTGGCATGCGCGCCGCAGGAAGGCATGGCCATGTCAGCCACACATTCCCGCTCTGCTTTTCCCAAATCTGAGCGTCTGGAGGCGCCAACGCCTCCGTCGTCCGGTACGGGTCCGCGGAGGACAGGGGCGGAAGCGTCTGTTCGTGCCGCGGAGCGCTTATCCGCCGGCCCAATCTGCACATCCGCTGCGGCGGGAGCGGCACGCCGTGCGGCAAGCGGGGCCTGAGCTTGAGTGCAGCATGGCCGAGTCGCCTGTGCACTTCCGCTCGTCTGTGCCTCCGAGCGGCTTGGCAGCCCTCCATGGCGCCATATGCCCCTCGGACAGGGTATTCCAGACTGTCAGAGCGCGGAGCCTGGCAACGGCAGTGGGACAGGACCCCTGCGGCCGCCGGCGCCTCACCTGCCCCCCCCCCCCAACCTGTCTCCTGCAGACAAGGGGAGGGGAGCCCAGCCGCTCCTGTGCCCCGATCTGTAATGCCAGAGCTGCATTTAATTAAGACGCTACCGCTAAATGAATTATGCGGCAGCACTGGGCATCAAAATGGCTATTTCAGCACTGAAGAGATGTTTCCAATGAGGTTTAATTCACTCAGGAAAGCGCAGCTTATTTCTATAACTGCCACTTGATGCCATGCAAGGTTTTAACATACAGAGCAGCAGCAGGAGTGTGTGTGTGTGTGTGTGTGTGTGTGTGTGTGTGTTTCTGGGGGGGAAGCAACGTGTTCACAGTGAGTTACCAGTGCCAGAGCCCCCCAGGTATAGTCATGTTCTGATCCAAAGAGTGTGGAAGTGGAGGGGAATGAGTGGGATTTTATTTAATTTTTTTTTGGGGGGGTGGGGCAGTTTCAGATTCAGGCTGCTCCTGTAGAGCCAAGAAAGAACGAGGGAGACAGACGGCCACGCGGGGGCCCAGATGCCCACTACGCTCCAGGGTTTCCAGGAAGAGGGGTGCTTAGGGGCACAGTAAGGCCCGATATGTCCCCATGAGTGTGAACCCTCTTCCCACAACCATAGCCATACTGATTACTCCGTATATGGAGAGACAAATACCATATCCCTACATATACATGACTGATATGCGCAATAATAACCTGTAAATTCAAGCTGACTGCTGCAGAGATTGCTAGCTCGGTGCATTATGTAAAATATTCCTTCCTGCAAGTGGCGCTACAAACATGCACAGCCATGTTCTCTTGAGCTTGAAGCCTTTTAGGTCCTCTCATTCACGCCGTGGGCATCCCTCCATCCCAGACAGCGGCTCTGCTCCCCGTCGGCACACTGACAGACAGGGAGACGTGTGAGGAGTCGCTGAGTGCAGACGTTTGCTTTTACGGGCTCCCCTCAGATGGCGTGCCACTTCCCGAAGGCAGGATCCCGCCGGCCTGAAATGTGGGTTACCCTCAGCACTCGACTGGAAAGGCCGAGTGGCTTTATGGAAAAGATACAGAGTCACAACAGAGTGGCAAGGACTGCAGAAGATGGATACTGCTCCCATCGCCTCGGTTTGCAACATCAAAATAAATGAAGATAAATGGAATTTTGAAAAATTTCCCTAATTCAGAATAAAACACATTTACTGAGCAACAAACACAGCTTTCTTTGGCGGCTTGAAAATACATCCATCTCCACTATAACTACAACACACTCTAACATGAATCATACAAATTCATTTAAAAATGGGAGCATTATGCTTATATAAATAATGAGTGCGTGAGTGTCGACAATGAATGCCGTTTCAACAAAAACGTTCGACTTATTAAACCGGCACGTTGAAGGAACTTCTGTATAGAGCATTTTGTGGCTAACCATCCATCAAATATGCTGCTTATTTAACAGGTTAGATCCAGGCCTACTGTTACTGATTCTTATTGCTACTCACAAAATGAGCAGCATCTGAGTCAAAAGCCCACACAGAGCACCCATGAAAACCTCTATGCCAGTTTTTCTCAGCCCAGTCCTCAGGGACCACCAGACGGTCCACGATCTTGCCCCTTCCCATCTCCTAGTACAGAGCTGGGAGGAAGCAAGAATGTGGACTGTCTGGCACGGAGCTGGGGAGAGAGCAAAAACATGGATTGTCTGTGGGTCCACGAGGACCGGGCTGAGAAACACTGCTCCATGCCAACAAATCGAGAGCATAAGAGCAAAGCGTCGATGCTCTGCGGGGAGTAGAAGGGGTTTGGAGTTTCTGAATCTGGAACTTTCTCTGTGGCACAGAAACACTCTAGCTCTCTGACAGATATGGTCATTATTTTTGCTTGAAAGCTTTTTCACAGCCTCTTTGAGAAGGGAAATTACATTAATGAACTCAGACAAGAACAACCAGCTTCGGCACCCCCCCCCACCCCCCTGTGCTTTTGCATATCCTATTAAACCCAAAGAATCTTCCGGTCCTTGTCATTAACATCATTAGCGTTTTTCTCTTATTTTGTCATTTCCCATTAAAGGAGTAATGGGGTATCTCCCATTCGTGAGCTGTTTGGTTCTCCGAGAGCACAGGTGGAAAGTAACCTGTTACCCAAACTCTTGCCAAATGACTTATTTTAACGGCAGACATTTTGGAGACATTTGGGTGCCATATCAGCATAAACAGATGCAGTTCGGCTTCCTGCAGGCATTGCAGCTAGCGCTAATGCTAATACTAATGAAGTCCCAGCAAGTTTTACAGCTGGCCCAGGCCACTATTGCCTGGAATGAGGATACTGGGTTTCATGAGGGAACCTTTGCACCAAAGTCCAGTCCAACTAGTCTGTAAGTCACCTTAAACTGCCAGCCGGCAAGTTTCTCAGTGCACGGGTATGACCGTGTCACAAATGGCCCCACGTTGGCTAGCACAGGGGTGGAAAAACAAGCACGTCGAGCAGTGCTCATTCGGCGTGTCAGATCGGAGGCTGAATCATGTACGGATGGGTGCCGGAGAAGATGGACGCAAGAGGTGCAGCGCTGATGGATTCATACAGCCCCCGCCATCATCAACTGACAGTCATCCGTGCAAGGATTTAGTCCCTCGTAGACAGTCGAGTGGAAGACGGAGGACTCGAGGCTGAACTCCGCACTTGGTGCGATACACTTAGCCTCACCTTGACGCCATCAAGGCGATCTGCTGCTCAATTTGACTTCATATGCCTGACTCTTTGGCGTATTATTAATGTGCTCCTGCACTCCAGGAATCACGCTTATGTCCCAACAACTGCAATCGTGCAAAAGAGATGCATCTACATGATGGGAAATGACGAACAGCACTGTGATTCACGAGCATGCCCCAGTGCTCCGACGAGCTCGCTCAGATCGGGGATGAACAAGTATTGCATTGCAAAAAGTGCTTCTTGCACCTAGAAGTACCCATTCACCAATCAAGTCATTCAGGCGCCAACATGGCCGTTTCTGGCGCAATACAGCGTTCTTTGCCTAAGCTGAGGTGATTTGCATGTCCAAGGTGATAATGTGCATCCCACAATGCGGTACTGGCTGATTTCTGGGGGTGGGTGTGCCTTTCAGGTCTGCAGTGTATCATTTGGCATGGTACCCGTGGTTACTAGGCGCCACAATCGGCTCGCTTCATTGGCATTCAGCTGCTGATTCCGTTTCTAAGACCACGTGATGTTTCCACCCACTCTAATAATCAGGACAAAAGTCAGTTTTCGTTGGCAGTGTGCAGCAGTAAGGCTAGTTATTCTATGTATTGGAGACTTGAACAGGAATAAGAAAAAAAAAAAAAAACATGCTTCTGTATCCCGGAAAATATATGACAGTAGCTAGGCTGCATTTTTGCTGCACAACACGGAATGACACCCACTGAGCTAATAATATAGTATTTGCACAGACCCATGATGTGACGCTGGGTCTTACACAGTGCAACGTTCCCATTTCCATCCCTTAATAGAAAACACTGTACTCAATGTAGCTTGGCTTCCCATACAGTGTCCCTACATTTACAACCACCAGTCACTCACTGATGCTGAAACAAATGTTGCTGAGAAGCTTCACCTTCCAAATTTTCATTCAATAATATCCGCTCCACAAAAATTACCGTAAAATAAACTTTGAGCAATTATTTATTTTCAAAATTCAATTTCCACTGTCCCCAATCGCTGCACAGGCAACTGCTGCTTACCTTCATAACAAGTAGCCAGCATTCAGCTCTGCATGACTAACAAGGTAAGAGACGACAGAAGAGTAACAGTAAAAGGCAAGACAATGGGGGGAAAAAACATTGATATTTATGCCCATTTAATTTCCCCTTGACGGCACATCTAAATTCATGGAATCCCCTGCGAAAATTTTCACCCACAGGAGATAACATTTTGAAAAGTTGACGGGCAGTTCTATTATCGATAGAGGCTTCGGCTGTGGAGGAAATGAATGCCGATGGTGACCTGAGCCGTTTTTAACAGGGACGTGTCTATTTAGCACAGCGTGGACGGCACGTTTCGAGGAGAATCAAAACGAGGGAAATACACGACAGGACAATGGGGGACTGGAAAGTAATCAGGGAGCATTTTCTGTTCCTTTATGTCACAGGGAGATTGTTATGCACCCCCTCCTCTCACCACCACAACCACCACCATTACCTCCCTCACAAAGGTTCTAACAAGTTCATTCCCTTTCTTTGATAAGGCACTGAGAAAAAGTCAGGCAGAGATGGTGGTAAGTGGTGGAAGGGTCAGCTGGAAGACCAATAATAAGACACCAGACAATGCTTGTGTGCTTGCCTCATATAGCCATTTTTCCCCACAGAACTCAGTTACCCAGCAATTGCTGAATATCATCACTATTCCATCCCATGCCAACTGCTATTCCATATTTGCTCCACACCATCAAAACAACCATGGAGGTGCTACCATTGTCTTTCACAAATAATGAACCCACATTGTCCAGGAATCACTTTTGACTCGTGGAAGCTCCTGAGCTCCTGTTGGGGAAAACAGGGAACCCTTCCGTGGAACCGAATCGACCTGCTGCCAGCTAAAGTGGCAGGTGTTTCTCCGCACGAAGGAGGTTACAGAACACAGAGAAGCAAGTGACTCCCAACGGTCATGTGCCATTTGGCTTCAGACTCCAACAAACACAAATCTGCCCTCTTTTCAGGACACAAAAAGCTCAGACAGGTTAGGAAAATAAAATTAGTCATGTAATCTATCGCCAGACAAAAGACCTACATTTGTCTGTGCTCTTTCTAAATAAGAAAAATATATACTTCCTATTACTTGAACATCCTTAATTTTCAAGTCTATTTTACCAAACTTTAAAAGATACGTGGAATAATTATATTTGTTACTGCAGCAATCAAGGAAATTAAAGTTAGCTGATGACATATTTATAGCCAGCATCTGAAATAACCATCTCCTATAATTTCTTTATCGTAGCATGATAATCCATTTTCCAGCTCTCCTCTCAAGAACCTGCATAGTTCGGCTCTGCTTCCGTAATCGGGCAGAATACCTCTCTGGGCCTCTCAGACCCCCACACCTGGATTCCCGGTTAGCTGGCATCCTCACTGCCCTCCCTTGTGATCACCACCTGGGGAGGGTACTCTCCACCGGTACCTGTCCAGAGAAGCCCTTTTCCCATGCATTGTTATAGCAACCGGTCTCCAAATGCCCCCTCCCACACCCCTGCCTATCAGTCACTGGATAGGTCAGCCTTACTTCTACAGGGTTGAGAAGGACCCCTCAGCTGCAGACAGCTAAGAACTCAAACTCAACCCCTGGGCGCATCACTGCTACTTCATCGACTGCAGCTCTGAATGACTTGGACATCATTTTTTTTTTTCTCCAAATGAGAACGTTCCTGTAATAGTTGCATCTACGTGTATAACAACGTGTTACGATCTGGCTCAAAACTGTAACAAAAAGGAAAAGGAAAATCAATGCAATTTGTAATATTGCATTATGTAATAACTTGACAAAATGCAACAAATTTTCACTTCATTATGTAATAGCATCCACATTTTGTAATACTGTTGCATTTTATAATAGACAGCTTGAACACAGTATGTAATACATTTCCTTGCATTTTGTACTAAATTATTACATACTGTATTGCGGTGGTTATTACAAAATGCAGGAGTTGCACTTTTTAATGACAAAAATGTCATACTGTGCATTATGTAATAAACAACCAATATGGATGTCTTCATTAACACTTTATTGAGCTATTACATAATGCAGTGCTATTACATAATGCATTTTTACACACATATTAATTAGGTATGTACCCAGTTTGGCTATTGGTCCTCATTGTAAAAGGTGGAAAATAACATGAATGCTGAGTACGTCTAACATGATTAATTGGATCACTTGCGTCATGGAGCTGACTGACTGAAAACCAGTGTGTACCGACTTACTCCCGTGAGATGGATCTAGGACTCTGTTTTGGCGGTGAGGTAATCAGTGATGATGAAGAATGTTTGCACAGGGCTTTGTCAAAAAACTTCTCAAAATAGACTTTAAAGCATTTAAATGTGGTTTGTGCTTTTTATGCACAAACACTCTTTTTGCCTTATTAAAAATGGTACAGAAAATTTAATTTCCAAAAAACAAAATGTTGAACAGCAGAGTCTGCCTGTTTAAGGACAGATTTTGGATGTTTTTTGAACCTAATGAGCACCACCACTAGAACCATTAAAATCTATTAATTATCTAGTGGTAACACAATGATTATTAAAATTTGTATCATTAGACTGTTATACTCAAACATTAGCCCCGAGAACAAAGTAATGACTATGAGACAGATATTGTTAATTCAACAAGAATTTAATGAGCCCCCCCCCCCCGCAGGAAGCGACTGCACATATCAGGCCATCAGGGTGAAGTTTTTACTGTCGGCCGGGAAAAAAACGTGTGAGCCTTCTGCAAACACCAAACCCCCTGCTGTGTTCATGCACGGATGGAGAGCCACGTTAAACATCATAGCTACATGCCTTGAATGAATATGTGGCATTACTGACCACGCTGTCACTGTTTGTAAATATGAATGGGGAAAGTCATCTGCTTGTTATCACACACTGGCGAAAGATAAAATAATCCCACAATCCATTGCTGGCATTTTTCATCCAGCTGGATTGTTTTTAAAATATAAAACATATCCACCTACCTAGTGCAGAGTTGCAGTGATGGTAGGATGCTTAGGGCACACCCTGTTCAGGATGCCAGTCCACCACAGGAGATAGAGACACTTACATACACACAGTAAAGGCAATATTTTAGACATCCTGTACTTTTGGACTATGGGAAGAACCCAGGAGGGCAAAAACACAGGAAAAATCCACAATCTTATCCACAACTACATTTTAGCCCAGAGTGGTATCATGTGTCTACTTGTCACAGAATGTTCGCATAGCCTATAATATACATTTAATGTCCTGGATTACTTATTGTATGCTAGCTCTATAAATCTGGTAATATGGTTAAACTGATAAGAAATCTTTCACTGACACACTGCCCGCAAATAAACACAAATGTACTGTCATTATACACTCAAACTGCAATTTCACAGGGTAATCTCAAGACTTGACAAATTGAATAGTATTTTGCCACTAACATATTTACATTCCTCTGGAATAATTGACATCTGTCAAGTAAGAAACAGTAAGAAAAAGTAACAAACTGCAAAATTGTACTGCTGTTTCTAGTAAAAGCATAACACTAAACAGACACCCTAACAAGAATGCTGTAATCCATAAACAATAAACATGTTACAACTCCTGTAACATTCTAGATGCTTATCCATCCAACATCCAACTGCTACTGTCTATTTAATTAATTCATTAATTATGGAATTAATTAAGCAGAATATACAAGATGCTATTATTAGAAAGTGGTTATGATTAAAATAAACCAGCATTACAATAAAAAAAATCCTTAAAGATCTGAGTTCATTTAACCAAATAGACTTCAATGACCCAACATTTAAAAGATTAGATAGATAGATAGATAGATAGATAGATAGATAGATAGATAGATAGATAGACAGGTAGAAAGATCTAGACATTATGCCTTTGGCCAAGCAATTCACTAAATCTTGCTTTCTTGTGAAGATGAATGAACTGGACCTATTGATCATCATGTTTAAATCACTAAGCTGTCGAACGGACCCAATGGGACCCAGAGGAGGCTCTCTGTGCTACGTCAGTCCATGCTGACTAGCACTTATGCATTTTAACGTCAGGCTTTGTCCTTCGAATTAGGAGTAACAGATGTAATAAAACAACATAACGGATATTAGATCAATAGTTATTTTGCCCTTCTTATTACCAATGTTGAAACGGGTTTTCAGTGGGTCAGTAGTTTACAATGCTTGAGGTAAGTCAGGTTGTGCTCTTGTCATGCTCTGAAATGAGGCTTCCCAAGATTGTTAACAACAGCATTTCAAAGAGATATTTCACTCTGTACTAATGTTCTTTGATCGGAGTTTCACCGTGATACCAAAGATTGCTGGATCCTTTTTAATATACCTGAAGCCACTGTTGGCTTGAAAGGGGGTTTCCCCTTGAAAGGATCAGAGTCAAAACAATCTGGTAGACAGATACAAGAAGGCTATACATCATATACTCTAATGTGCAGTTGGAGCCCTCCATAACACCACTATGTTGCACTGCTGGTTAATTAATGAACATCCTCTGGATTAAAAATGAGCCCATAGTCATAGAACATGGCAAAAACATGGTGGAACTACAACCATGCCATAAAAAATGAGTTGTCAACACAGGTGGAATCCAAAGGGTTTTACAACTGAAGGCCCTCCAGGGTCCCACACCTGTCTGAGATGAGCTGAGTATCTACTACAGAAAACAAACCCCATAATAACAGTCAACCCAAGTCCACCATGGCAAATCGTTCAAGCCACCACTATAACGTTAGAGATCATTAGCATATTTTCATTCTTGTGTTACCATCTGTCACGTGCCAACTTGTTTTACACTCCCTCTCAACGTTCAGTAATACCTACTCACACAGATATGCTATGACAAACAGTTTTACAGATGAAGTGAAAAAAAGTAATTACAAGTCAGACTCCTGTTTTGAATGAGGAAATACCACAGCACTTATTAATTTAGAAACAAGATTTCAAAACCACACAGCCTTTTGTGATAAACTATAAACCAAAGCAAAACTATTACAGCTCTGACAGGTAGATCTTGTATGTCTGATTGCAATGTCTTGACAACAAAAGGGAATATTCTCTCTGAACTAGAGCCAGTGACATTTTTTGCATTATAAACGATAAATGACACCTTTTCCAAGTCATGTTAAACTGTGTGTCATTTGTCTTTTAAATTAGCTTTTTGAATAAAAGGCGAAAGATAAATTAACATTTGAGTTATGATAATCCTAAGAATATCTACCCCGCTACACCACATTTAAAGCTAAAATTTAGCTTACACAGAAAATTGGGATGCAGCTGGGTCAGTCCACCAGTTTACCCATTTTGATTTCAATATGATGGCATGTGGGACGGGGATGTAGGACCTGGGCTGCCTATGGTAAACCCACCAGAATCCCCGAGCGCATGGCGATGCAGTCGTGCATGTCGATCAGGCTGCTGCAGTCGCATGCATGACCATGCCCTATCAGAGGCCCCCCAGGGTCCCTGTTCTCGCAATCAGAAGGTGAGTGGGAGGGCGAGAGGAATGACGTCCTCTCAAATGCTAATTAGGCCGTCGCCAGTGTGGCACTTTATGGGATACTAGCCATTGTTTCTGATTTTGGTTCATTCTCTCTCTCTGTGCCCCCAGCATTGCTGTCCCTGTCCAGCTCCTTCTGCAATGAAGCGAATGAAAGCTGGCGACCCTTTCCAAGCCAGTCCATCTGGGTCTGAAATGAAAAAGCAAAAACTAAAAAAAAAGAGGTGACTTTAAAAATCTTCTCAATTGATGGCTTCAGGAAGACTACAAAACAGTCCCCTGTGCTGGTAGAATTCTTTGGCTAACTGGCTGACCTCATCCAACATCCAGGAAAATGCAGCAGCACTCTTGAGTCCTGTACGCTGGGGGGATCGAGCCAGGGGCCTTGATGTGTTACGTAGTATTGCCCGTCATAGAAGTACCACACGAAAAATCAACCGTCACAGCTACCGAAATCTAGACAAAGGCTGGCCAATGGTCTCACTTGAGTGGTTCTCACAGAAGAAACGTGGAGAACCTAACAGCAGTGCGACCGTGTAAACCATGCTATATGCCATTTGTTGGTTGTTTTTTTTTTCTTTTACCAGGCTCATAACTAATAACTCCTGAAATCCTAAAGATATATAGCACAGAAACGTGTACATTTGATCCACTGGTAGGAATAAGTAGTTGGATGATGGATCAATAATAATAATAATAATAATAATAATAATAATAATAATAATAATAATAATAATAATAATGAGGAGAAGAAGACGACGAACTGTAATGCTAGATATCTAAATTCTGCGTTGTCAGCAATGGAATACCACAGGTGCCGTAAGTGGTTTCAGTAGATGAAGCCGGATAGTAAATGTCCAAGTCCAAGCCATCTGATCGTTTGTGATTGTTTAATTATTTTATATGCCCACTGTGGACGTTTTCACCCCACATGGGAAGTCGTTGTCCAGCAACGCGAACCGGACCGAGGCGTTTCAGCACCATCTGCGGTAGGACAGCTCCTCGCAAGCCAGCGATCCGGAGAACCTCGAGTGTAGCACTTACTCCACTTATGAATCATCCACAATTACATCACTTCATTTTATATAACCCCCTCGGATAGCAGTACTGCATTAAAAGGAAACAAACGTCCGTGGAGACATACATGGGATGCCGAATACCCCCCCCCCCCCCCCAAGTGATACCGGAACAACCAACACGCACCAAGCTAGCAGGAGCCATGCCTAATTTATGGGCCCATGAGGAAGATCAACACCTTCACACAACAAATCTCACATGTTCTTGTCAAACCTTGCTGTTCCTCATATAATATTCGTTACTACTGGTTTTATTCAGCTGAATCGCCATCTGTTTTCCTTAACACTGGTAGAGCGCGATTCTCACGCTGGGCTATACAGCAAGGCTGGCCGACTGGACTCTCCGGTTACCGATGGAAATGTCTTTACTTGTGTCCTGCGACCACAGCACATGAAGCTCATGGCCGCGATCGGGGGTTACAACCTGAAGTGGAGTGGGGAAACTACCTGTTAAAGCCCCTGCGAAAATTTTACGTAATTAATGCCGGCAGCTCAGAGACACACTGGGTTTCACGCGGTAAGGAAGATATACGATAATGATATCTAGTAACGCGGTCTTAATCGTAGTCATGGTGTTTGCTACAGTTGCCTTCTATGCATGTATCTATTTAGGCACATTTCACCCCCCTCCCCCCCGACACACACACACACACACACCACCACCACCACCACCATACACCCACACAGCAAACACTCTCTGCCTGTTCTTTCCTATGCAATTGGCTGAATGAATCGATTTCCTCTCAAAAACGAAAACCGGCGTATTCAAAGAATTAAGAAAGACAACCAAGCGTGCAAGTGCTGCAGCGCGAAAATTAAATGGCGAAAATATACGGAGAAAGAGGCATGTATATTTAAATCTAAAATATTGCCACAAGTAGACAGAGCACCACTTTAAACAGCAAATCGACGGAGCGGGCAGTAAAGGGGTTCGTACGTGAAATGGTTGATAAAAGCCGACAGACAGGCACTCACTTCTGTCCCTTGCAGACGTGCGCGGTCGCTTGTCGTGCGAATGCGAATGGAAATGTGCGCTCCCTTTTCCGGCGATCTCCCCTCCACGGCCACGATGGAAAACCATCTGCAGTCGGTCCGGTAATTTCGCAGGATCCGAGGGGATGGAGAGTCTCAGTGTACACAGCGTGTCCGGTCTCCCAGCACAAAATGAACATAAGATTTCAATACATCCTCCAGAAACGCTCACAGGATCGATCTCAGACCTTATGGCTCGTTTGTTAAAACAGGTGCCGTTTTATCCATCGTTTCGTTTGTTTTGCAATTTTGGAGAAGGAAAAAAGGACTTAAAAACAGCAGGCATAAAAACGAACATGTATCCGTCTTGTTTAGCAAGCGTATGTTGTTCACGCACTGATCGATATTTTATACTTTGCAACGGACTCAGTTTGAATATTCGGATTTAAGGATAGATTTTCACGAATCCCTAAGTGCAAGGGTCCGAGCCACTGTCGTATTTACCAGCGGAGCCTCATCGCATCCTGCCAAAGTAGGTTGGCTTCTTCGGTCCTTTTTCTCAGCTTTTCACACGCAACTTTTCTCCCCCCTTCCGTTTCAACGATTCTGCCCCACGGAATCTGATTAGATTTCCACTCACAGCCCAGTGCGGAATCCTACATCCTTATTTCCCATTTCGAAATATATCTTAAGGGGGATCTATTCAATGATGTCGCTGGGTATAACTGTCCATTTTCTGTGAACGAGGACTGAGCTGGCGCCAGAAATGCTTGCATTCTAAAATAAATCACATTTTTGCCCACCTTCTGCAAGTGTTGACTGCTTTTCATGTATGAATCACAGTTCTCTAAAAACGAGAAAGTAACTGTTTACCTCTTTATTATAAAGAGTTAATAACATTTTCATAAACGAATACCAAACATCCCTTTCTTTCCCCGATCACTTAGAAAATCAATGAAAAAATCGGAAAATGTAACATCTAATTCATAGTTCCAGGTTGTCAGTCAACATGTTGTCATTTAGAGCAATCCAAGGAAAGTCGAAGGAGTATGCGACGCAAATCAAGGCTGATGCTCTTCTCTTCGGTTTTTGTCCGCACTACAGCAATTATGCAAAAAGCTGCTACGAATAAAGCACCCGTATTAATGCAACCGATGTGTTCACCCGTCTCCAGGAACGGGTATTTTCTCTTTGCATTTAATTTACCTCATCCGAGGCGCTGACACATTCCACAAGTCTGGAAAAATAGAGGTGATAAAAAAGGGAGAAATTCAGTCTCTTTCACACAGAGAGCTGTTCAGGACATTCACTGCCAGAGAAAAGCATCGGCGATCGGGCTCAAAGCGCAGAACTGTAATCCGACACCGCGTCCCGGCCGCCGGTAATTGCTGTCGGGGACTCGCAGGTTGCAGTTTACGCAGGATATACCCTCCCTTTTTCCTACTCGGCGTGTCGACCACCTCTTTTTTTCAGCGCATGCATGTGCGCCTCTCTTGTTGCTTTCCCTGAATTGTCGCTTCGCACCACTTCTAACTCGCCTTTCTGATGGATAAAATATAATTACCCAATTACCTCCCATCATCTTACCACTGATTGGTCAATTGCATTAACACTTGATGTCATGAAAAAGAGAGGGGGGATTGGGAAGAAAGTAATTTGTTGTGAGTGTGGGTGCGAGCGAGCGTCCGTGCTTGACAGCCGTCTGTGGCAAGCGGAGCATGGCGAAGCACGACTGCCACCTACTGGCGGCTTTCTTTCTGCATCCAGAACTAATGGCCGCTTGTACAAGCAGCAGCATGCAAGACGAGCAGCGCCGCATGATAGGCTATATAAACACAGCGGAATCGCGCAAGTTAAATGCGTGTTCTGCAAAACGAAAAAAGGAAAGATATACGTTTTCATTAAAACAATTTCGATTGGATTCAAACTTAATTCGAATGGACGAGGAACAGCAGAAGAAAGTGGGGGATTCGCCAGGCGGCAACCGCCGCAGCATGTCCGCGTTCTGCCAAAAAGAGATAAATGCTACGATCATGCCTCATGTCATGTAAAAAATAGACCGTGAGATATACAAGCAGTCCAGACGCGTTTTGAGAGGATGGCACAAGCATTGATTAAAACTTAACATTTAAGTCATACGAACTTGGTATTTCCAATCTTTGACGTCGGGCAGGACGTCTATGTCTAAATAATTCAGCTCCGCCAGGTTACCAGCATGCAGGACTTTGGCTCATGAGCGGTTCTTTAGGTTGACAGTAGTCTTCAGCTTCAGAGAGGCACCTTGAAGACAGCGATAAATGATGCAAGGTCCAGGTGGTATGGCGGACACAGATAATTGACACCGTTCGATTGCAACAAATTTCATTAGGATAGAGGGTAGGAGATTCCGTGGCAGTTGGGTTGTGCCTTCTGTAATCGCATGGCTCATAACGTCTAAATAAATTAAAAACTCATTGATGCAGTTGAACACAATCTTACTGGGTGGTTTACTCAGGAAGGATTTAATTTTCCCTATTCCCTTGATCCCCTTGCTACCTCTATTAATCTGTAGGTCTTTTTATTACTAGAAGTCCTCACAACCTCAGCCAACTTTAAATAACTACATTTAACATCCACCTTGGAAAATAAATCAAGACGGTACCCCTAAGGTATTAGTAATTTGTTAGAATACCAAAGGTAGAAATGGTGTAAAAAGCACTGCATGGTGAGGGTATCTAGTTATAGGTTCAGATCGCCAAATATCTGGAATGTGTCAATGAATAAGCCAGGATGGAGCATCAGAAATGGGGGTGTTCTGTCACTCTGAAATATTACAGCGTCAGCGGGGTGGCAGATTGTGTAATAATAATGACGTTTCATTCATTTCTCAGAAGCTGCTCGTCAAATTCAAGGTCATGGTGATACTGGATCCTGTGCCTTGGAGCACATGGTATGAGGCCCAGTGAACCTACTACTACTTTAATAATAATAATAATAATAATAATAATAATAATAATAATAATAATAATAATAATAATAGGGCTGAATTGGCAATTAAAGCAGCCTGGGAATTTGCTGCTGGGGGGGGGGGGGGGCACTTGATTTGG
>JAODJW010000019.1:18276559-18311728 GCA_026777045.1 Hyperopisus bebe
CTCAGGTAGCCCGTGGCATTTAAACGATGCCCAATTGGCACTAAGGGGCCTAAAGTGTGCCAAGAAAACATCCCCCAACTGCTCAACAGTAACAAAAAGACGAATCAACTAAACCTTGCTTCATAAATATTCCTGATGTGAAATGATGAATGACAACAGGAGCAGGCTGGAGTGGTCCGTGGTCATGTTTCATTTTGTGCAGAAGACCTTTCTCACTCTGAGTTGGATGACATGTTTAACAGCAAATAAGAACTGTGCAGTTCATCGACATGAGACAGAGATGGAAAATACAGCAGATATGCTGTGGCACCTTCTGAGGCAGAAATCTGCCATGTGGCAGGACAGCAGGGTTTAACCAAAACCAAATGTCTTTCAAAACCCAACTTCAATTCAAAAATGGGGTCATGGCCCCTTGAAATGAACAAAACAAAGAGAAGCAAAAAATGCCATCTTAAGAAAAAAAACATCTGAAAAATAAAGGAGGGAAAGAAGCCAGCACATGAAGACACAAGTCTCTTTTCACAACATAGCCAAAACACCCTCATGTTTTTTCAGATCCACCAAGTTGACCCTTTAACCAGTAGCATCACATTCAGCTGGTTACCAGTAAAGTGTGGGGCTAGTTATCACTTGGCATGCAGACGCCATAAAAATCACCCAGACCAAGCTCCTTGACATTTTTCGTCACCTGCTGAGTCACACTATTGGCAGATGCATAATTATTAAGGACTAAAACTGATTTGGGAGGTTGTGCACGTTTTAAAGCACGGGAAGTGCATTAAGGGACAATCAATACAGCATGTAGAAAGAATATGTGCACATGCTGTATATCTAAAGGAATAGATCATAGAGTCACCTTCTTTTGTGTCTTCGGGGCATTGAATATGGCACGCATCAGCCAGTCAGTGTGAACCAAGCTGCTGTTGATAGGGTCAGAGCTGAGGCTAGCAAGATACTGCTAGCAACTTCTGGCTATTAGCATGGAAAGAATTGAGTAGCAACAAGCTAACCGCTAATATAACTCATGCATAATGCCCTTCTCTTTTGGTACATGATTACAGCTACACCTCATCTTGCTAACCATCAAACACTTCATCCAACACTTCAATTCCGCCCACTCAGCACTGAGCACTCCTCTGTGGATTAGATATACAGCGTTACAGCTATATCATCCCAGCTGACACAAAACCAGAACAAATCTAGAAAGTGCAGAGGAGTCAAGGCGTAATGGGAATGCAATGTAAACAAGCAGCGTGCAAACAAGAATTTTACAATAACTAAGGGTCCGTCTTTTAACCCACAGAGAGAGACTCAGTCTGATCTGTCTGCCTAATGAATTTTGTGAGTCTGGTTTCTTTTTTAATGATAAAGCCAAAAATGTGCTTGATATGTTAATAATGCTTCCTTTTGGTTTCCATAAAGACTACGACATTTGGACCAGGGGCCTGCTAAATATACCTCACACCTGGAATAAACCTGCTCCATTAAATATCAGTCACTCCTGTAAGCTGAGACCATGCTTAATCTTGTCCAGGGATTTCACTCGGAAACCCAGAATCTTCCTATACCCACAGATAACTTCACTTAAACCACAGCATGAACAGATCTGTGAAGCGGAACTGAAATTCAACAGAGATACTTTTTCCTTTTACACTTCAAAAACAGAAATGAGTATTTACATTATGTGCAGCATTGCCTCTCTTCTGACCTACTAAATCACTCACGGTTATTAATATTTCTGTGCGGCTGCTACATCTTCTGTGCATTCTTTGCAGCGAACTTGTCAAAAAAGATGCTTGTCGTAGGTTTCCTTGCCTCTGGTGACTCGCTGGTGTCCCAGACATCACTGTTTCCTTTCCAGACCTGCATTTCAAATTGGTTTAATTCTTGTGGCTTTTCCAAATTCTTCTTAACATACTACATACTTATTTATTTGCAGACTGGCTCTTGTAATCTATATTTCATCAGCTTTCCTCAGTAGCGAACTGGCCCCCTACCGTCTGCCGCTTCCATTATTTTCCTGTTTCCTCTCTGGTCGTCAGCCCCTCCTCCATCCTTTTCCATGCTGTCCTCTGCTAACCAGCCACTCGTTTTCTCCTTCACTTCCTACAGGCTAAATGCTCTTTTCAACTTTCAAACCTGTTTATCTTCCCATTAACTTTTCTGCTCCCCTTTATCTTAAATCTTTTTTTCATTTGTAATCACCGTTCATTCAATAAGATGATTATCTAGAAGCAGATTAGGATCTCCCCAGTCACTTAGTCCTTATTAGTCTAAATAAGTATTTTAGTTTTTCGGCAGTGGAAATAAACATGTAAGGTTATTCAGTTCTCTCTTCGTTACTGAGTCACTGCCTAGATTGATATACATATATCAGTGATATTAGTGGCATAGTGGGTAGCACTATGCTGGGGGCCTCCTTCCCATCCCTGGCTCTAAACATGTGAAGTTTGCACATTGTCAGTATGCTTACACCAATTTCCACCTGTATCCCCAAAACACGCATTTGAGTGAATTGCCTATAATGTGCGAGTGTGTGCTTGGCCTCCCATTCAGGGCGTCCCCTGCCTCGTTTCCTCTGCTTCCATGGATACACTGTAGGCTCAATGTGTCGCTGGTCTGGAAAAGAGGTTGTAGGAGATGGAAAAGTCGAGGAAAACTTCTAATCATCATAATCAGAATCATCCAAATAATCATCAACGTATCTCCCCACACCTCGGTCCATCTAACAAAACATGCTGCTACATTACACCATTATCTGCACTAAGAACAATTTATTTTCATTTACATAATTTATTTCCCATATTCTCTTGATTGTCCTTGATTGTTTTGCATGAAACCCAAAGTAAATTCGTTGTATGTAAAATTATTTGGTGAGATATAGATGAGTCTGATTCTGAAGGCCTAGTGAGCATGGAATTTAATCTCACATTGCTCAGCTGTACATACTGTAAGTTAGGTTAGACATAGTAATGGTCTGTTTGTGCATATAGTCTATTTGCCCGTCTTCCCTCAGGAAAAAGCTGCATAACATCAGGGATATGACTACAACATTTTATTTTTTTTTTTGCTGTCAGGTCGTTGAACTGTGACTCTTCTCGTATAACATACCCCAATTGACGTAAGACCTCACTGTGACTATTACTGCCTTCATTATTTGTGTACATTGTATTACAGTTTACCTTTTGTTTTGCAGAATGACAACAAATTTTGTCTGATCTAACATTCGGACTAGGTAATGCTGGAAAAGAAATCATGCATATTATAACACTAAGAACCTAACATTAAGATCTGCTTTTTCAATGTCGATGAATTTATCTGATTATCATTATCATTTATTATGAATTTATAAGTATATATGTTATATATGCACCCATTGTAAGTGCTTTCAGAGGTGGATGGGGGTCACCACGGGCAATTTCACTGGCCTGTGGCTATCCAGCCCACAGGCAGCAAGCTATGATACACTGTGTGGTTTTACACCTTTCTATCATTGCCAGTATTAACTTTTTCAGCAATTTGTGGTAAATAGCTCTCCTGTAGGATCAGACAAGACGAGATAGCCTTCACTGCCCATGCACATCAGTGAGTCTTGGGCACCTATGACCCAATCGGCAGTTCATCAGTTGACCTTCCTTGGACCAATTCCACTAGTTACTGACCACTGTATACCAGGAACACCCCACAAGACCTGCCATTTTGGAGATGCTCTGACCCAAGCATCTAGCCATCACAATTTATTTGACCCTTATCAAAGGCACTCAGATCCTTACACTTGCCCACTTGCTCAGCACATCAACCTCAAGAACTCACTGTTCACTTGCCTAATATATATAGCATCCTTGACAGGTGCCATTGTAATGAGACAACCAATGTTATTCAATATACCAGTCAGTATACATACATGCACACGCGCGAACACAAACACACATGCACACACATACATGCACACACACGCAGATATATATGTATTGGTTTGATTGTTTTCACATCAACTATGGCAGCACAAAGATCCCTGCTCTGTTGTGCACATTTTCTCTAAATTGTAAGTAGAAGGGGGAACAAGCAGAGGACAGTATGATCCCTCTCTCCTTGCCGTCTTCCATTTAATTAACGTAATCCAGCTCATTAGACATTCCTTCCTGACCCTGTTGGAGACATCCATTCAGACTGCACGTGCACCTTAGCATTTAACATGAGATCAAAATCACAGCTCATTAATTCAATAATACTGAAGAATATTAATTTCACAGCACACCACACTATGCCCTCACTCTCATTACTGTCAAAATAAATACAATTTTTCAGGTAACGGCACTAAAACTTTGAAACATGTGAAATTGTGTGCATGTATATATACTGACACATGTAACACATTTGTTTTCATATCTGTGGGGACTCTCCATTCATTTCTAAGGGAAAAACTCTAATCCCAGCAATGGCAGGCTTAACCCCTACCCAGCCCTTAGCCTTAGCCTTAGCCCTTAACCTTAACCATAAGTAACCAAACAAAAAACAAGACAATAGGCATTTTTAGTTTTTTGAATTCAGTTACAGAGTTTTATAAAATTGAATTTCTTCTTGTGGGGATCAAAAAAACGGTGCCCACTTGGTCCCCACAATGTACACACACACACTTTAATGGTGAAAAGATTCATATAGGGCACAGTCAGACGGAGGCTGGCAGCATGTGTGTGTTTGTGTGAGTTATGCATGTGCTGTCCAGTCCCTGATGCACGCCCCCACCCCAATCTGACAGCCAGCAATACTCAGAGATCGCCGGCCCAGCCTCCGGTGGTTACCGCGCAGAGTTATGACAGACATCCGCGACAACACAGACAGCGCAATAACTCACCCACCTAATAACATGTTATGAAGCAATCGGTTTTGCTGTAAATCAAGACAAATTGCTCACAGACATATTCTGCAGTATGCGGCTGAGAGCGAGGGATAGTTTTATTATGCTATCTCCTTTTGCCCAAGTCTCCAAATTACATAATGCCAATGTGTTTTTAAAATGTTTGTTTTCTGTGCACGCTGTCAACATTCCGTCGCCCATGTGTACTCATTCGTCAAGCACTGGGCTGGTCACCGGCCAAGGCTGCGAATTTTTGTGCAGTAAATCAAACCTCCCTGGGAGAAAAAAAATGATATGATGGACACGTACAGCACTGCATCCTCGTTAATTGCTCTGGCGTGTCAACGAAGAGCAAAATATTCTCAGCGGTTTTCTGTTCCTCTGTGGCTCGGTGTAATTTCTCACTTTAAAAGAACCAGGTCAAAAAGAGGTATGGGGAAATAGCCTCTGATCTGACTCTAACATCAATTCAAGGGAGAGAAGAGATTATGCATAAACAAGTGGTGAAACGTGTATGAAGAGAGTGCTTCACGCATGAGGTGATTTAAAACACTGCCCCAGTCACCGTAAAGCTCAGATATAATTGCCTCCTGTACCCTGGTTCCTCACTTGTCAAGGATGGTTAAATCACTGTGGCTGTTGCCCTCCATATTGGCTGCTGTCTTGCACTAGAGCCAGCTATACGTGGCAATATGCTAATTAAATTAGCATCATTTACAGCCTTTGCTGAATTTTCGGCTCTGGCCGAACAGCAAATGGGCATAGTGCCTCAGCCAAGCCAAGGAAATATGGTTGCTTTAATACAACCCCAAGCACAAAAATTATATTAATACTTGATAGCAGAAGATTGAAGAAGTGCAAAACCACTTGCTCAAACGTAATGATGGAAAATGTGATCGATGTGTTTTACGGAGTAGGTTATCCGGCAGTCGCTGGGCGCATGAGGGCCTCTCCTTCATACCGAGAGCATTTCAACATCGGTTGGCCAGGCCTAGGATGACTCTTCCTGCTTCTCTCCTCAGCACGGCTCTCTGTGCCCCGGGTGGCGGCGTGTGGAAACACCACGGTGGGCCCTTCGCTGCAGATGCTGCTCCAGCGGTTAGTCTGCCGTTCCAGTGCATTTCTCTGCTCTTCTCAACACGGGGGCCCTTGTGAAACCAACAGCTCGCTTAGAAGTCTGGCCCCTCCCCTCTTCTCTCCCAATATCGGGGGCCACACAGCCGACATGGCAGAGACTTCCTTGCGTGGGGGCATTCTTTTTTGGGAGCGCTTTCGCTGACATTTTAAAAGCGGAGTGACATTTCAGTTAATCATGATGCCGACACTTTAGGTTCACTGCAATAAATCAAACTAACTCCCCTGTTAAACATTTGGCAATATCGATTGGAAATGGATCCTGGTGCCTTAAGCCCAGTTAGTCTAATCTCAGCCAAAGTCACCAATAGCCCACATTCTGGTAAATATCAGTGCAAAACTCACACTCACAAAGTGATGCTTGCTGCAATTATAACATTTATATCGGTAATTGTGTGTCCCTGGGCCGCACACATAATTGAAAATTGACGGAGTCCCATGGTTGACCCGTGACACAAAGGGAACAGTCGAGAACGTACACTGGGTGATTCAGAGATTAATCCCGTTATCTCGATGGTCCAGCTGCTTCAGATAATGGACAGCGAGCCGCATTTCTCCGTGAGGAAGGCCCCGGTTCCCGTCGAAGAAAGGGCCCATTGCTAACACGCGTTCACACACTCTCCGCTGTGCTTGCAGGCATGCCACACTGCGCAGTTAGTTGTGACTGGTTTGGTTCATAACACTTCTAGCACTTGGGGGGGGGGGGGGGCACTCAAGGACAAAATGAAAAATGAATTATTAATTAAACTCTTCACACAAAAAGTGCCAACTATTTACTGACTGGGAACTGTTAATACTATTAATATCAACTGACAGGCTTTGGGTTTCCTCAGACTGCACAGTCAGCACCCAAAGGTGGGTTTGATGGCATCTGAATAGACAAGCATCCTTTTTGTCCATAGGAAGGAAGAGGGGAGAGCAAACAACCTTGGAGGTGGAGGCTGTGCAGAGACCAAGCACGAACTGAGGATGTGTGTCTCAGCATGGACGTGGAGCGGAAGGACGCAGGGTTCCTCAGTGCAGTGCTGACCTTGATCTACAGCAGAGTTTCCCAATCCGTTCTTTGGGGAATCATGGTCGGTCCATCTTTTTCCTCACTCTGAGCTCCCTACCAGACAGTCGACTACTACTGGGAGCTGGGAGGTAGCGAAAACATGGACTGTTTGTGGGTCCCCGAGTACCTAATTGGGAAATACTGATCTATAGGGCTACACACAGCGAACACCACATCAGGCCTCAAAACGCAGGCGGGACTGAGCAACACGAAAAAGGCCTTTTCTAAAGGCATGTCCGTTCCCCTCAGAAACATAACCCCTGTATATTTTCACATTACCTGTTCGCTACGCTTGATAAAATATATTTCTCTTTGAAGAAACTGCTAACATGTAGAAAGCACATTTCAAAAATAGCCCTTCTTGTCATTTTTATAATAAAGGACAGTAGAGGAGAAAGTGTTCTTTTCCTAATAAAAATTAAGTTTAAATAATGCCGCACTTTGCTTACTGTATAGAACCACTTCAAAAATCACCAAAAAATTCATGAACAGTTAATAGAGTGCAGAATTATTTGGGGTATATTACAGCAGTTATCACAATTTTGATTTATTGAATTTATACACAGTTATACTGTATATCATCAAAATACATCAAGGCAATACATAGAAGAAAAAGGATGTGCATGTCATATTGAACCAATTCTGTTCAATACAGAAACAATTAGTATATATAGTATAATAAATATATATATAATAAATATCCCATAGCAAATCCTCTGAAACAATTCTGACGACCTTCACAAAAATAGATTAATCTATAGACTGATCTAACTGCAATCTACTGGATGCATAATGAGAATCTCAAATCATTTGGATGTATTTTGATGAATCGTACAAATGTGGGGGAAACCAGCCTCTCATCTTTCTGTTCTCTAAGATTTGGTATCTGACGCACTTAGGCAGTCTGCCTGACTGACATCGCATAATTGTTATACCCCTTCAGCACTGGTCTTCCAGCTTTGTGACCTTCTAAAAGGGATGCACTCTTTTATTGAAATGAGCTGCCTTCCCACTCATGGTCCAGTGAGAAGAAAACGACTTCTCCTATTACGAATATTAACCATAATCATTATGGACGTTTCAGTTCCTGGCATTCTTCAGCACTTCCTTTTGTTTTGATACGCCCATATTTACATCTAAATTCCAGGCGACTTCGACCTTTCCGGAGCTTTATCTTCAGAAACGCGAGGAAATCGATAAAACTGGACATGGATGAGGATGACTGGCGATGCAGCCTGGCAGGGAGACCGAGGTCCGCTCCAACAGCACTCAGCTTGACTTAAGGACCTTCTTTACAGTGGCTATGGGTGCCATACACACAATAGGGGAATTATTCCTGGGCATGACTCGTTCTGGAAGGCTAGCTGATGCTTCCCTGTTCTGCATACCTCGCTGCATAAAGGCCTTACCTAGTGAGCTTTGCTTACAAGACGCGTTTCATTAATTTTAATATTCAGAGGTCTGTTAGCATCGGGGTCGCTCCACAGCTGGCTGCCAGGATGAAGGTACAACTTGCAGTAAGTTTTTTTTGTGGCAGTATGATAAATAGGAGCCAATCGAACGGGACAGCCTGATACAGATGCACACAGGATACAGATGCGCACAGGCCTAGTGTGCCGACACAGCACATGTTGATGTGCACACAGATTTGCAATGGATGTGAGCATGGTGGTGAATTTATGTGGATCAGGAAGAGACATCAGGCCCCAAAACGTGGCTCACACATAGGAACTGAAAGGATGGGATGTGAGAGAGTGAAAGGGGTAACTGGGGACAAACTGAACATTTACCTGGAATTCTAGATGTCAGGACTGGCATGTGTCTGAGAGTCAGAAACGTAATGACTAGCCATAGCCCCCTGGACTGAATTTAAATCAGGCAGGGACCACCAGAGCAGAGAAAAACACACGTCCATCACCCCCCGTCTCCTCTCTTTGTTTCCCTCCTTCCAGGAAACAGCAGGCTTTAAATAGCCCTTGTTAATTAGCCTCACCCGAGTGTGATTGTGGCTAATGAGATGTCACTCGGGCGCGACTCCCGTGAGGGCCACCCTGACTCTGCCCGTCGCCCAGTCCGGTGCTGGCTTGGCCCGCGACTCGTGGCCACAGCTGTGTCCTGGGGTGAGCTCACCTCATCACCTGGGGGGCATGTTCTGTCTGTAGATCCCCCCCCCCTCCCGCCGCAGCCTTTGTAATCCACCAAGACGTCCCTGCCACATTGGTTGATTGACTTACCGGAGGAGTCCGGTCCGCTGTCAGATCCTATTACAGCTAATTTGATTGTCATGCTTTTCGACAGTGCCAGACTTGTTTCGAGGCAAACAGCCTGAGTCAACACCAATCACCTTCCAGAGTCAGGAGGCCTGTGTGTTTATGGAGATTCCGACGACAATTAAAACGGCGAAATTGAGGGCACTGCCTGTTGTTTTTCTCCCTTCATTATCTGCTTTCGTTCTGCCTCCGTCCTGCCTTTCCCCGAAGCGCTCCAATTGCACTAGAAACCCAAAATGAGACACTTGGAACGCACAGGCCCTGTCGGGTCTGCCCCATGGACAGGAATGTGATGCTGAGGCGCATGCTTGGATGTTTGCAAGGCTTTTAGATGGGAGCAAATGTGTGAGAGCAGAATGAGAAATGCGCCAAGCACAAGTCATTTCAAAATCGAGACCAAAATGTCCAGAAAAACAACACCAAAGACGGGAATTTGGAGTCGTTATTAGTACAAGCAATTCCATCTGGTCTTCCGTATTGTTTCTACTGTTGTATTAAAAGTAGTAAGCATGTATTTAATACCTCAGTATTCAATAACTTCTGCTGTGGTGCAGAACATACCAGATACTGTTAATAGAAACTGAACAACCTACCAGCAGGAGCCCAGTCTTTAATGTGCGCTGGTTTTATCATGAATTAATGAGTAACTGAACACCGTTTGGTAGTTAGTAGTTTGCACAACATCAGCATCGGCAGTAATCCCAGTTACGGACATTAAAGCATGCAGGTCACACCGGTGGTCAGAGGGCATGACTGTGTGCCTCCCAGCCCTGCTCCCTTCTGAGACTCCATCACTCTGCCCCACAGCTCCCAGCTCTCTTACCGCAGCTCTCACCCAATTCACACGCTCACCATACGCTCCTCCCACCTTTCGACGTCTAGTCGGTCCCCGCACTACATCCTGCCTTGTGTACCCCGATCAAACAGAGCTGCCTGGCCCTCTGGCGCCTGGTGAAGCCACTCTGAGGTAAACAGGGGACGCCATGCTCACAGATGCCATTAAATGTACCACTGAATGTGGACCAAGGAAAGCCCTATATTTTGGATGAGAATTTGCTTAGGGCAAAGCCGCTAAACTGAACCGCGCGACACGAGCATGGGAAGAAGGAGTTAGGTGTTTAGGAAAAACACTGAAAACAGAAGATAGCCATTTTGGTGTCAGGACACTGAAGAAACACAAGAAAACAAACAAGAAGAGTCGTGGAGATGGCTGGGGCATCGCTGGCTGGCTGAGCACCAGCTCCTTATGTGAGAGATAGCAGAGCTCAGTCTTATATGGAAATAAGATGGCTGGGGCATCGCTGGCTGGCTGAGCACCAGCTCCTTACGTGAAAGATAGCAGAGCTCAGTCTTATATATGGAAATAAGGCACATGTTAAATAATACTAACTCTGCAATATGACAGCGATATCACAATCGGGACATTTCAAGCAAGAGGTGTGAGTTTGACAACAAAGGTACTGTTAATGCTCTTTTTATAGAATATTATATAAAATATTGTATACTTTATATATATAACTCCCAGACATACCTATTCCTCCCGTAAAGCTGCTGGTATTTGCTGTTCCTTTGAACCACCTCATGCATATGCCTCACACATGCCACCTGCATCTCTCACAGGATGCAGATTCAGTTTCACATTTTCAAAGCAGCCCCTATATCCTTTACATACAAAAAATAAAAAAAATAACTATGCAGTTTAGGTCATTTATACATAAAAGGATACTGATTACATTTTGTCAATTAACACAGGCATTAATTAAAATTAATTAATTAAATTAATAGATAGATAGATAGATAGATAGATAGATAGATAGATAGATAGATAGATAGATAGATAACCTGTTGTGGGGAAAAAATGTAAAAAAAAACACTATCCTGTTGCAGAATATGCCTTAAATAACGGCAATGAAAATGTTCACAGAACAAACACATTTTTCCAGGGAGTGAAAGGAACAGATGGTAACTCAGGGTAACACCATCTCATTAGGAGGTCTTGAATCCACATTTAGAAAAGGGGGAAAAATTAACTCAGAATATTGGCAGGGATGAGCTGACCTTCTGTTTGCTGTTCTGGACTGAGTGCATGGCTAACAAACTTAAAAATGGACAGGAGATTATGTCTTTAAGTAGGCTAAAATCTGACCCCATTCTACATACACAGACGCCTTAAATAGAGACTCTGTAGTGCATTTTTCATACTTATTGCACTTTGATTGTTAATACTTACAGCCACAAATTGCTGGTTATACACAGAAAAGCTTAGATATTTCTCTGCCATGCATTCACACAGACAGGCGCTCTTTTGTGTGTATAATATGCCTCCTATTTAGCAGAGGGACATCAGATCGCCTTGTAGCTGGAGTGAATCTCCCCTCCAAAGCAATTCATCTCTGCATGCTGAAACTGTTGACTCAGGTAATTCCCACTTGGAGGAAACTGGAACTCAAGAGGATGCTAATGAAAAAAATCTCTTCATGATTCGGGCATTTCATTAAAGAAAAGACAAAAAGGCAACACTGCACTCTGTTCCTCTTTGCTTTTATAATACATTACGGTCAATATTCTGCAACAGCTCTCACAAGGGGGACCTTTCTGCTTCCAAATATATCTCTAGGACAGCTCGGCATCCACTGCACCCTAGGACAAATTTCTTCCCACTGATACTTAATGCCCGAAGAATTTCAACAATAATAATTTATGATATATACAATTTTGACAGACTAACCTTTATGCCACATCAAACTCAGGACAGAACAGCACGAACTATTCGTTTGGTTTGTTGTTGTCACTGAGGATAAAAATAGATCATCAATTAGTCATTAGTCTTTCCTTTTATGGTTTTTTTATCCTCTGATTTAAAAAAAAAGTTCAACATTCAACAACAGATAAACAGAGTCATGAGTACTAAAAAATTGTTCATGAACATCAAACACTGGAGTTTAGAGGAAGTTACTCCATATAAATGCAGTGTTCCAACTGCTTTGGGTCAAACCACATATACATTGCACTGAAAAACCATTTACACTTTCTGTCCCCTGTCCCATTACAGAGTGATACATTTGATGTGCTAATACTTAACAAACTGATTTCAGAGGGTAAAATTTAGTTCCGTTAACGTTTGCTGAGGGAAAATGAAACACACCTGTATCGGTATTGCATAAGTATAGAGAGCCACAAGTTTGATTATATCACTAATTAGAGCTTTTTCCCAGCTTTGCAGTTTTCCAATTAGCTTATCAGGTGATATTTATGGGCCATCTACAGTAGCTTCATGGAAGCATCAGGGCCAAGTGCACATAGTCAGAGATGAGCTAAACATCGTGCAGCTTAACGTGACTGAGCCCAGAAACATTGTCCTTACGTTACATTTTTTGGTGCAATGCAGTGTGTGGACTTCCTTCCTGTTTTCCTGAGTCTCCAGATTACACAAGATCTATTTTCCTCCCTACACATCTAGCATAGTTATTGCCATCCATTATCTCTTAGACATACATCTACAGTTTCCCCTTGGAGACTATTTAGAACAAATCGATGGAGCAACCTGGCTCAATAGATGTAACGGTTGATCCTTGACCTTAGGACTGAGGCTAATAAAATAGCATTTCAAGGAGAAGAGCCAGCAGGATGTATCCATACGTCTGGAGAAAATATGCCATTCACAACAGGTGCTTGCCCCGCCTGTTTACTGAAGATCAAACTCCCAGCACAGACAGCAGCGGCTATCATCACAACTAGCATCAACATCTCGACTTGAAAGCATCAGAGGGGGAAAAAAAATGTGAAAATGTATTCAGCCTTTCTTCCTTTCTGCTCAGCGTGAGGGAGAAAAGAAACTCGGCACTGTCAGGTTTTTTTTTTTCCCTCAAATTGATCAAGACATCTCAGCTTCCCTTTCCCTAATGTGTGAAGACAGCTCCGTGCCACAAGAGGTGACTGGACAGAAACACGCCAGAGGAAAGAGGACTGCCCCTCAGAGCCTGACATGTTCCAGCCCTCACTGCGTTTGCTAAGCCACTGACATCCCTCCTCCACCTGAGAAGGTTCCTGTGAGTCATAAGCCGTGAGGGTCTGCCAATAAGCATCAAATCTGTTACCCAAGCAGAATAACCACATAACTTTTTATAATGTACTCATTGATTTGCCATGCTTTCGTCCATGGGTTCGCTGGTTTAGCTGTAAAAGGCCAACCTATAGGCCGCGGGGCCCTGTTTTCAGCATCACAAAGTAGCTCCTAAGGGCGGCAGGACTGCCTCTGGTCATGAGCTGATCTGTCGTCTTATCTAGCCTTCTTTCCATTACCGCACTGGCTAAAGTGCTCGTCTGAAAGGGGAAAACAGCCCAGAGCTTTCATTAGACTAGCGGGGTTATGACTGTTCCCGGCTGGCTCAGGATCATATCTATCCATCTCTTTTTGGTACATTCCTCTCATCAGCTCCCGCCACTGCTACCTTCCATCTCTCCTGCATGCAGTCTCAGCAGATAGGCGGCCATTAGTCCGCCGGGTCTACAGCCGGGGGCTTCTGATTGGCCGTCAGAATCCTGTCGCTGCCATGTTTCTTGCGCGGATCTGGGGGAGTAGTCGTGCCTGGTGTGGTGGCCCATTTCGGGATTTTATTTATATGACTTCTTTTAATTTTTTTTCTAAACTGTTCGGTGAAACTTTGGAAGCTGGGTGGGGGTAGGGCGCTGTGCGATTCAAACATAAATAGATCCGAGGGGTGGGATGGAAAGAAAAAAAACACAGATGAAAGGAAGCCTGTGACGGCTGCTGGGAGCGGTAAACAAACTAAAATAGAGTGCCCTCCATCCGGGGAGGAAGCGGCCAGTGCTTAAGGATCACAGAGCACCTCTAGGGATGCCGAGCAGACAGCATCTCCCAACCCCCCACGTCCCCTGTCAGCTGGCTGTAACGTAAATGCTGTGAAAAGGCCAGCTTCAGTTACACAGTTCGATGTGGAAATGCTATTCATTTTGTATACAATCATTGGCGGCACAACAGGAAGTGCAGTTTACTGGCAGATAAACACGCACAGAAATGACAAACCACCTGTATGAAACACTGACACAGAAGCGCAAGAACAGCAAGCAAACCGAGTAAGAAAACAAAAACATTTCCCGTAAAACGGACTGCCTTCTCGCTGAGGTCGTCAATGGCGAAACCTCTGGGTTCTTAGTGAAGAGCCGCCTTTGCCACATGGTACGTGTTCAGAGTCAGTGCTTCCATCAAGAGAAAGGTTTGTGATGCACTGGGAGGACTGGGAGAGATGGGGTGGATGGATGCTTCTGCCCACACACACCCCGTACAGAGTCCTTCTAATATGACGCCATACCAAAAATGCTCCACTTAGTTTCCCAGTGGCCACGTTGTTCCGCAGTTTTCATCCACTCATGTCCCACAGCTGAATTCTCCATCCATCGATGGATAATGGTCACTGATGTGAAATTGTGTTGGATACAGGGGGGATATCTCGCTCTCTCACTCCCTCCCCTGTTCACGCTCATTTATTAAGGCTGAACCCAGAATGGAGAAATGCAGGGGGATCATTAAAAACAAAGAAATTCATAGATCACTGCCATTCCTGCCTGCACACTTTGCTTTTGTAAATAGAAATACATGCATGTGTATCTTAAATTTTCACATTATTAAACCCTACCAATTAGCTTGCACTCCAAGAAGGGTGTAAAGCCAAATCTGATGATCACTCTTAAAAGTGAAAGAGGAATCTCATGTCAAAGTTTAATAAAGGTACAGTAAACGCTGTCGTAAGCAGCTCTTATCAGCCTACAACCCTGCTATTGTCATATCTCAATATCATGGATTTTAGTTGTTTGTTATACAGTACAGCATCACTGACTCCCATATGTTCTCAGTAGATATTCTGGGTCTCAAACATACTTGCTCCAAATGCAGCTGAGATCAATTTTTCACAAATACAGGAAGAAGATGCTGAAAATAGAAACATCTTGAAATATGGGGCAGGTGTTAGATAATGAAAATGATTAAATATTGATAGTTATGTAATCATGATCTCACCGGCAGTGAGGATGCTCTCTTTCTCAAAATAGAAGAATAAAAATGCTTATATATAACTGTTTTCGGTCTCTGGCTTTTTCCCCCAAAAATTGACAGTTCACTGTGCTTGAAGTGGATATGAAGGTTTTTGATATCCTTTACCAATCCACTCAGAAAGCGCAATAATCCAATTTCTATTGTTTGTAGACTCAGAAACAGCACTGGCTGTTCCTTCAATAGCATCGGTCAGGCTGCTGACCAGGGGCGACATTGAGCAGACACCACCAGGACGCGCCTTTATTAATCTTGACCAGCGGTAATAAAGGCGGTGGGGTATCTCAAAGGTTTAGGCTTAAAGGCGGTGAAGCAGCCCTTTGTCACCAGGGTGATCAGAGGGGGTGTCTTCGCCTGCAGTGCAGAGAGATGCAAGTCGTGTGGCCCCGGCATCCGAAAAGGTGACGGCGTGCATGACAAGGCATCCATAAATGCGATCAGGCCCATCATCTGCCGCCTTTAAGCAAACCCCCTTTTTATATATATTATTATTTTTTTAATAATTTAGTTCAGAAAGATATCAAAGAAATCCTCACTGAGCATGTGCATGTAAGACAAATGTTTTCCCTTGAAGTCTCTTATGTAAAGGCATAAAATATATTCGTAAAAAGGTATTATAGGATTTCAAAAGTTGTACTTGCCTGCCTCCCTTACAAAAGCTCAGCGAATAATTTCTCCCATAACAGTAATTGTTTTTTCCCCTGTGAAACGTACCTGTGAATCACCATGTGACATTTCTTTAATAATAATGCACCAGACTTTCTTTATTTTGATTACAAAATCAATGAGTACTCCAGCAGAGGAACCTATAATTTATATTTTCCTTCATCTTTGCCATCTGTTGGGCAAGAGAATAAAATTTACTAAAATTAGCACCACTTTGCATTTGCAAGGAGGCGTAATCCTTTCGGAAACTCCAATTACCCATAAAAGGGCCCTTGTGGCAATGAGAGCTGGCTGTGAGTGGCAGTAATGGAGAGCGACGGCTGACCCGATGGGGGAGACGTTCTGCGGACGGGCCTGTGGGGGCATGGCCAGCTGAGGCCTACACACACCAAACAAACTTGCCAGCAGGCCACTCATGTTCTGCTACACGGGTGTGCCGGGGGTCAGGTGAAGCGGTGAGCAAAGCCAGAGTATGATGGGCATCTGGGCACCGTGCACCGCCGGGTTGAGAGAGCTTGCCTTGAAACGCTTGTTGAACCCATGGCGTGACGACGTCTATGCTGTAACGGAACGTGTGCCGTAACACTGCAGGCGCTGAGATGTCCAGCCTGGAAGCTTTGAGGCAACAATAGAAGGTCTAACGTTATCCTCATTCCAATAAAACCCATCATCCTCTACTGTAAACTGCAATCTCCTCCCATCAATTAGAGAAACAAGACAGACAGAGAAATAATCTTTTGCTGGGACTTTAGATATATAGGTTTGACTGTCCTTATGGAATCCACCTGGGGATTAGAGATGATTCACTTGACCAAAACAACCCCAAGAACATGATTGTTGAGGTCTTAATCAGAAAACAAGTGTTAACAGTTTTCCATAGTATCCTAAGCAATTTATCATTTCACGTATGTTATAAGGCGCTGGGTTATTCAGGTGTTAGTCGTGTGCCAATATGCTGGTACAGCAGTGTCGCTCCTTTCATTTGCCTCATTTCCATACTTGCTACACGTATCCTCCTGAGACCCCACCCGTTTATTTATGTCCATTGTAGTGGACATTTTATTTTTGCATCTATCTTTTCACTGATGTTATGAAACATATTTATTCCTGTTGTACACTAAAGAGGGCATGCTGTGAAATTAAATTAAAAATAATTTTGAAAAAATCTAAATTGTAAGATGTCATATTTCCTCCAAAGACAAATAACCTAAAATTGAAGGACACTTTTTTCCTTGGGTCTCAGGAGGCTATAATAATCTACCCTTTAGTGGAAAGGACTGCAGATCAACCTTCAGCCAAAGCATTATGTATGTCAGGCTTAATGTTTACATTTTACTTGGGGACAAAGATAAAAACAGTGTCATGCTGTTTTGTTATGATGTCACCAATGCTTCTAATGATATACATATATACAGTATATATCTGTGTTAAAACCATGGATAGTGTTAGGAGAATAAAAGAGAACTCAGCAATCACAGAGTGTTTAAGCCGAGAACTCTTTATTATATTATATCATTGCACTTATAATAATTTGATTATATTATCAACAATTGTTTATGAAAGTATCCCAGAAGTGACAGTGTACAGTATTAACATTTTATTGGGAGTAAAACCCATTTAGCAGTCAATTCAAATCTTGAGATTAAGACTCTGATGCAAAACTGATGTGTGTAACTTCCTCTATAATGCTCTGTTTATCTGTGGCTAAATTCCTACAGCTCGATAGCAGATTAAAAATGCCGGGCAGATACATGAAGATGGGTTTAGCTTTCTAGAGCATTTAAGTTATCTCTGTATACTCTGGTCACAGGGCTTATCGGCTGCAGGAATTGTCTCTCCTTCCCATACTTTGTTTTGGGTCCGTTTTGTGGACAACGGGCCATGAGCCTGTGAACCGGCAGCGCCAACAGTGTCTTGGTTTCAGCATGGGGAATTTCCAGGTGCTCTGAACTGAGACGGAGCATATGTCTGAAAAGCCACACGGCATGTTTAGACCCTGTGTGAAAAAGGTTAATTGTATTTCTGGACCAGCAGACAGGGCATTATTCTCGGATATCAGATTATTCCATTGAACACTTTTACTCTGGAAATAATGTATCCCTCCAAAAATCTATTATCCCCTAATGTCTTTTACACTCTAGATGGAATTTTCGGCTTGGATTTTCAATTTTCTTTGCAGATGAGGATTAAAAAGTCATACATTTATTACTAAGCTTAATTTCTTTTAGTATTACCAACTATTTTAAAATTGTTTTAAATCCTTCAATATCTGCATGATATGAAATGAGCTTCACAGGCAAGAAAATGAACACAAAGCACCCTAGCTTCTAAAGGAGCCCAGCCTAGTGATGAAGAAATATTTCCATTAAAAAACCTTCTGCGAACCACGGGCTTACATTGTATAGCTTTTTGTGACATCTATTATAGTCTTATTAAACATAATGCGATTGAATGCTATTGCAAAATGACAGAAAGTTCTATAAAAGCAAAAAATTCTTTTACAGAAAAAAATACCAAGTCTATTAGTCATCCTAAGTAACAGAAGACAAATGTCAGGGCCATGTCTATTAGTAAAGTCTGGGTGGACATGGATAGCACCCTTGCCAGCCACTGTTTACATGTGCCATGGATCAACCAGATGATCAACTACAAAAAAAAAATCTCATTTTGCAAGTCGGCTTTCCTAGCATAAGCACATCCATTTGTGGTGGTCTCCACTTTTGACTGCTCGCTGTGAAACTCCTTAGTTGCTCACACCCTCTCATCTGAGATGAAGTGACCACGCTGTTTTGCATTCTGGAAGGCCGTACTGGCATGATCGTTCTGGCCAGAACACTTTTGACCACGAGTAATGGAATGGAAAGGTCAGGCTCTTAGCTTCAGGCTATCTTCCACTCAGGTGCTGCTTGTTACCTGGATACTTTCATGCCTGACAAAATGGGGTTAATGCCTACCGGTGAGGCCACTCTTGAGTGATTAGATATGGTGCATGTCGCTAGGTGTATGAATGGTGAAGCACACCCCGTCTGAATCTCCCATTTGCACACCATTCACTCTCACTCGCTACCAAACTGAAAACGGTACATCTTAGTTTCACTGCAGGCTTGAATCGCAGCAATTTATCATGAATATATTTACGAAAAAATGCTCAACTTAAATGTTAAGTCACACCAAGGTGGGAAATCATCCCAGTGCACAATTGGTTAACGCAGTGTTTTGGTACAAAATGACATGACTCAGTTTTATCTGCAGAAGCCAAATGAAGGCTGTGATGTGTGAATTGCTGTGAAGACCTGGCTATTTTTCAGCTAACCTGTGGCATGACTGAGTTATGCTACCTCCAATTGTACTCTTCCTGCCTTCCTAAGATAGCCGGTCTTATTGACCCCTAAATATAGAAAAGTAACTGAGGAAAAATATATAGACAAGAAAGGAAGGGAATGAGCAGAACTGGTCCATCTGACCGCAACATATAACTTATCAGGTGTCATTAGACTGTTCAGTGTCAACTAGTTTTCAATCCATTTTTTGATGCTTCTGTTTTTGAGACTTCTTGGTAGGTAGGCATTTCAGGAACACAGACAGCTTAGCCAAATAAGTTGGCAGAGACAGAGACAAGTTCTGTGTATGTGTGGTATACGAGACTTCTTTTATTTTTATGGGCACTGCCCAAGGTTGTTTCCTACATTAGCAGTGTTATGCAATTATGGCCAGAAACAAAGCATGTTTGGGTAGCTGCAGTATCAGTGTTAACCTAGATCAGGAAAAAAAATGTGGGATTCACTTTAAAATGCTTTAAAATAACACCTTCAGTGAAAGTAGCATGCCAGTAATTGATCAGCCCAGTCGTATCACGAAAGCAAAAGGGTGAGCACTCCCCCCCACCCCCATCTGCAAACTGCACATATACCTGGCATTACACACTGCTCAGCAAGGCAGTTCTCCCCTGCCGAAGCTGAGAGGCAGAAGTAAATCAGCCATTTCTTGAAAAATACCCACCCTGATCAGAAACAGCTTGCATGTCATCCTGCAGAAGCCACTTTCTCACCCAGCATCAGGGAGAACATGTCAGGAACTCCATGATGGCCCATGTTGACTCACTAGGAGCCGACCCTCCATTGTGGAGAAAACCTTGCTTGGCATCCCTTTTGCCATGGCCCGCAGAGCCGGATTAACGGTCTTTGGGCCCAATGGCCCCTATATCCAGAAGCCCAAAGCATTAACGATGTATAACCTTGCCTGTTCCAACATCTGGACACATGTGTCTTTGCAATCCAAAACTGACACACCACACAAGCCACTAAATACACAACGGAGTAGCAGCAGAGATTCTGCACTCCCCTTGCTCCTTAGTGCTGCCACCTCAGCTCCATTTAGGTCACACGCTGCTGAATGCTGTGGTCTCTCAAGCAATAGCTAGATGGAGCAATGAAGTGGTAATGATTTGGGCTCCCCCAAACTCATTCATACATCCTGGACTTCAGTCACGATATCCTGGAAAAGGACAGAGGTCGCATTGTCCCTCCGGCAATAAGTCCTCTCCCCATCAGGTTCCAAGTCCCCTTGTACTGCCTTGAGGGAAGCTGTTGGCTTGAACAAATCTGAGTTGTCAGCCAGCACCGCCTGCCAAAGATGGCCGCCAACACCACCCCCCAATCCCCCACTGCCAATCCGTTTCCCAGGTGTCATCTACATAGACCCTGCTTCACTGCAATGAAATTATTACTTGTAGCTACGGACAGTTTATCTTTGCACCTATAACTTAAACAATGGCAAACTTCTGAACCCTTTTGGGCCCATAAAAATAACACCATTTCAGATGTGTCTAATGTCTTAATGGGAAATAGAAGGAAAATCCATAAAATATTTCTGGTAGGGAGAATGCTTTGCTTTGGCTCACATCAGACGTAGGTGTAAGCTTTGGTGAGCATGGCAAACCAAACCCTGTGACATGCGGATGGGGGAGGGTGCAACGGGGGGTTTATTAGGGATTTGGGGGATAGGAAGGAATACAAAAGACATTCGTCACGACAGGACCCTGGGGTATGTGTGGTTTCATTGGTCATAAGTAACTGCTTTCTGGTGATGTTAGTAGGTCCTCACTAACTATGCCCACCCTGGATGCTTCCTCCCCATCTATCTGGAAGCTTCTGAAAGCTTGTTCGCTGGTGATGGCTGTGTGGGAGAGCAGTGCACCCCTTATATACGGGGGTCTCAGTGCTCACAGTACTCTTCCGTACTCAGATTGCTGAGAAAAGGATTCAAGGATGTGACCTAATTATGCATTGGTTACACAACAACAGTCAGCTGCGGCCCATGCTGAGTAAACAGAGCTTAGAGCACATAGCGCAGGTTATACAGCACTTAAAGAGGCAGCACCGGATGGGGCAGCACTAGGATGATGGGAATTAGCGTAAAACAAGGCCAGCCAGGTTTACGTTTAACGAGTTTACCTTTTAGGCAAGTTATGCAAATTGAGAACAGCAAGTAACAAGGCCGTGGAGAAATTGTGAATTGTTTACATAAAAGATACGGGGGATCTGCTTTTTAATATGTTCTATTTTTTTCTGCACAAACCAAACACGGAAAACTAATGGTGTAATGCACCCAAAGAACTCAAGGCATGTTTTGCTCCTTCTGATTTCAACACATTTAACTGTGTTAAAGTCCTGTCTGACAGCAAGCTATCGTTAGTCAGTAGCTGAACGTCTCTGCACAAACGGCAGCCTGTTTACACACAAGATAAACGTGCCCTGGGAATGCTACAGCTTTTCCTTGGGTTAGGCTACCCTCCAAACATAATAAAAGAAGGGAATTAAAATATGAAATGGCATGATACGTCTCTGTGAAAGAGCAGCGGGAGCTGTATAATCACATACCTAAATGGAGGGGGGTGGGAGGGGGGCAAAAAACGGCATTAAAAATGAAAGTGAAATGGAGCGGCTCACAGGAAGGTGAGACTGCATGCCAGTGGCCTTAACTGCAGTCCCTTATACATGCAAAATCTCGGCTAATCGTGCAAGAGAGTCTTTCTGGCACAAGGCTTTATGCAAGAAGAGTCGCTGGCATTACTGTGAAGTTGTGAGAGGTTTGCAAATGCACAGCTAGGCTGTTGGGCTTGTGAAGGCCCTCTGGTGAACAGTCCCTCTTCTCTTCTCCCAATAGATGGTGGCTCATGGGATATGGAGTCCAGAATGTGTATGTGCGCCACACAACCTCCACCCACTGGATGCTACTGGACGCAGCAGACTGTTGCCAGATCAGCTTGCTTCAGCTGCTTTGACTGGATGAAGCCCATTTTAAAACTAGAATATTCATATTCTTAGTACCCATTTTTAGATCAAAGAAGGTCAGAGTAGATTAATAAGAAAAACTTTATGAAAAAGCTGTCTTTTTTCGTAAAATTCATTCTGTGACTTATGCAAGTATAAATGTGCAAGAGTAGCACATTCAAGTAGGACTCGATTAAATCTCTGCAGACATTAAGATCACCAAATTGAATTCAGACTGGCATTTAAATCCAGCATCCATTTAAATTTGACGTGTCACACAAGAAATGGTGTTGCTGTCGGAGTTGCACGCTGCCTGGATGATGGGATGACACGGAAATAAGCATGGGAGCAACAAAAATAAACAAACTACAGGACGGGGTCAGCAGTAAGTGTTATGTTATGTGTGGAATTTGGAGCATCACACCACATTTTTGAGATTTATGACAATGTGTGTGTTTATGGCTTTGAGTGGTGGATGTGCCTTATAAAGGAAAGTAAGCATAATGAAACGAGACTGAGTGCTTGCGTGATTATGGTTAGTGAATCGACTCTTAGGGTTGCTGGAGCTGATGGAGTTGTGATCCTCTGTAATTTTCATGAAAATGATCTGGGACGTTTCCCCTGGTGCCGCTGTAGGGCTTCCTGCACACCTTTCAGGCATGGAATTAAACAGCTCCCAATACGCTCATGGCAAACTAACCTGAATTTAAATTAAAGGAGGCAGGCTGGCTTGACGGCCATATACAGGGCACCGCCCACCCTCAGCTATGTAAAAATGGGCCGGCCTGTCCCTTTGACATGCAGGATAACGTGTACCGATGCTTGCTATCAGGTGCTTGAGTCATTAGCCTAATCGATGCTGTTATGCTTTCATTACTGTCAGCTTACATCTTGTGTGCACGGACGGATTCCGCCATTCGGCTTAGCAGTGCTATGTATAAACTGAGGCTTTAAAGAGACACTTTGGGGGGATGGTGGTGTGTGGGGGGAAGGGGGGGGGCTTCAGGCAATCCCAGTACAAACAACCATGCCAGGCAGAACCAGTTTTATCCAAAAAGCATTCACAGCTCGGTAACCCCTTCAGTACCATGTGGCATTCTATGCAAAACACCACCCTCATTTAATCTTCACCTTCGAGGTTGAGGGTGTTAACTAAAAGTTGTACCAAATGACTCTTTCTGTAAGCTTCTCCTGCTCCCAGGAAATTACCTATTCTTCTCACGTGCACAAATTTTCTTTGGAAACATGATGGTCTTATTCTAATACTTACAAACCTAGTGTGAATTTCACATACATGGTTTGGTCACGTTTCTCCTAAACACATAACTACGTTCTAGTGATGTTATGTGATAGCAGTACTACTTACCATTCATTTATTGTCACCATTATTGTTTGAAGCTTTTTTATACACTTTCGTCCGACACACAGGCATCTGTGTGCCAAGGTTTTCAGGAATATACACCACTTTCCCATAGCAGAAAGTCTTAAAATCACTGCGATGGGAGGATATGAGATAGCGATAGAAATCAAGCGGAAAAAAACCATGTTTCAGTAAACAAGGCAGCGTGAGACAGCGAGAGACAGTATGAGACAGCGAAGCCGGATTGAATATAAACAGATCGTCTTATCTTTTACCTTCACATCAGAGCCGGGGGCTTTGCACAGAAAATTAAATATCTGTTAAAGCAGAAACTGGGAATTGTTACAAATAATCATACTGTCACAGTAACCCCTGTGCTTTATGCACAGTTAGAGAAGAATGGATTAAGGAGATCTTTATCACACGCAGCTGAAGACTAACAACGTCCCGGCCTCCTGAAAGCTGCTGCCACACACTCCTGCCGACACAGCGTCCAACAGCACTCCTGGCGGCTGCCCAGCCTCTGCTGAGCAACACATTCCTCAAATCTTTCCTTGGGAAGCAATAACGCATTTATCAACTGTGAGCGGGCTACTGCGCTGGAGCTCCACAAGGCCGCAGTGAGAGGGGACAAAGCAAAAACAAAGTAACATTCAGTTACCCGTTTGGGCCTTTAGCTGGATACAGAATCTCCTCGAGGGAATCTCCTGTGTTTCCGGTTGTGCATATGAGTAGCAGGCTGGTGGTGCCAGGCCGGCCCAAAGAGGCCGCGCCAAGAGACATCTGTAGTTCAGGATTCATGCGTACATGTCCCCATTCACGTGACTTGAGAGGGGGCGTGTTCCTGCCCTGTCGAGGACCCTGCCTATGGCCTATGGCCTGTGGCTCGTGGCCTTTCCCGTGCAGGACGATCTGCCGAAGCACGGACTTGGCGTCTCTGCGCCGTTCCCGTCCATCAGCAGCACACGAAGGCTGCATATCACATGTTGCTGTCATGTGGGTTTAGACCACAGCTGTGACCGTGGTACAAACGGACACTGCTGTGCACCCCCCCCACAGTCACACTGCACACACAGCCAGCCGGCGGCCAGGCGAACAGCTGCTGCTGTTTCAGCCAGCCGCACTCTCAGATGTATTTAGAGATGAAACGTCACGCATGCAGCCATGCAGGCTGCACGATCACTATGTGTCAAAGAATCAATTTGGAAAACAGAGGGAGCACTGGCTTCTTAAAAGATTTGGGGGGTGGGAGGGGGGTGTACAGCAATATACCTTCAGTCTCCTACATAATGGGGGGTGGGGTAAATTTAAATGCAGCAGTAGAATGGGTTATGCAAAAGCGGTGAGTGTTCCCATTAAACCTGTGTGTGTGTGTGTGTGGGGGGGGCACAGACCAGCAGAGGGGTCTGCAGGGAGGAAATGCGGCTGCGAACCTCACGCAAATTTTCACTCACATTTATTTCAATTATCTGCTATTATGGCGCTAAAATTTGGGGCGCTTAATATGGCCGCTAAAAGCATTAGTACACCAGATAAGTGTGCATGGAAATTTCAATGAATGTGCCCCACCAGTAAATCATCATCAGTGAATCTTATTCATTTCAGCTTAACTAGATTCTGCCAAGGACATGAACAAACCGCAGGAAATAGCATACATAAATATGCATGTTACAAGCCTGTAAGCCATCCAGAGAATTACAGACTAGAGTTTCATATTATTCTTTCATAAAGAAATTGAGGTTCCCCTTATGGAAACAGGAACCATCTAAGCAGCAGCCCTGAGCAGCACTGAGTCAGCACCTGTCTTAGTTAGCCTGGTCAAACTGTCAAATAGCAGATACCACCACTGGGAACCCCAGAAATGTAGGAGGCTCTTCTGCTCTTATCATTGAACAGTAAAATAATCATAAGTACAATGAATACTCATGGGGCACATGGGGTCTGACTATGTGTAGGTCTCCTTAAGGATAATGATGGTGATCATTAGGATTATTATTGAATGAATGGATGAATGAATGAATGAATAATTAGTAGCACAGCACACCCTTTTATCCACAGTGCCTGTCACTAGTCTGCAAGTGGTTGATGTCAGCTAACCAAGTCACCAAATCCAAATAAAGTACCATTTGATGCATAAAGGTGGGGCCCTTATGGTAAGAAGCATACACAGCTTTTACTGACTCCCCCTTTTGCCACCATGACACAGACTGGTAGCATCACCCAACAAGCTGGAAAGTAAACTGTAGGCTGTGCATGTAGGCTGAGACCTGTAGAATGTTGACTATGGGCTGCGGACTGCAGAATGTGGACTGTCGGATGTTGACTGCAGGATGTGGATTGTAGGATGTTGACTGTGGGCTGTGGATTGTTGGATGTGGACTGTAGGATGTGAACTGTCAGATTTGGACTGTAGGATGTGAACTGTAGGGTGTGGACTGTAGGATGTGAACTGCAGGGTGTGGACTGTAGGATGCTGAATGTAGGATGTGGACTACAAGGTATGGACTATAGGACATGGACTGCTGATGTGGACTATAGGATGTGGAGTGCAACCCTGCCAGTGTGTTCAATGTTGAAATACCTTAGCAGCACATTTTCAGTGCATGGATGTCTCAACATTTAAGCTATATGATTTGATGCTTCCAGGGCAAATACTTGGCTAAGAAATTAAACACCAAGCAGTGCCAAGAAAATTTTGCGTGGAATGTCCCACAAGGAAGTTTTCATCAGCCAGTTGGCCTCTGTGACCATATTTAATCTGGAGAAAGATGGCTGAGGTGTCAGGAAGGGCGGTGCTAGCCAGTAAGCTGTTAGGAAAGGCCCCACATCTGACCTGGCACACGCTGCATCCTCTCGGGGCTCCTTGTACCCACAGACACCCCTCAGCAAGGAGCACGTGACCGTAAACACCCTGCACCATGCCGTGAAGGTCCATTTCACAGGACATCGGGGCCTTTATCCCAAATGTCATCCTGATAATAGAATTAAGTTCGGTTCAGAATGCAGAGGCCTTAACTGGAGCCTTATGCAAGTCTTCTATTAAAATTCACCCTAATCTTTTATGTCATTATATACCTTCTGTTGTACCGTAATGTGAGCGGCGTTAAGCTTCTCAATGGGTCATTTTCGAAGGCGATTAATTCAGTTTTATTGTTAAAATAACCTTTTACTCTTTATCCATGAAAAGAGACGTGGAGCGGGAGATTCTAGACTTGTCCTAAATGCTTCAGAAAGTTCTGACAGTCTACATCTGCTTTAACCTTAATGGCTTGAGGGGCGGACGTGTCTGTAATGTCATTCCGGGAATTCTTGCTAAGGCTGTCAGGGTGCAGAAATGGGCCGCATCCTCCAGCAAGGCTTTACAAATATGCTTGTTTATCATTTTTCACATGAAGTCAATGTGTTTCCTCTTAGTGGTAAAATTCACAGCGTAAGTGTATTACAGCAGAACAACAAACCTTCCAAATGTAGGAATAAGAAAATCACGCCCGTTTCCGTGTTCGAAACAAGCATGAAAAACTCTGCCAGCCAGGACACATTTACACGTCTCAACATACACACTCTTGTAAAATCATATATGAAGAATTCAAAAGAAGTTGACAACAGTCAGCAAGACCTGTTCATGAGTATGACAACAATATTTTATATAAATGAGTATAGTATACTATAAATTAGTAAAAAATGGAAATGATAAATATACCAATTGAATATTTTGCTAGAGAATTTAGCAAATCAATGTCTAAAAAAATAATACTTTTAAACTCTTGTAAGTGTAAAGTATATGATTTATATGAACTTACACATTGCTTCCTTGAACTGTTTGGCATAAGCTATTAAATTGATCTAAACAGTAATAAATGGAATTCATGTAAACACTAATAAGCACAATGATAATGTCTTGGCCAGGGACATGGAAACTGAGCCATTTCAGTGAGCAATATGTTTGTTTAGGAAATGGGTACCAGGCAGTGACATGAGTAGCCATGACAAGGATAATGCTTTTGTCTGCTGAGGGGACAAGAATGGAAAGCAAAGATGGGCAAGAATTGAAAAACTCAATGGGTAGTATTCTGCAACCATTTTTGGCTCGCACGGGGACTTCGGCCTGAGTTACCAGCAAAGGAACTGAGGATTATTTACATCCTATGGGGACTAACTGAATAAATGTCGATAATCACAGTCTCCCCCCGGAGGCGAATTGGCAGCACTGCACCCCTCTCCCCTTAAACACACACGGCATTTTCTGTTTACGTCAGCTAATTAAAGCCCACCATCCACACACCCCTGCTGGAAATGCAAAACCAACCCCTGCAAATTAATTAGTCTTAAAACAAAGAGATTAAAAGACACATTTGGAAGCACACAGCCGCTCACTGCAGGACATGAAAGGAGCCTCTGAGGATGGGAAGGCCAGGCACGGACACTCACACCCTCTACGCGCCATTAGCACACCAGTCAGCTGTACGTTTGTTTTTCTCAGTCTGTTTTGTTGGGGGCAATGATGCTGATGAGACCTCCTTTTCCGAACCCCACCCCACTACCACCACCATCTGCACCTCCACATCTACTCTCCAGCTTCTATACACAGCTGCCCCCACTTCAGCTCCTCCCCACCCCCCCTCACTCTGCATCACCAACAAGCCCCCTACTTGCACCAACTAGGGAAATGAGAGATTCACACAGTGGTATCAGCAGTTTCTGACAGCTTCCTGGGACAAACTTCAAGAAGCGATGCCAGGGAAGGAGGTGTACAGGGAAACTGCACGTAAGCCTCCTCAGAAGCAAGGCCATGTATAAATTATTAACACTGCTGTCCCACTGTATTCCCTTATTTAAATATTTAAACACAGGCCCCACAAACCATCACCACAAAAAAAGAACATTTTAAATACAACCTAGAAGAGAGAAAAGTCAGCCTCATCTCCCATCTCTGCCAAAGGCTTCAGGACCAACATGAATGCGAGGTGCGTAAACAACAGCAGGCGAGACTGTGTTCGGGAGTGGCGCCTGTGATGTCTAACCCAAATTCGAAGGTGAGCCTCCTGGGATGGTCAGCTTGCAGATTTAGCAGCACACTGAGTTGACGTATGCTGCCTCACGGGGGCACCGAGCACACCTCCCCGCCACACCTCGGGTAGGTGTGCGGGGCCTACATGTGCATTGCCACACGGGACAGAACCTCAGTCTCCAGCTTCAGAGGTAATGAGGTTAACTCTGAGACCTACACGAAAGTATAGCGCAAATTAAATGGAGCTCCGAGAAGCCAAGAGAGGTTTGTGAGGAATGACGATAAGGGTTTGGCTAGGGAAGGGGAACAGCCACTACTGTACCATACACAGAACACGGCTCGGCTTCAATAAGATAAATGACAGGAATTTATAGAAAAGGGCTAATGACGTCTGTATCATGTTTTGGGATTTAAATGGGGTCAGATGTTTAATGTGCCATTTCCTGGGAAGAATCTAATTTGTTCCTGGCCTACTATGAGTTACACCAGTTCCTGGCACATTTCTGTCATTCCCGATCCTCTCTTAGAGTGTTTTCACTAACATCACAGCTCTCTGCAGTCAGGGTTAATTCACAGCTGCCCTACTGTTCGTTGGCTCACGTCTTGCACGGGTTTCCGGTCATCGGGACGCACGCATGGATGCTCCTCCTGAAGGCCACAGGACGTCCTGTTCCCTCTCAGATGGGGCGGGTTTGACTGCACGGTAACATACAGCTCTACAGAGAGTCCATAAATTACCCCTGGTGTCAGTGTGTTGCTTGGGAACAGGGCGCAGAGAGGCACAAACACGTTTCAAGGTAGAACAACCTATCCCCAGTCATTGATCTATTTTGTAATTATGCTTAAAGATGTTCCATAAAGGACCATCATACCAGTTTCCAATCAGGTCTGGTCCAGTTCATGAGTCCCTCAAGTGTACCGCATTATGGGAAGATTACAAGCACCATGAGCGTTGGACTTGATTAATAGAGATGCTAATGGGGGTGGACGGGGTCACAGAGACCACCTCACAACACATCAGCATCCACTGGTCTAACAGCAGTAGCAACAGTGCCCAGGTAATAAGAGCCAGAATGGACACCCTGTGCCTGGGCATTATGAAGAAGTAGCATTCAAGTAACTGCTCCCAGCTGACCGTAAGGGGTGGCTGGCACAGGAGTCCCAGTGACAAACTCCTGAGCAATCACTCCATCATCCCATCACAGCGCAGAAGCAGATGAATAATTCATACCCTCACTGCACATGAGATCTCCTGGACCACCACACTAGATCAGCACACAACAAAACACCAAGCTCTCAATTGCAATTTCGCCAACACTAAGCAGAATGCACTGTTCTTCAGTGTGGCTGGACGAAGGGTCACTTAAACACCATGCAAATAAATAAATAAATACATCTGAAGGTGCTGCAGAAATCGCACAGAATCGTCTTGCAGATTTTCCACCCAAGCTCCAAATGGTGGGAATACTGTGTCAGGGACGATGACGGGCCAGACGATCTGCTTCATGCGACAGGTGTCATGGCGGGTGTGTAACTGTGTGCCGTTTGCATGTTTGATCAAACCGGATACTTAACATACCATGACAGAACGGTTCTAACGTTTGTGTAACGGATGTGTGAAAACTGGCAGCACCCCCTGCTGCGCATGTTCAAACTAACGCAGACTCTGTTCCCCTTGTAGCTTCAGAATGCAAACTACACACTAATATATTTGCTTGTGCGACGTTAGCAGTTATAATTAACTGCAATTTCTCAAAAATTAAGTATGTATATATTTTAAAGTAATTTAAGTATCTGGCTCTTTTTTAAAAATTAAAAATTTTAATTATTATTGTAAAGAATTTCATCAAACAAACACCACCAACAACAATAATAATTAGAGATTCACTGATCCGATATTCGGATCGGTATTGGCGCCAATCCAGACCTATTTGACGGATTGGGTATTGCCCATACATGGTAAATGGTTTGCATTTACTGTATATAGCGCTTTTCTACTCTTACGAGTACTCAAAGCGCTTTACAATTTATGCCTCACATTCACCCATCCACACTCACAATTACACACTGGTGGCGGAGGCTGCCATGCAAGGCGCCAACCTGCACACTGGGAGCAATTTGGGGTTCAGGGTCTTGCTCAAGGACACTTTGATGGGGACAGGAGGAACCAGGGCTCGTACCTGCAACCCTCCAGTTGCCAAACGATAGTACTACCTCCTGCGCCACCATCTTGCCGTCCGATAATTAATATTTCATTTTTTGGCAGTCTCTAAAAAGATGAAACTCTCCTGTTTCGTGTTAAATCTATACAGTATGTACAATCAATTGAACGACAGCTCTTTCTCATTTTCAATGCGTTTTTTTGCGGCATTCAAGAGGAACGCTAATGCCGTCACTGAGTTTTTTTTGCTACTCGATCGGTGAGTGTGAACACAGTGATTTCCGCCTGCTGTGATGTCATGCGCATACCCTTTGCAGTACGAGGAGTGTAATAACACTGGATAAGAGGGTGACAAATCTGGCAGTGTTTCACGTTTTTAACAACAACTAGTAGCACAGCGATTTGCAATCTTTGTACAAACAAAGTTTTGAGAGGTGGGAGTAGCGTTTAGTGGAAAATCCACCTAAACAAAATGCAGAAAATTGTGCGACAGGACATGTAATATGAAAAAAAGAACAGTGGATGATTTGGGAGTCACTAATTTGGGCTGATGCGCATTCGCTACAGCTTGTGATACATTAGGGGCAGCGATTGCAGTGAAGTGTAACTGACGCTGTTACCAGTGGGAGAAACATTGTGGGGCATTTTAAGCATTTGCCTCATGCGTATACTCGCTTGGAAGACATTCAAATGTAGTTGCAAAAGCCTCAAAAATGCTTAAAACAAAATGTACAAAAGAGGTGGAACAGTGCGTTGTGTATGTTAACAGTAGCCTAATTAAAGCATTTTTTTTGGCATACATTTTTTTTTCATTTGTATTTGCTAGCTTAAAAATATTAATAATATATAAAGTATAAATATACATTACATATTTATTATATGAAAATATTAAAGTAAAAAGAGCTCCTGTATCGGAATACAAAAGTGACGAGAAGGGCAGCACTCACCAGTAGACAGAGCGAAGGTGTAGGGTCACTAAAATCCAATTTGTTGTTGATGTCCAGCAGGTTTCTAATCCCACACAGGAACCTGGTAGATGAAAAGTAAAATTGTTTCAGGGACTTTTTTTCACAAGTGTAAGCTGTAGAAACACAAACCAGTCTACTGAAAACTAGCACACTGACACCCACTCTGTGGTACTCTAACCTACTGATACGCTAACGAACTGATACACCAGCACACTGGTAGCCAAAGATAGTCTCATCACTGGCACTCTGATATTGCAGCACCCTGATACAGATAAAAATGCTGAATGACCGAGACCTACAGCAATGCAGTAACTATTTGATATTACCTTCCTCTATTTTGTAAAATGTGAATATAGAAATATCGACATTATAAATCAATTTTATAGATGACTTTTTTGGACAAGAAGCACCAAAAGTTGAGTTGTCATCACGGTTTATATGCTGGAAGTTAATGGGGAAAAAAGTCTTTATGTTTCTGCAGGCACCTAGCATTCGCAAATCTCAGAGGGGTTCTCAGTCTTATATATGGGATTGAATTAAACAAATAATCTAGTTAAGCGATTTGTTTATCCAGCAGGAAATCCTCACTTTGCATATTTTGTTGAATTGAAATACACAGTGGATTACTATGAATAATCAAGGTGAAATGCAGTGTGAAAGACATTCACATGCCACTTGGGGCACCAGTCTGATTCTGCCCAACTGTTCTTGGTGTGGTTTCCGATTGTGCTTTGAAACACTGATATCTCCATCCCAACCTTTTTTTTCCATATACTAGAAGGTTCTAATGATAATTCATGCTAAGAGGTAGGGACTGACCCCAGCTGAAAGATGATTGACTCCTCGAGCAGCCACCCATTTCACCCCTGCCCCATCATTCAACGATACAAAAGTCATTGGCCTCTGATAAGGTTGGCCCCCATATGAATTATGGCCCCTCTTATCCTGGCCGACTTAAAAGTTCCAGAATCACCCCAGAATTAAACCTAAAAGTATGAGGCAATGTGTCCATGATGTCTGTAGTCAGCAACTGAGTCATTTACGGAATTTTGGTAAAAGCCCCATTAAACCTAAAAACTCTCAGAACAGTGGAAATTTGCTGACTGCCTATATGTTTCTGACTGATGTAATTTGGCTAAAGAGGCTACATTCCTGTATCAAGAAAGAGCCAGTGCTCAAAAAGATTTCAGGTAAAAGATTAATATATCAACAACCTTGAGTTCAACCTCTTGGAATCAGAGGAGTTTATGAAAACGGAACCAAAGGTCTTTGTATAAATTAACTTAAAAGTGCATTCACATGAAACCCAAAAGGACCCCATAAACCTGTGAAAAGGGGAAAAAATATAAATCACTTCCCTGGGGTCACAAAGCATAATAGACACTGTATGAGTCGCACAGATGAAGACTCGTTTAAACCCCTGAGCTTGTGATTGATATGGTGACACTTTCATGGAGCCCGTTTTTGGGCTGCCAGCAAGTACTGGATGCAGATGCTCCTTATATTCATGACTGACACTGAGAGCCCCATCAAAATGGGGATGCCTAACGGAACAAAGCTATCGTCCAATGGCACGGCTTCCAGCGACAGCCTTTTGCCGCCGCAGCCTGGAGCCCCGCGTCACATTTCCATTGCTTATTTACGAGCGACTGGAGGGCCTCTCTTTTCGTAATTAATCCCGTGAGGATGCGGTTGAGTAGAACATTCTTATTTATGCATCATATTTCAACTTAATAACTCATACATCATTTATTTTCCATTGTCATGCATCCTCCCCCTGCTTTTTTTTTGGGCTTTGTGTAACTTAATGTGTATTACATAGCACAGGATCCCACCTACTGTACCTGCATCATCAGAATCGCCCAAAAAGAGAACGTACTTCAAACAGCTTGATTACTTCAGAGTATATTTAGGCCCTGCTTGCTCAACAGCAGCAAAAAAAATAAATAATACCAAGCTCCTTTTTTTCCCTCCCCATCTTGTTTCCTGTTAATTAGACTATCACAATACCATGTCACCGTAGTGTGGTATGCTAATTTGCTTGTTGTTTATGAAATTACACTGGTGGGCTGCTCTCTGTCTCATGAGCTAACACGGAGAGAGATGAATATATTTGATTAATAATAAAATCTTGAAGTAGTTTTTTCATCCTTGGGGTATAGGGTATGTTAGTCATCAATTAAAAAACAGTTCTTTTAGCTTTGAATTACTCACGATTTATATGTAATTGATATATACATCCATCTAACTTCCAACCACCCCGAACAAGACATGGGATACCCTGACCTAGATACAACTCTACTGCTCCATAGAGCTCAACGTATATTGGCTATTTGGTTTTTTTTGCAATATATGAAAAATGAAAATATGATTTAAACTCCAAGCAGCCTAATGCACCCACCCACCAAAATGAAACCTTCTGATAAACCTACTCGCTCTTTACCCCAGATCACCTGTCCCCTCAGGATATGGAGGTTAATACATTAATAGCTTTTCCGTGGGCAGATGCCTACTGCACCCCTACAGTAACTGGATTATTGCCCCCACCCTAACCTTTGATTCCAGTCAGTTCAGCACAACAACAATATATCATATAAATTAGGATTTTGAACTTTTACCCTACAGTCTGCGTAGCCCCCTTAATCGGTGCTGCTTTGACCATGAGGGGCATTGCAGGACAAAGGGTATGTGTATATAAGAGGTCAATAAATTCCTCTTATGTATTTGTAATCCTGTTCCTACTATACTGTAAGTGAGCACAAGGATGCAGGGATGTACAGTATGTTTGAGTGCGACAGTCTTTTTCTTTGTTGTCTTAGTAATTTTTTTTGCTTGTTTTTATTAATTTAATTTTTCTTTTTTTTTTGGGGGGGGGGGGAGGTGGGGGGGGTGAGAATGAGGTTTAAAAGTCCGAAGGGGAACTGTTAAAATCATCAATACTACTGAGGTCATAACAATGACTATTTCAGATGCTAAATCATTAAATCCCATTTTTAAAGCCTTGGATTCTGCTGGTACTCTACAGTTCCTCAAATGCTGAGGGAAGTAATCGAGTCCTTGATGTGGGGGTTAGAGGCTTGTGGCCTACATTTCAGTAATGTTTTGATTAATAATCCCGATAAGGCACAGAACTAATTAAAGCAGAGCGGCGCCGGCCCTTTGCATTTTAGAACTGCACGGCTGCATTCTGTCACACCAGCGGGACTGCCATCGTTTCCTTACGTATTTCCTTACATTCTGCATGCTAAAAATTAGGGTCAAATGTCATCTTGTGGCTTTGAACTGTCTGACAGTAATCTGACATTTTGGAAACAGCCTCCCCCCCCCCCCCCCCCCCCCCCCCCCCAC
>JAODJW010000019.1:18311828-18324169 GCA_026777045.1 Hyperopisus bebe
TTTTGGAAACAGCCCCCCCCCCCCCCCCCCCATAGCTTGTAAGGTTTACACGCTGCTGCCTTTGTGGCTGCCCCTGCTGTGGGCTGGCATATTAAACTGAATCTGCACTCTGAACATGGCTGGAGTTTTGTTCTGTTTTCGGAGTCACATGAAAATTTGAGGTATACATGCACGCAGCTCTGTCGGAAACTGATAAAAACATGGACCTTGTTTGTTTCCGAAAGGGTAAATCGTGCAGGGAACTGGGAAATCCATAGTTAGTCTTCAAAACAGTGGCCAAAACCAAATGAGCGACATGGCAACCGTGACGTCTCTGCCGGCGCATGGAAACACAGAGCTCTCTGGTCTGCTATTCAAAGGCGGCCAACTGCTGTTTTTTTGAAGCATCTTGTAATGTCTGATGCTATTGTAGCTCCTAATACATGTGCAGCTTGTTTGGTTAGAATTGAGAGGTAACAATGGTGTGTAAAGGAGCACAGTAAAGATTACTGCCTCACTGGGACTGTGAGATTGTTTTATAGGTTTATTTTTTACTCTGGAAAGGTATAAAATAGTGCAACATTATGATTAAAGCTCTCCAGGATTTTGCATAGTGGCCAAATGGAACTGAATAGAGCATAAGCAAGTAAATGGAGTCTGTGAGCCGTGTACATAAATATTTTGCATTTGGCACTCATTTGAGGCATTTCAGTTGGGGGGGGGGGGGCGGTGGCATCCAACATAATTTAGGATGCGCATGATCAATTCATACTACCGTTGCCAAATGTCACAAAATCACTTCCTGTTTAGATTCACCTCCGTGAGAGTCGTGTATTCTGTGGGCTGGGCATTATGGCCCGATAAAGAACAGCAGAGCGTGGAGAGTAGCAAAGCACAGACAGAGCAGGTTGTTATTTGGAGGAACAATCTGAGATGTGAAAGGACAATAGCGGGGCTGTTTGTCAAACATTGGCCCATTGCGGGTCTCGTTACGATTTAACGGCACATCGGGCAGCATTGTGACCATCCTGGCGGAATCAAAACTCCATAGACAGTGTCCAATCATAGGCTGTTTAAATGCCAACTTGCCTTGCAGAACCAAAATGCGACTTTTAATCCAGTAATGGCATGCATTTAGGGCGAGCAGGAGCAGGGTGGATGGTTGATGGGGTGTTATCAGTTTTTATGCTTGATGCGTGCATATCTGTCCCAGTGCGGCAGAAGAGAAGCAGTCACACACATACAAGAACACACAGATATATACAAGCCTAATGACTCCCCTCCAGAAAAAAAGAATGCAATTATTTAGAGAGTGATGGACCATCTCATGGACACAGCTGAGGAACACAGACACGATATATACTCAGACATGAAGAATTTACTGAACAAGAAAAACACTCATGAGGTTTAGCACCAGTAGTATCAAACTTCAAAACATCCGGAAGCCATTCTCCGATTCTTATTTCCCCTGTTATTCGGTACTCAATCTCTACTCATCCGTTATTCATTAGTTCTCCTCTCATGCTAGGGCAGGCACGTGGCACAGGGGGTAAAGCGGGGCCTACAATCAGAGTACTCTGATTGCCGAGGACAAACAGGTGAGAGCAGGGTCTGAGCTGTACACTGTGACCTTTTCATGAATTTCCCTTTGCGAAAGCGAACGGGTCAGCTGGGACCCAAATGGAAGCTGGCACGGAAATAGGGAGATATTACTGAGGCACCTTTAAGAATGAATGCATCAAGCCAACCTGAGAGATGCTTCGAAAAAGTCCATCGAAAACATGGCAGCCCAGGATATGTCTGGCTATTCAATCAGAATAGGGACATCAACATTTCTGTCATAATTTGATGTGTTGGGCTTTGGGTGCAGAAAATCTGTACTAATTTTTTAATAAGCGCGCTTGCATGTACAGGAAAATAACATGTGCGCTTCTAGACTTCAATGAAGATGCTGTATTCACTTTGATAAAATTAATTTCAGCTCAATAAAAGATTCTTCTCTTCAGCTGAACTTGAGGCGATGGCAGCAAGAGGCAGATTTCAATGTGCGGCTTGCCTTCAGATGAACTTCTGGGCACGCACACATATGGGCCACTAATGTGGTTCCCTCCCTGGAAGCAGCTCACGCGTGTCTGAAGTGCCTTACAAAAGCAAGAGTGTCGTCAGTTCTTCCCGGGTTCTGAGGATTCTGTGAAAAGGGACAGCTCTCCCAGAGGAAGTGGACAGGACTGTGGGGAATGTCGCTTTGAGGTGTGAAGTTGTCAAGTTAAATTGGAGCTGCAAGGGCCAACAAGCTCCTTAAAATTTAGTTCACTTTTTTTTTCCTTTTCAAAAAAGCAAAACATTGCACATTGATTGGACCTCTGGCAAAGAGCAGCACAACACAAGCGTGCTGCGGAACTGCCTCTCTCTCCCGGCCCACGATGCCTTGTCTGCATGGCGTCTATGATTGCAAAACACAGCCAAATAAAATAATGGCGAGAAAATTGCAGTCAGCAGAGACCGCTCCAGGTCCCAGCGCCAAAAGCCTCAGTTGATATCCTCCCTGCGGTGCCTAGAGACCAACCTGAAAGCAACAACTTGCAGGAGGTGTCCCTAACATCCAAACACAAGCACAGACACAAATCAAACTCTAGCAGAAAGCCACAGTCACGGAGGACAAACAACATGCTCACTCCTGACAAGTGTGTTTGGCTTTTTTTCCCGATGTCCCCCCTACCCCTCATTTGAGCCACCACCCGGCATGATATTCCAGGCTTATATGGCAAGCTTAAGGGTTTATGATTTACTTTGAGAGCTCTTCAGCTTCTCTCTGCTACCTTTAGCTGTGAAAAGATAAATTTAAGAGGTTGAGAAACCCGCAGTGATGCCACAAAGTCCAAACATTCACATACAAAATACAGCCGTACATAGTAACACCCACCCAGATGCATATACACACATATGGCTCTTCGTATATTTCTTACACATTGCTGTATTTATCCTTGTAATGTGACACAGGTGGCTATTCCCATTCTGACTGCCTCATTTTCTTTCAAATGCTCCAGCCTGAGGTCCCTACAGCTTAAGATGCTGTCCTGATTTTCCCTTCTGAGTCAATCAAGAGTCTGGAGCCGCCTGCATAGCCCTTTGGCTATCAGTCTTTATCGTAACCACAGAGGTGCAAACAAGGCTGGGCACCCTACAAATGTGCTCCCCAACACTTAGTTACATTAATTTTTATACATTTTCTTATCTACGATCTCGTAATTCGTCATGAGTCAGTCATGGGGTCTCTAGGTGTCTTACATCCCCTTTGGTTCACCACCATTATTTCCAAACCTGGCCAAGTTTGGCTGCTTCCCCGTTTCCTCGTCCATGCAGAAACTCTTCCCTTTGAATCTAATGGTGGCAACTTTTGCTCATAATTTCTATTGCCCAGCCTCTTTCAAATGTATTTCTGGTGCAGGCATCCCTATTCAATTTTGTATATTTAATGGTTACACATTTCTGCCATATTTGGGACTTAGTTTTACATTGTCTATCTACTTTCTCAAGTGCATACTTATATTTAAATGGTGAACACTCAGTGCAGTAATATACTGAATACCGTACACTTTCTTCAAGTGCGTAGTTGCGTTTATCTGGTTAACACACAGTGTTGCAACAAAGTGCTGGATATCAGATGGTGCAATAGTACATGTTGATTTATACACAGTGCAATAACATGTTTTCAAAGGCTATATTCTTTATGTTTATATAAATTGCATAAGAGTACATGTTCTCTACATTTACATTCTTTAAGTTCATATATATTATGAGGTTACTTGAGAATATATACCATAAAACCAGAAGGGGGGTTTGGTTTCTTAAGCGTATTACTGAACATCCTGATGGACCTGTAAATGATGCAAAATCTCATTCTATGGCTGTGAGTGCAAAAGTTTCAATCTGTGATCAGTTTTGCATCTTACATCAGTTGCATTGCTGGGTGTCGACTATTCTTTTAGGTCAGACCTGAGGGTGACCGTAATTATTTGGCATTTATCCCAATTCAATTAAACTTGAACAAATACACAGACAAAAATAAACAAATAAAGAATGATACAGTACATACCAAGTTCATCCTCTAGGGCAGGCTAAAGAAGAACATAAAAACACGAATACCCATCCATCCATCCATTTTCCAAACCGCTTATCCTACTGGGTCGCGGGGGGTCCGGAGCCTATCCCGGAAGCAATGGGCACGAGCCAGGGAACAACCCTGGACAGGGGGCCAGCCCATCGCAGGGCACACTCACACACCAGTCACTCACACATGCACACCTATGGGCAATTTGGTAACTCCAATTAGCTTTAGCATGTCTTTGGACTGTGGGGGGAAACCGGAGTACCTGGAGAAAACCCCATGACGACACGGGGAGAACATGCAAACTCCACACACATGTGACCAGAGGTGTGAGGCAACAGTGCTAACCACTGCACCACCATGCCGCCCCACGCGAATACCCATTGTATTAATTTTACAATATTATACATATATCAAAAACACTTTGATAATTCCAATGCTTAGCTTGGATAGATGATGTCTTTCATGAGATTTAAAGACTGGAGGAATTTTGAAAAACTGGATTTCAGTGACAGGTTCATCCTTTGGGAACGACCAATGTTTTGATTGAAACTCTGCTGTGTCATTGACTGGGGCCTCCACCGTTTGGGTCATTTGAAGTGCACTTCAAGCAGAGCCACCCACCCCACCCCACAGGCTGCTATATACCCCCCTCCCCCGAATGGATTCCCACTTAGCCCCTACCAGATTTCCTTAAGGAAGGGCACCCAAGGTTTGGAGAATCTCTGTTGAGACCTGGTGTGAGTTTGAGGACACGATGGGTCAGCTACAGCACGAGCCGTTGGATCCCGCAGTGATGCATCTCTTTACCTGAGGAGCTCAAAAGAAGGGACTGGGACAGGTTGGTCAGCTGTAAAGCATAGATGGCTGAGTCATGGGACCCATGGAGATGATTAAGCTCCCAGGGGAAACCATATGATGGTGAAACCCTCATACATCTGAAATTTAAAAAAAAAAAAAGTCACTGAAACACTTTCACCAATTTCTCACTTTAAATTTACAGTTGTACCAATAAGACTAAAGTGGACCAGAGAGCAGATTCAGTAAATAGCATCCAAATGCTGATGGACACAGAGATGGTTCTGGAGGAAGACAGGCATGACTGTAGTAAAAAACATCATGCACTTCCGTTACGTGAAAAGGACTAGAGCTTCTACACCCATCTGAAGCTTCATCTCCTGCGGGCATAGATGTTTATTAATTAGACCTTAAGGTTAGTCATACACTATCGGACCCCCCCCTCCCCCCCCATGGGTCTAAGAGGGGGCAAAATATCTCTGGAGGGGTGGCTGAAGAATGCCAATAGTTACTTTACCGGCAACCACCCAGACATTAAAACACGGCCAAGCCAACCGGGACACTTCTGGAAATAAATTGCACTGGATCAATTCAAAATGTCACCTTCACAGGCTGTTTGATTAAAAGTAAAGTGCTGAATGCTCTTAATCCTCCTGGATAGGGGCAGTAAGTCTGAGAACTGACAATGCTGACCGGGCGGGGGGTGGCGAACCACTGCTGTCATGTGGGGTCCACATCCTGCATAGGAGGCACGCTTACAGCTCGCATCATGGCAAGTGTTGATGATGTGGCTCAGTTGCTGGAGTGTATCTCAAGCAGAGACGCTCAGCGACACAATAAACATGGGGATGTGAGCAGGTTCAGTGCTTGGATGGAAATACACGGCGCGTGCTGGATCATCCAGCAAGGTCCCCGACCTCTGAGTGCCAGCGACAGACCGGCCCATAGATAGCAGCAGTCCGTCGCGTCACTGGGCTTGGGTAAGAGCCAGGCCCCAATGTGATTGAATAGAGAAGTTTGATGTCTATGTGTGTGTGTGTGTGTTTGTGTGTGCGTGCGTGTGTGTCCACGTGGCATGGCGCGGCACAGAGGCGACCCCTGTCTCTCCACCTCCGTTACGGTTGGCAGGATTCTCCGAGGCTGCGGCATATGCTGAAGACAAGCCCTCGCATCCAGGTGGTTCATCCACACATTACATCAACTCCAGCAGCCCAAATGTCCTTGATCTCTCTCTGAAGGACAGGGAGATCCATTCATGTCTCTTTTTTCCCTCTCCCTCTTTTTTTGGAAGCAGATTACCGCCCATCCACACTCAGAATGATATAGCCCAAGAAGCAGGCCGCACGCCTGCCTGGGGTACCTGTGGAATGAGCATGTGGCCACACTGCGGATCCGTGTGACACAAGATCAATCAGACATGACCTAACATCAGGTTTAACGCCTCATGCGGGGAGGTATGCTAAGAGACCTTTAAATCTTATTCGGAGAGCATTGCAGAGGTTTAGCATTTCAATCCTTGAGAACAGTAATGTGTGTAGAGCTTTTAGGATCCATAGGCTTTGTCCCCCATATACATGTAACACCCCTGTGCACTTACATTCATTCCATGGGCTTATTTCAACTTAATATTTAACCAAAGATAGAGATGGAACATATTCTTTATGTGAACAATAATATGTGTTGAGTAGCATCATCTTTTTTTTTTTTTTTTTTAAATAAACAAGGACCTTTTGAATGGAAAAAAGACTATATGAACATGTGACAGATTCAGTTCTGCAGAATTCTCAACAGTCCCAGATTAGGTAAATAACACATCATGACATTCAAATATGTGTACCATAGTATTCTGACTGCTGAGCTGTTATGGTGTCCGACCAGAGTATTCAGAGAAACCCATGCACATTCTACAGAATGATATCATAAATGTAATCTGCTTTAGGGGCCTGTGTCTGCATCTACGAATGATTCAGGGAACAGCCAATGAAACTGGCACTTCTGAGTCACAGGTGTCTGTTGTCTCATGCTCTACAGTACATATCATTTAAGATCATCAGATGGTGTTATGGTGGTTTAAGGCTCGCTTCTAGATCCAGGAACCCTGCCGTGGTACCCATCAGCAAAGTACTTAACCTAAAACATAAACTGTTAAAATATTCAGCTATACAAATGGGCAAAACTGCATTCAATGTGAAGCAAACCTTCAACTGAAAATATACCTTAGTGAGTAGTACGGCACTGAAAGTGGGTGTGGTGTTAGTCTGACAGCTTTTAAAAAGTACATAAAAATATAAAGTACATAAAAATATAAAGGTTAGAGTAGATATAGATATATAGATATAATTAGAACAAATGTTTTCTTTCCCCCCCAACCCTGACCAGAATAAGTGATTATTAAATGGATGAATAATTTATGTGACAATGTACCTCTTATGCTATAATCAGCCATCTTGTGGGCTCACCGCCCACACGCTGAAAGGCGGGGGTCAGCTGTACTGTCATTTAGATGCCAAGTCTGAGCCTGAAGGACCCAGATACGTCCTCTAAATGGCTGATGGAACACAGAATCACAGATTTATGTTCTCATGGTTTGTCACTCTGTGGTTGCAGTTTACAGATAAAAATCCACACGTGCCAAAAATTAAAACGGAAAAAAAAATACTACTGCTATAATTTGGGACACACTGCTAGTCATAGAGACGATCTGACTCACAGCATGACTAAGTCACACTGTCATTTCCTATTAAATAAGTATATTTTTGGTCATTGTCACTGTCATTTTATTTAGAGAGATCAAAGAAACAAGGATATGGGAAGAGGAAGAGGGAAAAGGGGGGAGGAGGGGTAGAGTGGGAAGAAAAACTTGAGCATTAACGAGGGCATAGTTTTCCGAGATGTGGTCAGTGTGAAGATCCCTGAGCAGTGTTCATGGTGGAGAGGCAGACGGCACGACGGGGGCTGTGAGTGACAGAGCAGAGGCCTGCTCTGGCCAAGGAGGCCTGCCACTTTGCCAAAATGAATTTAATCTTGCGTCATAAATTTCATTAGTTCCTTCCGTTGGCGGGAAAGCCAGTCCAGGAGACAGCTGTGATAAATCAGGCGGCTTTCGCGGGTGTGACAACATCAGCGGAGTGCGTGTGGGACAGCGGCATGGCTGCCGTACCACCCTGCGGTTTAATAACACACGGCTGGTCCATGGCACTCCGCAAATCAGCCGCCACCTCCACTCCTCCACGCCTCGGCTCCGTCAAAGTCACCCTTCCAGTAGAGCCGGGCACTCCTCGGGCTCCCGTCACGGTGAGCTCTGCAGCTCGCTCAGGTACACTCTGGCCATCTCAGTCTTAGAGATACAGGGGACTTTGTGGAACACGCTTCATGTAAGCGAGGCACAGGAGGGGCATGGATGCCAGTGGCTAGGGTGAGCCCATCTCCCGATAAACCTTAACATATTACACCAGGTTTATGTTGGCTATTTTTACCACTAATGAGCAGGATCTCCAGCATCTACCTGGGGAAAAAAATGCACATGAGAAGGATATTGCTAAGGGGTACCAGAAAAGACTGGCTTGCCATTAAGGAAGGAGACCTCAATTTAAACAGAACAGTCCCACCACGGAGTATGTCATCTGCTTGTGTGTAACAGGTCCCTAAACTGCCAACTGATTGATTTCTCATACTACAGTATTTGAAAAAAAGCTCTGATATGCTGAGAGATGGGTAGTTTTACTAATTTGTTTTCTTGTTTATTTAAAATCCATTTCACCTCGATGGATACACCCAAGTTGCTTAACACCGACAAAGCTCCATGATATGAATCATTAGCCTACCCTATATATAATATAGGCATTTGGTGTCCCTCATTAAAGCAGTAGTGTGTGGTTGGATACATATGGTACCTGCAGCATATATACCATCTCAATGAAAGCATTCTTTGTTACACCTACAATATCTTCCCTTCCCATGAAATGTGCAATCTGTATGAATTTAATATAGCTGCTACAATTGTAGTAGATGTACATTGTATTAATATGCAAAAATATTCCAGATTTCTACACTTTTTTGTAACATTCCAGATTACATTCCCCCAAAAGTCATAGATTGAGTACAATTATTACTTAAGTATTAAAGTAAATGAACAAATATTAACAAAGCAAAGAAAATTCGAAGAATTCAAAAACAGGGAAAAAATAAGGAAGAGTATAAAATGTCAAATCATTTTTACCACAAGAGTATATAGTACATCTATACGCAGTGCATTATGGGAAACCACACAATAAAAGTAGAAAGGCATCAGCACATTACATAAACTATATAGGTAACGCCGAGCATGACATGACGTACTAGCAGCATTAATTATCTGAATAATAATTTTTGTAACATGAATAAATAATGTTTCTAGTTTTGGAGTGTTTTATTAGTACTACTGGGAAACCACAACGGAACCAGCCATCTTATGATCTAGATATAAATTACATTGGTCTTTTTCCTCATCATTTTGCTAATAATTCAAGCTAATTGTCTAATAGTGCAATTTTACTTTACATATTTGAAAAGTAATATTATTTGACAGTCACCGTCATTGCTAGATGTAAATTTAAATTAGAAAAAAAATAACTGAAAGATTCTTGAAAAAGGCACCAGTCTCATCAGCAATGTAAATGTGTTGGTGATCTAGACTTAGATTTTACATGCTGCATTCCAAAATGGGCTAAAATATATTAAATAATTGAGGATCTATGTTTTTCAATGTGTTTCCATGCTCTGCCAAAAAATGTGGGTCACACTGGAAACCGAAAGCATTGTTGAAGCCTTCTAATTAATAAATGCCAAATGTCTGCTTTAAAGGGACAGTAACTGTTTTGTCTTCCTTTTAACAAGGAGAGCAGGTAGCTCTCTCCATAAAACCCGTAACCAGATACTGCAGATTATAGTCACATAAAAGGCAGTACTTCAGTACTAAGTTTGAAGTAAGGTGCTTTAGAATACCAGGTTTAGGTTTTTCAGTAAAAATATCCACCTATGTAGTACCTACATAAAACCACATTACTAATTCTGCAAAATGTGATGCTTGTAATTTAATAATTTAAACAGCTGAAAGAATCTGTCCATGCATGTATCAACAGTTTATGATCTACCAGGTCACGGGGCATATTCACATTATATATACATAGAGGTGAATGAATAAGATAGACATTCACATTTCAATGTATTCATAATATAATTTTTTTTCTCCGTAAAGCCTGAATTGCCCTGGAATTTTAATGAGGACCTCAAAATGGAACTATAAACAAGATGTAATTGATTGTTCAGAAATTCCAGCCAATACAAAGGATTTGGGTACGGGCAGAGTGGTTCAATTGGCAGGGACGACAGGGGCAGGAAATGAATGTAGATAAAAAAATGGAGATACGGGTAAAATAATAAGGCTTAATGTGTCCATGCAATTCATGTTTAACAGGTCTGAAAATAGTCTGCTCACCTGTGATTTGGGGACTAAGTACGCAGGCAGGATGCAGCCATGGAACTGTCCTAGTTATGTCTTTTAAAAAGTCTTGAAAAACGGTGACACGTTTCTCAGCCAGAGGTTGGCACGGGCTGCACTAAAGTGATTGTTCTTTGCAACACCCTTAAATGTTATTTAGGGCTTGGAGACCGTTTGGCGAGCATTAATCGCCACATGAACCTTTGACAGATTTTTCCCTTGAATCTGACATACAGCTGTATAGCTGTATGCTGAGAGATTATTTTGGGAGGCCAATGAATAACGAGATTAGATCTGGCTTTCAGGGAGCAGACAGGGCCCAGAAGTGAGAAGGAAAGCACCTACAGGTGTACTGAAGTGTAGCACATTATATCATGTTTTGGGATCCAGAATAAGATTAGTGGATTTGTCCAGGTCAGGAGCTTCCTGAAATCTATAATAAGAATGCTTAGAAAAGGTCAGACTAAAGGTTTGATGTTTAACTTTTGGCAACATCAGCCATGGTAATGGCAGTCTGACTACAGCTTCTGTGACATGGTATTTTGCTTGCAAACTTGCTTGGAGATTTTAAAAATGCCATGCCTGTTCTTAACTCAGCTGGGTCTGAGTCAGCATCCCATCACTCTGGAACTTGCTTAACACACGCTGACAGCAGAGAATAACCCGTCGCTTTGAATTGATTGTGAACGCAGTGAAGCAAGGAACCCAAAATGCTGAAAGCAAACAGAAACACACCTGCAACTCCCATCCAGCACCACAGAAGCAGAACTTGTGAATGGTAAGGCTGTTCTACATACAGAACTGAAACAATGTTAAACACGGAAAATGACCTTGAGGATAGATTTTTTGGATTCTACCTGGCATATAAATTCAAAATAAGGATAAGTAAAAAAAGAAAAAAATTAAGACATGTTGCTGGCTGATGCATTGCTCGATTTTGACAGATTCATTTCCAGCTTCCCAGAGGCATCTGAGAAGCATTGGTAGACATCTCTGTTTCACAAAGTGATCATTGAGAAAAATAAAAGAACATGACAGATTGTTAAAGGGCAGTTTTCCAAAGAACAAGGAATGCAGAATTCATTTATGAAAAGAAAATTTGAAGTAGAGCAGAAGGAAACTCAGCAAATGCTGGTTCAAGCTGTTGGCATCCAGTGCTTTCAGAAAGAGAGGAAATACTGAAAGAATGATGCTGCCCTAATCATTCAGCCAGCAGATAGCTGACATTTCACCAAAGTGTCCCAAGTTTCAGATGCAGCAAAGAAGGAATGAATACAGATGAACGAAGTGTCGACCATGTCAGCACACATACGATACAGAAGGAAAGGCAACAGGAGCTAATTGACACCTTTATAATGACTGTAACAGTGTGGCTGTAGCGAGTGAGTTTGAGTGTGTATGTGCCCTCTGATAGACTCGCACCCCTTCCAGACCTGTGCTGCCTGGAACAGCCCCTATCCCTCCTGTGAAAAAGATTAGAAAATGGATGAACAAACTACGGACAATATACTTCTCATGTTACAATCACCCATCTTGCGGGTTTACCACCCACAAGCTGAAAGGTAGGGGTCAGGTTCAGTGTTATTTAGGTGTCAAGCATGAGCAGGATAATCAGTAGTGGTATTGTGATTAAAATGAAATAGTAATTAAAACGATAATCAGTAGTGGTACTGTGCTGTCTGAAAGCTTAAGAATATCAGACAAAGATTAAAGCTCTTTAAAACTAGAGTAGCCTCCTTAGCAAGTCACTGGTCTCTGCTACCTCATTAAAGACCCCATCAGTCTTTAATGTCTTTCTCGGTAGATATGATTATACATCAGTGTCAGCTTTGGAATGAGGTGCATGCATAGTGCTAATCCTACTTCCTTTTTTTATTTTTTCAATTTGAAACAGCATGTGAACAGTAGAAACCCAGAGTGTTTTAGGGTATATGATTTACTGTAGGGCCCATCATGTGCCAGCTAGCTGGCTGTTTT
>JAODJW010000019.1:18327672-18338604 GCA_026777045.1 Hyperopisus bebe
TGCAGACCGGCACTGAAACATCCATTCTTTTGATCTGAATGGTTTCATGGATTATAATGGAACAATGTGTCAATTTTTACCTGGTAATTTAAATGTTTATATTATTATAGGGTGCCAAATATGAACTGCTAGCAAGCAGGGCCATCCACAAGGGGTGAAACACCTGAACTGTACCTTACAGTGAACGACATGGCAAAAACGTTTTTATTAATATATTGATATACAGGCCTACTGTAGTTAAAGAAAAAAGAGGACATTGTGGATTAATTGTTGATGCATTGAAAACTACCCCAGCCCAAAACTCGTGGTTAAAGCTAAAATTCAGATTCCATGAGTAAAAGCAGTGAAAAAGTGGCACTGTATCCAAATAGCTTCCAGAGCTGAGGAATTTACCTGAGCAGTGCCAATTCAGCGCTGGATTATCCATTGAGGGACTCATGCAGCATGCCTCCTGAGAGCAAATGAAAACGGTTACCCTCAGAAAGAGATTTAGAGTGTTACAATGTACCCTGAACATCGCAATATCCAAGGGAGCTACAGCAAAGGACGCATCAGATCCACAACAGAGGAGTTTGGGACAGCCTGCGACAAAGCCGTTTATTACAGAAGCTAATAGAAAGCCGCACCACCGTGGAGGCAGAGAGCCACTCGCTTCCGATGACTGCAAGTTCAAAGAAAAAGAGTGCAGAAAGTCCCACAAGAGATGTGGCCACTCTGAAAGAGTACGTTAAGTAAGTAAAATGAAAAAGTTTCCAATACCAAACCCAAATCGCATACAAATACTAGAAAAGGAGCCAGATTCTAGTGACACTAACACATTGACAGAAGTCCTGTCAAGACTGGAATTGCTCAGTGTCGCCAGATAGGGGAAGCCTGTGCACTTCTCCAGATGTGTCAGAAGAGAAAGTGAAAATGGAAGTCGACAGAGGATCAACTCTATCTGTAATTCCTTCTGAAGAAGACATGATGCTCCTTTCAGAGCTGCCATTAGAGAAGACCACAGAATAGTACAGGATGTATGCTGGTGAAAAGGCAAATGACATATGTGGCTTCCACTGGCATATGGCAGCACCTAGAACAGCATGTACTGGATAGTGGATAAACAGCAGTGTTTGGTCATGAATGGCTGACAGCATTCCACTGGAGGTGTCACCACAAGACAGGCTGCTGCTGTGAAATTAAAATAGGCACTCTGAGATTCAAGGGTGGTTTCTGATAGGATGGTACTAAAGGCAAAGCTTGACTGACTCTGATAAAGATCACCCATCCAGTTCATTTTCCGTTACTATTTATCCTATTCAGGGTTGCAGGGAAGCAAACGAGCACAAGACAGGGAACAACCCAGGATGGGGTGCCAACCCATCGCAGGACACACTCACACACCATTCACTCACACATGTACACCTCCAGGCAAATTGGTTACTCCAATTCACCTTAGCATGTTCTTCGCCCTGTGGGGGCGGGGGGCAAAGGAAACAGCATGACAGCATGGGGAGGACATATAAACTCCACACACATGGAGCCATAGTGGAGACTCAAACCCAGGTTCCCGAGATGTGAGGCAGGTAGTGTTAACTAATGTGCCACCATGCTGCCCCTGACAAACACCATCTTCAATGAAACCGCATTGCCTTCAGTGCAATTTCAGTCCCATCAGTTTTTCAGAGAACAAAGAAGAAAGTGCCGGTGGACAAGGTGCTGCTGGAAGGACAAAGTACTAAGCACAGCCTGGATAATATCGCTATGCTGTGCTAGGATGATGACAACTATCTGGACAACCAATACAAACTGCTCTCCAGTCTCGAGGATTGAAAAAAATGTACTTCTTTGAAAATAAAACGGTGCACTGTGGCCATGATATTGACAAAAAAAGCTTAGACAACTTACAAAGGAAGACTGAGGTCATGACCAGTGCACCACAACCATTATACAGTATTACGGCTGGACCTGGATCTAGTTAAATAGTCCAGTAACACATTACTGGAAGCGACACAAATAACGTAGAAGTACACTTACTTATGGCATTAATTAACCAGTAACTGTTAATTGCATACTGATCCCATGTTCGTTCGTCAGTAATAAATCATGACGGTTGTATTTTATGAAAACTATGTTAGTTCATGATTTGTTCTTGAGTAGTAACTGAGTAAAGTTATTTGTGGCCCCTCAAGTAAAGTGTGACCAACAATTCTTGCCAAATTTTGCCACAGTACTGTATCTACTAAAACACTATGGTAAGTCCAAAAAGAAAGTGGTTATGGAGATGCAAACTAAACCTCAGAAAGATTATTACAGATAAAGTACATACTTCAATTCAGCATGCTCAATGAGAGATTTTTTTTCTGACATGGTAACAAACAGCAGACAGAGATAAATAAGTGCATGTACAGTATATGCAAAGGTACATTTACATTTTACATTCTGAGTAAAAACAAACAGCATTATCTGCAGTTATGGGATGTGGCCAGGACTCAACAAGCTGATTCTGGATGTGTCCATATCATGAATGCCAAGGCATCTAAAATGCACCTCTACCAGGAAAGTGTAAAACATTAATGTCTGTTCACTTCCTAGCAAAGGGCATACATTGACTTTGCAAGACAGGTGATGCCTAATTATGGTTGATGCTGACTGTAAATGGCCAGATGTTGTACAAATGAAGTGTATCACTTTTAATAAGTTTAGAACTGGCTTACCAGAACAGATTTCATGAAAAAACTAATATCAGTTATGTCATCTGAGCAATTCAGGATGTTCATGAAGAACAATGGATGCACTTCACATTAAAACCTCATTGTCCTCGCTCAAACAGCTTAGTGAAATGAATGATACAATCTGTTAGAGGATCAATAAACACAATAATAAAGAAGATTTTATCGCAACATAAGACAGACAAATTTCTTCCCATGTACAATGATGCTATACAACAACCAATTGTTCCTAAACCTCATAATCGTTCCTACGAGATTTACATAACTGGTTCCCAGAAGGGTATTCCTGTTGAGTTAGTGCCTAAACTAATCCTAAAATGGTTTATTGACCTGAAAGACAAATGCCAAAATGCTGTCTGAAAACATACATATGTAAAATGAGAAAAAAGTAGCTAGAATTTTTTAAAAAAAGAAAAAGAAAACAAAACTTGGCTAACACTTAAGGTCATGTTTATAGTAATTTATAGACCACATTCATAATGCATTAAACTGCATTCATGAAGCATTATAAATATCACCATAAATATTCATAAAAAGGCATAACACATTATAGCCATGTTTATAATGCATTATGATTCCCTTATGAAACTCTCATGTATAACGCACTATAGATACCTTCATAATGCATTATAATGGTCAGTATAAGCACTAAGGATGTTTTGTATGGCATTACAAAGTTACCTATAATACATTCTAGATGGGAGCGTCTTAAGGCATTTTAATGCATAATACCCATGACTATAATGTATTATTGTAAATATTTATAGCCATGTTTATGATGCTTTATGAATGCATCATTATTTGTTATAAATGTGTTTATAAATTACTACAAACATGCCCTTATCTAAAGTGTAAAGTGTGATTTCTGCCTTTGTACAGCAATGTGAACTGCTTTATGATAAAACATTATATTCCGGGAATGCATTTTCAATCATTTTGCTTTTTCACCCAAAAGGACAGTATCATCTGCATCATAACGTAACTGACTTCTTTAATAATGTTGATACAGATACTTTTTATGTCTTTAAGATGTATTAATGTTTCTTGTATTAATACATTACTCTTAACAACAGCGTTAACTGCATTTTGAGGAAAAGTGAAGTCTCAGAGTCATTATTGTGTGTTTGTAGGAGCATTACTATAGTGTGTGCGCTGTTTCTCGGACACAGTACAAAGGGGACATGATTAACCAATTAAGCTACACTAATCCCAGCCCTGCATTTTACTTTCTGTCTGACACCTGCTGAGTCCAGAACTGCTGAAGACAGCAGGTAGTCTAGCGGATGAAAGAACTGGACTTGTAATTAAAAGACTGAGTGTGCTGTTGGCTCCCTAAGGTCCTTAATCTTAACCAGGCTGCAACTTCTAGAGTATAATTCTTAGCTATGAAAACTGATTTATATTAACTTATCTTGTAAGCAAATGGCTATTAAAAAATTATGAGTTTACAGCATCTATACAGGAAAAAGAGACAGTTAATTATGAAGAAGACAGTACAGTAGCCGATAAGTGTCAACATGCTACAAATTCAGAAAATACTTATAAATTCTTAAAAGACAACACATATGCTGTACATTTACAAATGCATGGCAAATTAATTGACGTGCTGCAAATTCAGAAAACCTCTTTGACGATGCTATAATGCGACATTTTCCAAATGCTGTAAATTGACGGACATAATGCAAATTCTGAAACCACATGCAAAACTCAAAACACAAAAAAAAACTCTGCAAATCCTCTGACAATACAAGTGAGTCACAACATAAGTGTCCAAGTCACAATGAAAAATGCAAATGTTTTTGGTGTATCGAAAATACCATTCATATCAATATAGTTTTATCATACATTAAAACTAGGGCTCTATTAAAGATTTTATTTTAAATATCATCCAATATTTCTTCTTGGTTGTAAACAATGTGACAGCTTCGGTCATGACAGAATTCACAGCTAAAACCAAACCATTCAGTTACCATTAAGGATGGGCAAAATTACTCTTATTTTTGAGGCATAGTTTAGCTCCCCTAAAAGATATGTTTTTGATTTGTTCATCAGCTCATTCCGTGACACTTCCAGTTTACATAAAATACACTTGTGTTCTGATATTACCTTAAAAATTACCCTAGCATTTAGGCTAAATAGGAGTAATCTAAATACCACCAGTAAGTCACGGGGGCAAATAATGTTTGTTATAAAACTATAGTCTAAGCCTTGGCAACATTGTACCTTAGATACTCATGTTTGTTAAAAACACAAATCTAACAACTCATCACATAGTCAGTTAATACGCACAAATGCTAATGAACCTTGGGTAAAATCATTTTAAATTGTGAAAAAATCTCTATAATCCATCTGCAGCATATGAGAAGTCACAGCACAGTCATCCCTTACGGAAATTAACTATGGTTTTAGTCTGATTAAATAATGGTTTACAATGGTTTGCCGTTTTTCATGTTTTTTTGGGTAAGTATGGAAACAATGACTATGGTTTCGCTACAGTTAAACCCTAGCATAATCTTGGTCATAAACCATGGTTTTTGTTTTACCATGGTCTTTGTTTTACCAGTCTTTCCAAACCATGGTAGTACTATGGGTAGTACCAAAGTACCATGCGGTACCATAGTAAAACTATGGTTACTGCAGAAAAACCATAGGAAACCATAGTGAATTTATTATATGATTTATTAAAATCATATTTATTATTTATTATAATGCTATAATTAGGGATAGACTGTATACTACCCCAAAAGATGGTGTATTTTAGTCGTCACCGAGGTTCAGGTCTCTCGTTCAGTCATGACCAAGAGGTGGCCTAACTGTCATTCACCCACTCACTCACCAACTCATATATTCTTTTGAGTCCAGCCAATCATGTTAGCTTACAGCACGCCCTTACAGGTTTCACTGGCACTCTTTGGCCATAGTCGAGGAGGGAAGCAGCAATCAAGTCACATTTTTGTGGACAAGCGTTTTGTAGAACAAAAATAATGAATCTGGGCAGGGAAGTGAATGTGCATGTATAGTTCCTCTAAGGGACTCGTTTCCTGTGAATGAATCTGTGCAGGGACAGTGAATGTGAGTGTATAGTTCCTGTAAAGGACTCGTTCCCTGCGAATGAATCTGTGCAAGGACAGTGAATGTGAGCGTATAGTTCCTGTAAGTGACTCGTTTCCTGTGAATGAATCTGGGCAGGGAAGTGAATCGTTCACGAACATCACACATCACATCATTAATTAGCGTCTCACAGGGAATTTGATGGAGGGAAAAAGCAAAGAAACATTGTTACTTGGTTCTTTTCATTTTAAAATGTCAAAAGGCACGTTAAGAATATCATAATTTGCATTATTTAAGTTTAAGGCTAATACCTTAAATTGATATTAAGTGCACTTTCAATGGTTGTCAGGCTTTTTTTTTAAGGGTCATTTCCCAGATAGGTTTTAGATTTAGATGGATTAGATTTTTTTATGGACAAAATAGAAACTTTCATCTTATGTTATGAGAGCAATGTTGTAAAATGAGAAAAAAATAGGCTGTTGGTGGGCAGAGTAAAGTGAAACACTTTTATGTTATGACTACTTTATTTTTCCCATGCAATAGATAATGGCATAATTTATTTTTATATTTATTTTGAGACTAATGTCTGGGAAGGTAAAAGTTGTATAATTGTAAATCGGGAAGGAAAGGCTGTATATGCATTAAATATTGACCACCCATTGTTTTAATAAAATTGTTTGTGATGTCTGACATGTAGTTTTAACTGAACATTTAACAAATTTCATAGAAAATATCATGTATCACTATTTTACCCAAAAATACAGAGATTTTGTTTTTGTTCGATATTTGCCAGCTATACCATAACTTCCCAATTCACAAAGTAAGCAAGGTCTATGTTACCGCATCTATTAATTTGCTGTGTGTTTGTAAATGTAGAGCACTTGATTAACATGTTTTTAGAATTTTTAGCACGTTGCTACTAACCAGGCACCTTGGGACAATCATGGTAACATCTAATTAATGAATAAATAACTTTTCTGGAGAATATTGTTTGCCTCGTCCTTCAGAAGCCTTGTCAACATCAGCTGTTTCACAATGGTAGGTTCTCATCCTGTTTCTATTCACGTAGAACCAGATAAGGCTTTCTGTGATTGCTACATAAGAAGAGTCTCCTCCATTTTAATAAACCATACCAATCAGTGTTTTTTTTTTCTTAATAATATACTTTCAAGCTTGTATTGAAGCACTTTGCCATGAACAATACATGCCATCTTCCCTTTAGCCATATCAATGAAAAAGACATTTGCATTTGATAAACCCACTGATCCTTCTCATTTTATTATGCATTTTTTTACAGCTTTTGTTTTATCCTTCTCCTTGAAGTCAAACAGCACGCCTTTCCCAAACAAATGCACATATTTAAACCTAAAAATTAGATCAAAGATGAGACAGACAAGCAGGGGAACATGTGTATAATTGATACAAACATGCATACTCATCTGGTGTGATGTAACTGGCTTTCTATCTGCCTGTCCCCTTTCATCTGAGCCTGGGCAGGGTCAGTGCTGTTCAGGGCCACCATGACACCTACTGCTTTTATATAGCACCTGGGGATCACCTGAATGCTTCCTGCAACAGAACCACTGCATGCCAGAAAGGAGGGAGGCAGCAATCACCTGTAAGTGGTGTGTAGCATTGTAAAGATTTAGTACATTAAGACACTCAGACTTCCAGTCCCCTGGTGGCACAACAGCAAAAGATCTCAGAAGAGTACCTGACCTTAATGGAATTGGTTTCATGAGGGAACAAGCTAGCATCCCAATCCAGAATAACTTTCTTTGGTCTTCGCATTCAAACACTGTATCCTCTAGACTCTCCCCCCCGCCCCCCTCTGGACCCAGATCAGACTTTGAGGCAACCTCTGATCACACCAATGAACTTGGGCCAAAGAAAAGTGACCTCCAAGAACTTCTGCTGAACTACTTCGGAGTTCAAAGATGAAAGTTATAAGCAATGCGGATGTGCTGTGACTTGAAAAAGCTCATATTAACAAAATTTAAGACATCTCTTTGGAGGTAAAGGATTTGACCATGTGTTCCTTTGGTAACTGGTGGTTAAGTAGGGTAGTGTCCATTCTAGAACAACAATGGAAGTACCTCAATTTGAGTGGCATTTTGCACAGAAGATTTGTAAGACTTGCTGTGATTGTGAGGTGCTGGTGAGCTTTGGTCTGATTTCAGCATTTCAGTTTTTTCAACATGTGCTTTTGTGTCCTTCAGTGTGCTTCCACACACTTTCACATGCTTGTTGTAATTGCAGCCTGCCATTCCTTATGGTACTGTCAGATGCACATTTAGGGATATCCCTGTATCACCAATGAAGTGAAAAGTACCCATCTAAAATTTTTATTGTATTTTGTACACTTTACTGACATTATGCAAAACACTTTGACAATATGTGGGAAGACAATGTTAGCATAGCTCATATAATAATATTTAAAATGAAATGTTTTATCTTGCAAGATAAGGCAGATTTTTATTCTTTATCCTCAGTGTACACTAGTTTTTAGTGCTGCTGAGCTTGTAATTAACTAACTTTATTGAGCTGAGGATTAAATTAATTGCATGATTAAAACCATGTTATACCGAGCTCAGTAGCAGCAGACCCACTTTAATTTTTCAGTCATTAAACCTAAACATTCTTATAAATAACTGGTAAAATGATAAGTAGAGGTTTCTAAAAGTCTTTTTGGTTTTCTGCCCTAAAATGAATAATCTTGTGTTCATTAATTCAATTAATGAATGCTTGCCCATACCTACAGAATGAACTCAAAGGAAAAAAGTTCATCAATATATTCTATTAGGTTTTTACAAATTATCAAAGGAATTCAGCTTATTATAACAACTACATATGTAGTTTCATTATAACTATCTTATCTTATTATTTAAAAAAAAATCCTTATTGATATGTCCTAAATTTTGCATTCATGGACAAGGTTTGGGAGACAGAGGGATAAAATGTGTCTATCTAATGCATGTAATCTGACATGTAAGCAGTTCACCATTAGCAGAGCATTGTCCCTCCTTTATGCTAAACACTGGGCCCGTGGGATAAGGTAGAACTCGAAAAGAGGCCCCATGCAATGCAGTGGGAGACAGATGGGCATTTCTGCAGTACGGAAAGTTATGGATTCCTCTGTTCTGGATATGGAAACAGCAGAGTGGAGAGCAAAGGAAGTCTGAATGTATATCTTTCCCAGTGATACAGACCTAGACCTAGACCTAGGTGAAGCCACATGCACTACTGTGTGTTTGGTTATGGTGTTCTCTGACTACCTGTGGCCAAAAAAAACCCTGGTCGGTCTCCTTGGATCGAACCCCTGTCCGGGCTTATCTCACCTGTCATCTCTCAAAGGAATCACAAGCTGGAAATTATATCGACACGCGTCCAGAAGATAACCGCATGTTCGTGTTGCTAAATGGCACGCCGTGGTCATGACTTGACAGCTTGGGTTCCACAAAAGGAGAATAATTTTACTTTCTGTTTGCCCGTTTACAAATTGAACTGATTTATCACAGTGCTTTTAATTTCAGTGTTGATGAAGTGATTACGAATGCAGGCCTCAAGAGTAATGTAGGCATAGGGCGTCAACCAGAAAAGTCTTTTTTTGGTGGATGGTTTCCATGATGCTTTTATGATTATTGTTGATGTTACATTTCCCCCTCATTTGCAAATTCATATTTCATCATTGCTCCAGATTCCCTTTGACAAGCTGAGTTCATTACAAGAGAAACGTGCCGTTAAGAGTTTTGCTGCAATTACCGGCAGCAGCTGCATTGTCAGCCCCAAATACGTCTAATCTGACAATATGGTCTACTAATGAGTTTACAGTGAATGACTGCCTGACAAATGTGTCACCTGCAGCAAAAAAAAAGAATCGAAGAGTAGTAAGTAATGTATTCTCAGGGAATAAGTTATGTGGGGGGGTTCAGGTGACTTCTTAGGAAGGTGGATTTCCAAACAGGCTCTTAGCGTTGTTTTGAACTCAAGACCCCTGATTTAGAAAAGATACCATAACTAAATGAAATAAATCTTAACATGCATTTTCAATGGAACCGAACAACAGAAGACAGGCTGTCTGAACACCGAGGTTCCAGAAGCTCAGCTGATTGGGAGCCCAGTGCACAAGCCTTACATGGGGACAACAGCAAACAAGTGCAGCAAACACACTTTACATCAATTCATCATCACTACTGACCAATACCAACTAAATGTCTTTCTTCTATTGCTGGAGAGACACATAAGGAGGTGATGCGAGGGAGCTCCCAGGAACCTGGACCAGGCTGTTGGAGATAAACATGCCAAATGCTGAAGATGCCTGATGCTCAAGTCGCAGCTGAGGTCCTTCTTCTGGTCGGTACAGGTGGCTGCTCTTGCATGTTCATTTGTGGATTGAAAATCGCATGCTGATGCCTCATGCGTCCATGGAGATCGGTGTAATCAGACAGCCATGAGGCGTGTGACTCATATGACTCACATAAGTCGAGCGATGCATCCCATTCTGTGACTCTGTTTCCTGTCTAAATCTGTTCCCACATCCAATCAAATCATCTTGCAAGTATGACATTATAACATGTTTCTGGAAATTAAATACACCCATATTTCATAAGTCATGCACAAATAAACAAACAAACACAATGTGCATTAGAATGTAGGTGTAAACATTCAAAATATGTAAAATGCTTGGAGACAGGAAACCCAACTGAAGCAGAGTTAAATATAATAATGAACCAAAGCACTGCTCTCCAATTTGGGGAAATCAATGTAAAATCCTAGCAACCCTGTGAAGATCTGCAAACAGCCAGCCTGTGAAGCATGAAATAAAGCAGGTGAAATGAACATTCCTGGATGCATGAGACAAAGCTTGTGAGCTCCATATCCAAAGAAGCATGAGACGAACCTGGTGAGCTTCAAGTCCAGGGAAGCATGAGATAAAGCTGGTGAGCTTCAAGTCCAGGGAAGCATGAGACGAAGCTAGTGAGCTGCATGTCCAGGGAAGTATGAGATAAAGTTGGTGAACTCCATGTCCAGCGAGGCATGGGACGAAGCTGGTGAGCTCCATGTCCAGTAAAGCATGAGATGAAGCTGGTGAGCTCCATGTCCAGCAAAGCATGAGACGAAGCTGGTGAGCTCCATGTCCAGTGAAGCATGAGACAAAGCTGGTGAGCTC
>JAODJW010000019.1:18338704-18349751 GCA_026777045.1 Hyperopisus bebe
CTCCATGTCCAGCAAAGCATGAGACGAAGCTGGTGAGCTCCATGTCCAGTGAAGCATGAGACAAAGCTGGTGAGCTCCATATTCAGTGAAGCATGAGACGAAGCTGGTGAACTCCATGTTCAGTGAAGCATGAGACGAAGCTGGTGAGCTGCATGTCCAGGGAAGTACAGTATGAGATAAAGTTGGTGAACTCCATGACCAGCGAGGCATGAGACGAAGCTGGTGAACTCTATGTCCAGGGAAGCATAAGATGAAGCTAATGGGTACTGGCATGCTGGCAATAAAATTTACCAAGTTGGGGGCGGGGGAAGGTTGTCAGATGAATAATAAAAAGTTTCAATAATAATAAGTTTAACCATTTCATTTTTCTGAGGCAGAATGGGCACCCACATTTTCGCCCTGGCCCCAGGCTATATGCTAGGGTAGCCGACATTCTCTAGGGTAGCCGACATTTTCTAGGGTAGCCAACATTTCAGCAATGGGGAGACTCACAAAGCTGTTATTTCAGAGTAGGGTTAGGAAACCTCTTTTAAAAAGGCATTTGGATTTTTACAATATTTCAGATTTATCATATGAAAGAATTTGAATATTAATCAAACAATTATACTACAGGCCTGGTCCATTGCACAGTAGCCAAAGCCCATTTTGTGCCACCGACCGTGATGGTGAAACCTGCAAAGTTAGCCTACTACTGTCTTTTTTGCATTTAATTGCAAAAAATGATGAGGATACAATAATATATAATAACACATTTTTATTTATTTAGCTACTCACGGGACAGAAACACCAGCAGCAACAACAAAAGGATATCAAAATTGTAGCAGGAAATCAAAATATCCAACAACTGACATTAGACAGTTGTAACAAACGCTTACATGCAAAAAATGGCTTAAACTTACCCAAACAACATCATGCATATTATACCACGGTACAGTATATACCATTTTGATGGGATTTTCATAGCGATGCTATTTTACCAAGTCTAATTAGGGGGTGTACTATACTGTAGGTGCATGGGTGTGGTCAGGGTGGGTGTGGCTGTAGCAATCACTGACAAGAGGAATTACAAGCCCAGGGAACAAGCCCCGGTTGACTTGTCATGATCCCCAGAATAGACAACTGTAAGCTCATACTCTATAAGTCAAAAAAAAATTTAATTGACAGGACTCCTGCTTTTGAACAGCAAGGAGTATTCAAAATAAATGCAAATTTGTTCACAGAGAAGAAGAATAATCCAAGGAAGGAGGAAAATGTGCAGGCTGTAATCGATATGAAAAGCAAAGGCCATAGAGGGGTGACTAATAGATGATTCATGTGTCCTTCTGTGAGATGCATTGATCTGTGATAGCTGCGAGTCAACAGGGCTCCTTGTTAAAAAGGCCAGCGTGATAAGAATTCTGCCATTCCCAGGGGCTCCTGCATCAATCCTCCTTTAATGCGGAATGATCTGTTACAAGGTAGCTACCTTGCCCCCCCTCCCCCCACACTCACCCCTTTTCATCCATATCTCCATTTTGCTGGTGAAGCAATTAGAATTAATTCTGAAGTGATTTCATATGCTTTTCCTGTGTATCGCTCTCTCCTTATTATAATTATATAGTGTTATATAAAATAGTTAAATTATATTTCTTGATTGCAAATGATATTTTCCCTGCTCATTTTCTCTGTTTTTTCCTAAAGAGGAAAAAAATTCCATCCCACCAAACTCCTTGCTTTATTTTTACTTTTGAACTGAATTTAATTTTATTCTATTATTTTATTTAATATTCAGACAACAGCCTAGTCTTCAGATGGCTGTATGTGGTACTTATTTAAACTGGGTACACTTAGTAGATCCAGATTCACCCCCCTCTTCTTTTGAAAATAAGCCCTTTTGTTATTCTCTTCTGTAGGCTGCAAACAACAATTAAAGCTGCCTTTGGGGCGCCATCCACTGCAGAACGAGCTTTCTCACCCTCAGCCCATGGATCGGCTTCCTCTGATCGATACGGGATGGCTGCCAGCATTGGGGTCCAAAAAGAGGGCAGCCTTCACCACAACCCACAATCAATCAAATGCTATTCATCGGTGATACTACATAATTCCCACTGGCCACAGCAGCAACCCTTTGTGTGCCCCCAACACAGAGGTGGGCCCATGGAGACAGTGGCCAGCTGTCCATGCAGTAATGGTGCAGAGGTACACTTGTGCAGTTGTGTCATATTTCAGTTATGGACAGATCACAGCTCTGTCCAAGACTTTCAGAAGCACAGAGGGACACACAGGTGCATGGATGGAGAGCTCTCCTGTGCAAGCTGGCTCCGTTCACCCGTCTCTTTTGACAATGCAGAGTTTGATTCACAGCTCACATGGAGCACAGGCAAACTGAAGATTAATGCCAAGGAAAGGCATTCAGCTCCACTGTGAGCATACTGGCGTCCAACAATGGGCAATCCCCAAGCTTGCACAAGGAGCAAAAGTCTGGCCCAAAGCATGAAAATGATTTCAGACTGATTTTTGTGGGCATGCCATTCATCTGAATGTGTTTCCTGTGCATATACAATTATCACTTTCCTACACTGAATGTTCTTCTGGCTGTTCTCCTATGCAGGCATCAGTGAGGCTTGAGAAAATACCGACCTTCCAGCTCTACACATTCAGTGATATCATGGAGATGTGCTCCTCAGTGGATACATTTTACTGGGCTCATCTCACATAGAAGTGTGCTCTGGAGCACTGACATCTTTCCACACTGCATCTGAAGCTGATCCACAGTCTATCAATACGCGGAGGCGGTGCAGGCGTGGAGGGTCTCAGGAAAGATGGAATCTATAAACATCATGTCTGGGAGACACACAGCCTTAAAAAACAAAGACCTTTCTTGCCCTGTAGTACAATATAGTAAAACTCCCATTATATCTCAGACTTCAAGTTACTCCGATGTTCTTCAATTATATACACACAAAAACATAAATCTTGTCTGGCTGAAAAACCATATAAAAAGCACTTTCTTCTTCCCTTTGAAATTCAATAGATACTGTAATAGCTAACTACCAGGTTTACCACAACCCTACAATGGATCCATTTACATTTAATACAGCAGATGCTTTTTGTCCATAGTGACACACAAGTTAGGAAAATGGTATATACATGCTGTCAAGGAGACAACTAGGCATATATGCAGCTAGGTTGAGCTTCCAGTGAATGCCCAGGTACAAGTGTAAGCAGAATTTGAGCAGGAGCTACAGGACAACTTCTAACAAATCAAGGACCTAATAAGGCTATTCAAGGACCAGGGTTACAACATAAGACCATTCAGGGAACATAAGAGGTATCAGATTAGTAGCGAAACTCATGGAACAGCAGTTTGTCACGTCCAGCCCACTCCTCCTGTCTGATCCCCGTGTTTTCCTTTGGGTGTGGCTCCAAATCAGCCATACCTATGACCCGTCAGTCTTACCTCATGTTCCTGCCCTCCTACAGACCATTCACAGCTGCGTTTTGTTTTCTCCTCATTAGCCCTGTTTATAAGCGTCTTTCAGTCCAGTATCCCTTGTCCGTTCTTTGTTGCCTGTCCACATCTGCTGTCTGTCGTGTTAAGCAAATAAAATGTCCCTGCGTGGAATTATCTCTGGTTGTTCCTTACATTAATGGACATGACAAGTTTTGAATGAACTATGGATGGATGGATGAACTGATGGGAGAATGGATAGATGGATGGATGGAAGGATAGATGGGTGGATGAATGGATAAAATGCATTTATATCATGCTAGTAGATTGTCTTAACTTAATCTGTCCATCTTCCATATCGTTTATCTAGTCCAGGGTCACAGTTTGCTCTTAACCACAGAAACTTAAAAATGAGAACACAAATGCAGAAAAAACGTATTCTGCTGTTCTGTTAAGCCATTGATCATTTTGCTTACTGGTATCTCAATACTCTCCTTAATGACTTTCCTTGTAAACTTAATCAAGAATCAGCACTTTAACTGAATAACCTATAAATTTCTAAATATGAATTAACAATAGCAAGAGCCATGCCTCATAAACAGCCCCAAATAATTGATTCCAGTGGACAGATGCATCCGACAAGGCTTTCCCAACCTTCTGCAGTGGGGGTTAGGCCAGGTTAATCAATCACAGCACCGCCAAGGATGATGGCACTCTCCCAGACAGATGTCGAGTCAGGCTGCGTTCAACCCAGGCTTCAAACAGCAGGAGAATGGAGCCTTATTGTCAAGATTTCACATTTTGGGTTTTCTGTTGCAGTACCATTGCAATGCCTTGCCGGCACTGTAATATGAAAAATATATTTTGAAGGCAACACAAGTTTGATTAAAATTTTACCACAAAAATTCTGCAAGTGACCTGTGGTAACTCTGTGACACTGCAGAATGAAAACCCAGAACGGTTCGGTTACATATGAGTAAGTCCAACCAATTTTAGAAAGAAGCTGAAGAATTACGTAATCAGATTTCTCATTTTTATGTTAGAAACAGATATTCAAATTAAGCTCCTCTCTCAGGGAGACAACAGCAGGAATCTTTCAGGTACTTGAACATGCAGACTTTTGTTCAGATATTCCATCCCTCTAAGCACTACAGAAGTCACTCGCGTCAAATATCCCATTCCTGTCACACTTTCAAGGAAGCCGTCCAAGGGGCTTCAAATGCAGGACACGTAACCATGGGACGCTAGAGGAACAGTGTAATGTATTCTCCCTTGTTTGGCCCTCTAGCCTGTTATATTAAGTTTGTGTGTGGTGGTGTCACAAAGAGACAGAGAAGAGTCAGCAATTGGAAGTGTGGATCCTCCAGCACCATGGATATCGAGCAACACTGTGGCATGGTTTTCTACAGAGGGGGATTCAAAAGTATTTGCATGCAACACACATTGCAGACTTAAAACTATGCAGTTATAAAGGAACTTTAAATTGCTCATCTCTATGTGGATGTTAAAGCACAAAAAAAAGAGCTCCTCACATTTACAGGGAACCTCTAATGTTTGAGATGTGAGGCCGCAGTGCCACCACGGTTAGTTTTTATTTTGCATTAAAAACACACACATCTTATATTTACGACATTCCCATCTGCCATAGCAACCTGGACTCATCGATAAAATTGCTGTTTGTGTTTTCTCACTATCAGCCTATTAATGTGTCTCATTAACGTAAACAGCCTGCTCCTCGAAAACATCAAAACATGCGGTTGCAGCCGAATACACACAGATCACAGGCAGGGTCAACAGGTTCACTAAGTGGTCAACTTAGCATCAGAATGCCTGAGATGTCTGATCTAAATGATCTTATATGTGGTGTTATTGTTGGGGCCAGAAGTGATGGTTTCATCATCGTAGAACCAGCCACTCTCCTTCCATATACCACCGTGTCTAGAGTTTACACAAAATGGTGCAATAAAAAATATCCAGTCACTGGCAGGTCTGTTGCTGAAAACACCTTGCTAATGAGAGGTCAGAGGAGAATGGCCAGACTTGTTGAAGCTAACTGGAATGACACAAGTGCAAAAATAACAGCTCAGTACAACAGTGGTGTTCAAGAAGGCATCTGCAAACACACAGCTTGTCAACATGAGGTGGTTCTGGAGCCAGAAGTAGTACCTGGTACTATGTAGGAGTACCTAATAAGCAATTCTATGTATGAACACCTCTGATGTAATGAAGACAAAGTAATGTGGATGAGTGTCTCCGCATATTTATATGAATAAATCCCATGATCATATATCCAATTATTGTTTATTGAGCTATATTTTTCTATATATATATATATATATATATATATATACACACACACACACACACACACACACACACACACACACACACACACACACAATTCTTAAGTTTGTCTATGTTTGTCTAAGGAGCATTTATTGTAAAACTGTTTGGAGTAGAGGTGGCTTAAGAATCACTTCTTCCAGCTCTACACATCCAATGACAATCAAATCTTGCCTATATAATAAAATAAAATAAAATAAAATAAAAAATAATAACAAGCAAGAAGGTTCTGCACTGGAGATGGCCCTAGGCTAACCACGACTCTACTGTCACCTGAGGCAGCCCCAGTCTAGCGACCCCTTTACTGTGCACTAGAGGTGGCTATCAGCTAGCCACAACATTTGTGTGCACTAGAGGCAGCCCCAGTCTAGCCACAACCTTATTGCGCACTGGAGGCGGCCCTAGGCCAGCCACAGCTGTACCATGCTGTTTCTTCCTTTAATATCTGACAATTTACCTTGCACGCAAATGGGAAAGAGTCTCTTCGGCAAATATTCCTACGTAAATCCTAAAAACCAATTGCACGCCCTTTCTTCTTCTCCCAGACTGGAACAGCCCATTAGCTGCATTATGAATGTCTCCCCCATGGCTACCATGTTAGCTCAGGGGGGGTAAAAATGAACAAACGCCCCAGTGGTTGTGGGCACCCCAAGCCGGCCCCTTCTGTTGGCTGCAGGTCCCACCGACTGACATGACACACTTGGATGGGAGAGCTGCCAGTAGGCACCCAGCTGACACTGGGCGTTTCTAAAGAGAGATGAGGGACAGGTATCCTGCTGTCTAACCAGTAAATGTAACACTGGAGGGGTTACAGAGAGGTTAGTTTTGAGCTTTGCAATACATAAGCTACTTACCAAACTGCATTCTTTGAGTCGACATGCTACAGAATGCCAATGTCACTCCTGGCGGGGCCTTGACTTCAGGTCCGCAGTGTGGGCTATAGAGGGGCCAATCTGAATGGGACAGCAGTCTGTCACAGGGTACACACACCAACGCTAATTTAGAGGCCCAAATTCACCTAAATACAAACTAGAGTACCTGAAGGAAACAAAGAGGGAGCTCATGCAAACTCGGATACAGAGCCTGAGGTGGGAAATAAACCCATCACTTTTAAGTCAAATGTCTGTGAAGCATTTCTTAGAAATGGCAGCCAATGAAAGCTTGGCAACCAGACTGTACTCCATTCTATACACAGCTGAGCACTTCAAACTCACCTTTGTGCCCAGTGTCATTTTTTGGACAATGCTACTGGTCTCTATATCCTGAACCATACCCAACTCAGGGGAAACTAACCCAACTTTCTTAAAATCATCACTGTATTGTTTTGCATGCACTGACACTTTCTACATTTGCGTGATACTCACTTAACATTTACTAAAATACACTCAATATTTTTTGCTGAATAAATGTGCAGCATATTCATCATTACAGTGTCTCTATTAGCAAGAAAATGTCACATCATTGATGCATCAAAGTAAACTCCTCCAGCAGTTATAACAGCAGAGAAAATTTGAGGCATTCTTTTTACAAGGGATATTAAACACTGTTCTGTTCCATGGGATGAAACAGGTAACTAGTGCATTTAAAGTTAAAGGACAGACTAGAATATGACTCTGCTATCACCACATAACCAGTTAACAGGATGCAAAAGAGACACTGTTACATACTCATACATCTATCTATCTACTTTGTTTGCTGGAAAAAAAGTTTCTCCTGGGGGATAACTGAGGTTCTTTTTCATTTACACTTCTCTTTTCTTATACCATATCATTTGACCCTATGGGTGGAGAACATACATTTCATAGAAATCAATGCATCTCATGCAAATGGATCCCATAAGGTCACCGCACAAAAACACTGATTAAATTCTGCTAAGAAAACCTGCTTTGAAAAGATCCGTTTACAATTAATCTCTTTACAACTCTGCCTCAAAGGACACTCTTTCTCTGCTCCAATCTACAGCCCCGGCACGTTGGAGGAGATGTGAAACCGTTTTTGTCCCAGCACTTCTTGTCAAGGAAGGCCAACCCTAACTTCGCCCTTTTCCTCGACACATGCACACACACCCGGCAGAGTCTTTATATACATGAGTCTTCCCTCGTCATCGGCACATTACAGCAATTACGCTGTCGGATCTGCTGCTGAAGATCCACATTGTGTAAAATCAATCAAGAACTAAAAAAGTAAGTGACAGCAAAGGCTGTTAGCAACACATTTCTACCGCTCTGGCATCTTAGTCCTAGTGGCTGATATGGACTATCACCGGGTTAAATCGTTGTTCAATAATGAAAATCCCAAATGACCAAACAGTGCATTAGTGTGGAAAGGCATCACAGGATGGAATTTACACATTTATTTTACTGTGCTGGCAGGTAAGCTGTGTTCCTGTTGCAAATCCTTGTGCCTTTTTAATCCCAGGATCTAGTTCCAGTGGGTGTATTCAAAAAGCACGATTAGCACTATTGGTGTCCTCCTCTCAGCCCAGGAAGCTCACAACTACCGCCTGCACTCAGCACTGCGGTGCCCAGGTCCTTTATTAAGGACCGGCAGGATGCAGACATTTATGTACGAGTCTCCGTGACGTCTCATTCAGCAGTGCATGCAGAGCTCTCTCAGCCCAGAAAGGGATTCCACTGTGAGCTGGGACCTTTCTTCTACCACTTAAACACCAAACAAAGTGTCAGCCCCCTAAAATAGGGGTTCCCAATTTGATCCGCTGATTGATCCCATCAAAAAACATCTATCTATCCATCATCTAGATTTCCACAGCTTATCCACCATCGGGTCGCGGGGGCAGCAGTCTAAGCAGGGATGTCCAGGCTTCCCTCTCCTCCCCAGCCACCTCTACCAATTCCTCCAGGGCAATATCAAGGCAATCTTAGGCCAGCCAAGAGACACAATCTCTCCAGCATGTTCTGGATCTGCCCCGAGGCCTCCTCCCAGTTGCCCGAAACCCCAGGGAGGCGTCCACGAGGCATGCTAGACAGATACTTGAAACACCTCAGCTGGCTCCTTTCAATGCAGAAGAGCAGCGGCTCTACTTTGAGCTCATCCCGAATGTCCCTCCCAATCTCTAAGGCTGAGCCAAAACACCCGGTGAAGGAAACTCATTTCTGCTGCTTCTATCCATGATCTCATTCTTTCGATCACTACCTAAAGCTCATGACCATAAGTGAAGGTAGGAATGTAGATCGACTGGTAAATCGATAGCTTTGCCTCCCGATTCAGCTCTCTCTTCACCACAACAAAACAGTACAGCATCCATATTACTGCCGATGCTGCACCGATCTGCCTGTCAATCTCCTGTTCCCTTCTTCCTTCACTCGTGAACAAGACCCCAAGATACGTAAACTCCTCTGCTTGAGGCAGTAACTCATCGCCCCAGCAGGACAGGGAATTCCACCCTTTTCTGGTCCATTACCTGGCCTCAGATTTAGAGGTGTTGATCCTCATCTTGGCCACTTCACACTCAGCTGCAAACCGCCCCAGTGGATGCTACAGATCACAACCCAATGACGCAAACAGGACCACATCATCTGCAAAAAGCAAAGACCCGAGGCCCCCACACCGGACCCTCTCCTCCCTTCACCAGTCTCTAAAAAATGCAAACGAAAAATTCCAAGATATGATTACAAAATCGATTGCCGAACTGCAGCCTAGGGTGTCAAAGTAAAAGAATAAAAACAGAAACCCATTTTAATGTTTAAATATGACTGGCATATCACACAGCATGCACTGGGTAATTCTTAATCTAAAATAACTGCTTGCAAACTGCTTTGGCAACAGCATGTGTGGCTTCTATTTCTTTTTGCATAAAGCTTGTGGTGGAACACAGCACCTGTTGGCAGGCCTCTGGTTTAAACCCATCAACCGAATGCAATCTCGTCGTTCCACTTGAGGTCCAAATGTGCAGCCCGTAATATGATTAACAAATCACAGCAAATTTTGATGGACTAGACCTTCTGCTGCAAACTTAAGAGTGCCTATATTTAATTATTCATTTTCTTTTAGTATCATCTTTTATCTCCATTCCATAAAGAGCATCAGGCATTTCCATCATCAATGTATGAGTGACACAGTCAGGACGGTGTGCCTTAAAACAGAGGATTTACATAATTGGAGAGTAAGAGCATGTGTGTCGTGTGCTCAGGAGAGCAAGTCAGATTGGAGGTATGTGAAAGGTGTCCCTTTTCTGTCAATGCCAGCATCTGCTCTGTGCTCCTGGCCAGTGTAGAAGCACAACCAAACACCTTTAAAGTTTTAATCGATAATCTGCAGGAAAATAAAACTTGAAAAAAATGTATATATAAAAGACATATAAAAGTACCACAGAACTCTGGTTAAAAAATGTACATAATGTCATCCCTCATGGAGTTGTGTCTTGTCTTGTCCTGCCCGTCCCACAGGTCAATAACATTGGGCATACCTGTCACGCATTTGCACCCATGGTGCCACCCCCACATTAAAACAAAAATATTGCCATTTGCTGGTTTATTTACAACCCCCTCCTGCATAATACTTGCTTCGTATAGTCATTTCCCTTGTACAATTCCCTGTTAACAACGCTATACGAACATTTAAATGCTGACTTTATTAAAGTACAATATTTCACGGCATAAATATGGCACAAGAAAATAATAATTAAAAGTACATATTAGCTCCAGTCTGATGTCTCACAATAATAATATATACAATAGCACTATATTTACTTATACACATATATACAACGGTATTGTTTCGGTTTGAGTCAATCGTTTAAACGGAAATTACGTTTTGGGGTTTGGGAAGACGGATTCTGTCGTTTTAACGTAAATGACGTAGGGGCTTGAGAGTGGATGGGGCTTGACAGAGGACACGCACTGTCAGGCCCCTGCTCCTTCTGTGTTCCACGCCCCCTCGTTAACCTCGTGTGGAATCCATGTGTGATCAGCTGTTTCTGGTTGTTGTCATTAATCCTCTATATTAGGTCCGCATTTCAGTTTGTTTCCCCAGTTCGGTCATTGTTTTGTCCGTCTGCGTTTTGCCTGCCTTACCTTAAACCCCGTATTCTCCGATACCCTGATGTCTGCGCCTTTGTCTCCGTTCTGTCCCCGCTCTGCACGACAATATTGTTATAATTAAATATATTAATGGTTTATTATTAATATTAAAAAAAAATATTTAGTATTTTATTATATAATAATCACTGTTATACTGTCTGTCATTGTCTAAATGTATTTTTACTGTCTAAATATATGCATTCAGCTAGTGTAAACATGCACGATGCTATCACAG
>JAODJW010000019.1:18350172-18360774 GCA_026777045.1 Hyperopisus bebe
TTATACTGTTTAAGCACTACTTCTCATTTGTGGCTCATTAAATCGGTCGCACACACTATACCGTCCAACTTATCTGTAGACGTGTTGCTATGGAGTTTTATACGTAAAGCACCGCGCGTAATTTGTTATCAACTGATATTGCTAACAATGGCAATTAACCGGGCTAGAATTGGATTTCATGATCAGTCGGATTATTTGTCGAATTTACGGTAGTTCGGGCTAATTGTAAGTGAACGAAGATAAAGACCATTTAAACTGAGGTACCTTAAATCCGTCAAGTTGTCCGGCTAAGCAAAAAATCTTCCATGGTATTGCACTCCTGTGGCAAATGGAATGCATCCGACTCGTGTTCAAGATGTTCAATAAACATGTGGAGTGCATATATATTCCATTTTTTCTTGAGTCTGTTTGCTCATGCAAAATGAAATGTGATTAATACAGATTAAAAATGAATGATATTTAATTGTGAGCAATTGAAATTAATCCACAGCAACCCTGTGATTAATAATTTTAATTGTTTGACAGCACTATCTATCTATCTGTCTGTCTGTCTGTCTGTGTCTGTCTGTCTGTCTGTCTGTCTATCTATCTATCTGAACCCAAAATGGATTACATACATACCTACATATAAGTCTACCAAATTCCTACACTGGCAATTGACACAAGTGCTTAGAAACATTATTTGTTTATTTGAATAAATAACAGTGAAATATATGGGGAAATATAAAAGAGGAGATGGAAAAAGGACTCGGTGTCATTCTCGGCAGTGGGAATTGGAGAATAACGTTAATATACACTCAAATAAAACCCAAGGTTACTCATGCAAAAAGAAGAAAAAAAAAACTTTGAATTAAAATATGAAAAGAAAGATCAGAGAGAATACTTCCCACATCTGAATAAAGTGGAAAACAGCAGCAATGCTCTGTTTAAAAGAATGTCCTTCCTCATAGAGCTTTCGATACAGATCAAGGTGGGAAAGGCAACTTGGGCCAAACCGGGACCCCCATGGCAGGTGCTGGAAGGGCATGAGGTTCCCGACTGGAAGTCCTGTTTGAGAGTGGCGTGCCGATGGCAGCCTGACGGGGCTCCATGACACAGAAGAGCCATGGCAATAAGGGAGCACGCTGCCCTCATTTTACATGCCGTCTCCTGCCTTAAATAAGGAAGAGAGAACCGCTTTGGCAGCTGACACAGAGCGAGGCAGCAAAATGGGCCGCAGGCAGAGCTGTTGGATGATCTGTGCCTGTGGCAGGGGGGGACACTCATGGGTAAACAAGGTGATGGTTTGGAAGGCCAAGCAGGAGCGCAAAATGGCTTAACTGCATTGCAGTTTAAGTGAATAACATGAGTAGACAACAGACAACAAGTAACAAACATCAGCACTTCATATTCATGTAGGAATATCACGGTTGTCTGGCCGAAGCTCTTTTTTGATTAACATAAATAATTTTCACACTATTACCCATTGTACAGCAATGGAATGTGCATATTATATAACTGAAACCTAACCATCCATAACTGTTTTCAAGTATTATTTTTTTCAATTATTATAAAACAATAATAATAATAATAATAATAATAATAATAATAATAATAATAATAATAATATAATCTATTACAATGGCCAGGACTTTGCGGGTACCAGCACCACCCAAAAAGAGGCCCCAAAATGTCCGCACTCAGCCCGACTAAGGAAAGTAACCAAATGTCAAAGAAAGTCACATGTACCTTGTTAGAGCTACTGTTAAACAGAAAAGAAATAATCCATGCAAAGATGTCAGAGGTCCTGGTAGGTAATCTAATGGATTAGGAAGAGAGAAATGAAGAAGCATATAGTAGGGAAAAAGAAATTGGAGAGGACTCTGCAACTCCCTACATGACATATATGAAAAGCATGTAGCCACGCCAGGCCAAGCCAGGCTTTGAAGTGGTCGTGATTGTGAGTGTCTGTTCTCCAGAAGTCCCAGTTGGTAGTGCACATTACAAACAGCACTCGAAAGGTTGATGTGAACCAGCAACAAAGACGATGACATATTATAGCGAGTGCAAAAAAGAGGAACTCTTCACTGATCAGGAGTGTCAGATTCTTCAAGCCTGGCTTCAGACTCCTGCTGGCAAAATGCCATGTAGAATACACACCGTCCTGGCTCTGCCAATACCAACTCTCTTACGGGTCATGTTTTTTGTACATGTTTTACGCCAGCAAAACTCGCCTAGTAACCAAGCACCAATAATGTTAGCGATTCGTTCTGCTTAACCTTTGACTGCTTTCCTACCACTTTTCCATGCATTGCTAGGCTGTCCCACAGCTGCTCCTCCAATTCAAGGTTAAATCAAAGCTGAAATGTAAATCACGGCCTTCTTCCCGGTGGAAAATTCCTCCTGACTGCCATGTGCTGCTGCCCTTCTTGAATGGTCCCCTGAATTTCAAATAGGTGTTCGGTTTGTTTGCTTGCTGGCCTGCGAGTTCGACTCCAAGACTAATGTGGCTTCGTTCAAAGGCCACCTCCAGGGTTCATGGGGCACGTCAGTACAGGATGAGATAGCTGGGGTGAATGTACTGTATGGTGATAAATTAAAAGTAAATGTACAAGGAACGGTACAGACTGCCAATTAACCAGAGGCTGGAAGACAGTAACGAAAAGATAGGAGGAGGAGAAAAGATAAACATGAGGGCACAAATGACAGGAAAAAGGAAAGCATCACCCACGCAATGCTCTTCAGAGTAATTTTCATGATCATGTTTAGTAGATGCGCTGGGCGTCACCACACCCTGCGGCTAATGAAACCCTATTTTACCCCCACCCCTCCAGGTTTATCTGAGTCATCCCAACTGCAGTCCGTGGTGCTGACGATCCAAGGCTGGTAGGTTCTTAGAAAGGAGACGTACTGCAGCCTTTGCTGGGGCCCAGAAAACTCCTCTGTGGATGCAGCACTTTTCTAAGATGCCAGCTCAGGTCCTTCCAGCTTAACTTCACTGGACAGCTATACCTATTCTATAGAAACTTCCGTAACATCGGATCATGTTCATCCCGATGCGAATGCAGCTTTACATGCAATTAAACAAAATAAAGGTAAATGCGAGTTGGAAAATTATGTATCAGCTGCTACAATAGCTATTCCCTAGGTGTTCTGGTGACAAAGCATCTTGAAAAACATAAAAAAAAATATTTCAAGACAATCATCATTCTCATGTTCTATGTTCAGTGTCACCTTAAAAACACATTGCAAAGTATGCATTTTAAATTACACTCAAAGGACACTATATTAAGTACTTCCTTTAGCTTTAATGAGTCTGGCCTTTCTCCTCTGATCTCTCTCATTATCAAGGTGTTTTCACCAACAGGACAGCTGCTGACAGCATGTCTTCTGTGTATCACACCATTCTCCGTAAACTCTAAACAGTGTAGTGTATGAAAATCCTTGGAGGGCAGCTGTTCTTAGATGCTGGAACCACCTTGTATTACACCAAGACCCATAGAATACTCAGAATTGCTTGGATCAGGTGTCCTAACCGTTCTAATGCTCACCAGCACAGCAAAATGTCACGTCCCTGTTTACACATTACATATACTGATTTGCAGCTATATAAATCTGCATTTGGAAGAGCAGGTTGCATGAGTTAACAAGCAAGCACATCAAATAAACTGGCCACTAAGAGTATAATATTCATAATTAATATTCAAGCCCGTGTACAAATTTTTATTAAATTAGTTTGACGGTTTCATTTGTCATAAAAGTGATGTGTACATTTTGTGTGCAATTTCCTTTGCATTAATTATGCCCATTACTACAACGTATTTATTTCACAAAATGTTTGTACATATAGTGTGAATGAACAACAGGGATTTGTGTAAATATGGAAAAATTACATAACAATAAAATGGGATGAGAAGTGGAGAATATTTATGAACAGTACATGATGTGTTCCCTGTGTGCTTGCCCCACTCCACCCCCACAAAACTATGGATTGCTGGGGATGAGAAGACATGCACAAAGAAATACAACTTAACAGTCTGTCTTATTCCATCTGCATTCAGACTATACGGTAGATATTAATCACGACAACCAAAGGACACAGATATCGGTCTTGAGTATTTAAACACACACACACACACAGAGAGAGAGAGAGAGAGAGAGAGAGAGAGAGAGAGAGAGAGAGAGTGTGTCTGGGAATCTATATTGCCACCGAAAAGAAAAGTTCTTTCTAGGGCTCTACATTCTGGCCTCACTGCTCCAAGACACACGACCACTAAGCACAGTTTAGAGATAAACCGTGCACATGGCAGCAGCAATAAGAACAACAAGAGAAAAAGTAACAACACCAATAGCAGAAAAAAGACAATACCAACAACAATGCCAAAAACAAGAATAAAAGAAAAATTACAGCAACAACAGGTACATCCACAACTAAAACAAACAATGACAGCAACAACAGGTACAACCACAACTAAAACTAACAATAACAGCAATATATAACAGCTATAAGAATAACATTTACATTTTGCATTGTTGCTTTGCTTAAAGCCATTTACATTTCTCATCTCAGTTTTTCTGAATAAAATATTGTGACAAAAAAAACTGGCTACAGAATTTCAGATTTGAAAAGTACACAAACAACCCAATTCTTTTGTCTTTTGACAGTCCTACCAGGTCTGCAGTGATACCTGGATATCGCCTACGCTTAGCATGCTCAGTGGGTTTGAATCCCACTTCTGTTTTATGTGTGGAGTTTTCATGCCCTCTCCAGTCCTCTGGCTACTTTAATTTACTCCCACAGTCAAAGAACATGCAGTTAGAGTGAGTGGTGTCTCAGAACTGGCTGTAGGCTTTTTGCCCTGTGCTGGCCCAGCGACCCTCAACATGATGACTGGATGCAAGCACTCAACATTAAACATGGAGCACCTCCCAGTGCCATTTCACTACATGTTAAACACACCTGTAATGATTCTGAAACATACAGATTCATAGAGGCAGATCTGAAAAACCAAAACGTGGACTCGTCCCATCGTCTCAGCTCATCGTGTGCCTGATTCTCCAGAATGACGTGAAAACAAAGCAGACAATGTCAACACAGCGAGAGAGTCAAATATCAAAAGAACTCATTCATCAATGGCAGCTGCTTATATAATTGTTCGTTTTTAAAATTCATTTGAGTACCTACATTCTTTCCTTTTATCTCCATGGAAGATGCAAGATTTTTTTTTTTTTTAACGAGAAAAAAAGAGCACAGAAGAAAAATAGTGCTTCTTTAGGTGAAGGACATCCAGTAACAGCGGCAAAGACTCTTTTGCTACTGCGCTTTAAGACTGAGGATGACTGCATGCTGGTCAACACTGACCTGTAGCATGTTGGGGAGGAAGGAGGGGAACTGCATGGTGCCATAATAAGTGATGAGAAAAGAGCTTTGACCTGATATTTAACCAAAGTGAATCTACATCTCAGAGGACCAAGACTGGAGGAGCACATTATATTATCTAGTGGAGCACTCCTTCGATAAGTACTTAAGGCTAAGCCCCAAATGGCTGAGAAAAATGCAAAAATGAGTGTGGAAGGTTTAAGCCAACAGTAAAAACCTTTTGCAGAATCGATGCATAAAGTACTGTGAAAGGCAACCAGTGTGGAATATTAAGTGGAGAAAATAAATAAATAAATAAATAAATAAATAATAATAATAATAATAATAATAATAATAATAATAATAATAATAATAATAATAATAATAAAACATTTCTCAGATGAATTTTGAATCAAACCGGTGTAACCCTGATCACTTTGTGGGAAGCTCAGAGGGAAAAAAGGCAAATTACCTGGGTTAAGATCTTTCAGCTTCCATTCAGATCCTGCAAAGCACAGCAGACAAAAAAAGGAGAAAAAAAGAAAACTTTTAAACCTGGCATTTATTTTATACCATCCAAGACATTATATCGTAGCAGCAATACAGACCACATCTGCCTGAAGCCTTAACTATTATGGGATAATGGCTATAGTCCAGTCCATTTCTAAGTCACAACCACCGTTAATAGTTTATCATCGTTAATGAATTTGCAGCTATAATTGCAATCCAGGACTGGCTACAGTGCATTACACTGAAAAGTCATGTTCCTCTAATGCTGCCTAGAAGAGGCCACATGCCCACAGTATGAGCAGAGAACCCGCGAGCCACAGCGGAAAATGCCAGCGTCAATCATGAGTAGATCACATTCACGCTCATTGTCTTCCCCAGTCTCATCAGGGACTCTGCCAAGAAGGAGATGTTCAGCTGCACAAGGGGGGCCTTGGGTCAGGACAGCCGGGTGAGCCTTGCGGAAAAGGGGTCTTGGCAGACTTCGGCAGGTTTATTAAGAAAGTTACACCTTCACAGAGCCTGACAGGGACACCGGCACAAAAGTGAAAATGGAGGACACGGTTTGGTTAAAAAAAAAAAAAAAGAAGAACAAATTAATGGAGGACTGGTGCCTTAAGACGAAAATGGAACTGACGGACAAGCAGCGGACACTGGTCTGAACACAAAAACAGCCTGTTCCTGATTACTGGGAGCAAAGTGAGACAGAACACTGGTGTATACAAACCACAGAGAGCAAGGCATGGGAGGAACAAATCAATAGAGAGCCCAAGTTACCTGACTCGTTCCTGAGGAAACCGTGACACAGCCTCCCACCCCTGGGCACACAAATAAACAAGATGCGTGATGCCCCTTTAGGGTGCATATGCTGGTTCTCCATGGGAGTAATCCTACAAGGGAGCAATATCACAGTTTTGTGTGCATTGACCTTCAGCGGATGCCCATCCATGCAGATTTACAGTGAAAAAGAGTCTATATGTACAGTACAACTCTCTTCCACTCACTGCAATGACAGCATTGCACACACATTCCTGACTCCAAATCATGGACACTGGTCAGGCATCGCCTTTTAAAGAATCTGATAGCATCTGGCCCTTTTGTATCACCTAGGTTTTGTGATTCAGAGGTCTTTCCCTCCCCACTAGTTCATACATAAACAGAGTCTATCTGCTGCCCACACCTGCTTCCAAATCAGACACAACCTGACAGCTAGAATAAGCTCACAGCAAGTGGGTGTTGGCAAACAAACACACTGAAGAACCAAATATATCCAGGTTTTTCCACATATAAGGTATATGTCTGAGTATAAGTGAAGAGAGATTTCACTGCACAGTGTGCACATATACATCAAGATAAATGCACGTATGAATGACATCTCATCTCACATCACCGCCACAACCTTCCAAGAGAGAAATATATAAATAAACCAAAGACCAAAGGCATATATGCCCACATTTATTGGCTGAATTATCCTGCGCGGATGTTGCTGTTTGTACCGTGAGTCATCCGGCAAGACGGACAGGAGCAATTAAGATTCAAATCCACAAGAGCTTCCATTCACCATCTGAAATGAACCCCCCCCCCACCAGCCCATGTGCTTCTCGAAACGGAGCCCACACTAAAAGGCCAACATACACCTGTTAGATTCGATAAGCTCCCAAAACAAATAAGAGAGCAAACAGATAACGGCAGAGAGCTAAACCGCAGCGAGCATTACGTGATTCCTCCCAAATAGCTTATCGAGCTGTGGCGCGACTCCCACACCGCCGAGATCGTGCCATTATCGTGCCGGCACCTCGTCATCCACAAAATATAAGAACAGAGCGGCGAGCAGCCGAAAGCCACCCCGCAGATAAGGCCCTGCACAGCAGTGTTTAAAACCAATGGCTTGTCAGGAAGAGCGACACAAATCACCCGCTTCACAGCTAACGACCTGAATAAGTAAACACGCCTGTTTACCCACATAAGCAATTAAGGGCACATGGAAAGACAATATTGTTAGGTTTTGAATCTCAGGGATCAACATGGGATTGTTTTTCACTTTGAGGCTCAACATCCATGAGAAGAGTATCCTTTACAAGTAGAAGCTATTCTCTTGCTGTTCTCTACTGTGATCTAAAGGGAGCCTATCAAAGCTGCATAGAGGGTAGTGATTTCACCAGGATTTTATCTTGAAAGGAATTTTTCCTGTGTGGGAAAAACATCTATGTCAACCCTTAAATCATCTTAGCAGCTAGATGCTAGCTAGCATCTTAGCAGCTGTTCAGACTGTCAGCCTGTATTCAAAAAGCATGTGAATGATCAGAAGACAAACAGGAAGACAAACAGCAGAAAACAGCAATAGTATACAGCAGATGGTGTACTGGTTAGAAGACCCACATTTTAAAGGTACTGTACATTAGGAAATCCTTCTGGGGCTTTAGTGACATATAAGGGGTGAGACTGTAGGCTACAACATCTGAGTCCCTCTGGATAAAAGAATTTCCTAAACATATGCATATTAGGCAGCCAGCCAAAGAATCGATGGTCCACTTCTCACAGGTGAAAAACAGCAGCGAGAGAGTGATTACAAGCCTCGACCACGTGAGAGCTCCACGCGTGACTTGTTCGTCTTCATGGACACTGTGTGAAACTTGTGGATGTCAGGGGTAACCTCACCGAAAAAGAAGAGTCTTCTAAGAAAGACGGTCAGAGCAATGGATCGGTGTGAGCCCTGCAAGGCCAGCACAGCCACCGCAGCAGAACTGCTAATGCGGTCCATTACATAGTGAGTCATCAAGAAAAATAGGGAAGCAGCCATTCACGGACACATGGCCTCATAAAATCCTTCCTTAGCCCTGTGAATTATTTCCAATCAAAAGTGCCAACTTCTTATATTTATGTCAGCACTAAGACTCTGGTCAGCGTCAATTTATTCATGACTTAAGTCTTTTTGTCGCCCCCCCCCCCAAAAAAAAATGGGTGTTATAAACTGAATTGTTAAAAATTGAGATACAGTGGTACCTTGGTTCTCGAACTCACTAGAACTCGAATTTCTTGAAAGTCGAACAAACCAGTTTGACCTAGAACTTGATCTGAATATCAGAAGTCGAACCGTGAACGCTGACCTAATATAAACTGTACGCACCAGAAAATGAGTCATACTGCAATGCAATTCTTACTTGAATGCCTTCTTCACAGACTGGACGATTAACCAAATAAAGCAGCGCAACATTACAATAACTAACAATAAATAAACCACTACTGAAAACCTGTTCCCACTGCTTTATGTGATATTCGGGAGAAATAGCAGATTACGCATCGGAACTGTCTGGGATACAAACGTCATGCATGTAACTAAACTCTTCAGCCAATAAGGCCAAAGGTGTGTCGTCACGGCGGCGGTTCCAGTTTGTGCAGCCGGGTGAGAGGTCGCAATGCATCTAACCGTAATGCATTGCGTCAGAAACAGAATGCATTGCTTTAAGCCAGCGCTGTAAGCAAGTCAAACGCACCCAATGACCGGACTGGTGAAACAAACTGAAACGCGGACTTAATACAGAGGAGTAATGGCAACAACTAAAAACAGCTGATCACATGGGGATCCCACCCGAGGTTAATGAGGGGGAGTGGCACAGGGGTAATGTTGGGATAATGATCGGGGCTGGACAGGGGTAATGTTGGGATAATCATTAAGCCATTAAGAAAAAAATGCTCTTCTTGTTTTTATTGTGTTCATTTTGTGTTTAAATGCTTAAAAGAAAAAACATATTTAGGCGTAATTTTGGGGGGGCAGGAACCAATTAATTGGTTTTCCATTATTTCCTATGGGAAAAATTCGATCAGAACTCAAACTTTTTAGGATTCGATCTGGAGTCCGGAACGGATTAAGTTCAAGAACCGAGGTACCACTGTATAACATTGTGCCATAACCAAATCTTGCCCTAATGGTAATCTGGTTCAGAGTATAGGTCTTCAAGCTCGACAGAATTTGAGTTCACTGTCAGATTTGGGCTCTCATGCATTGGATGGGTTTAGGTTGGGCTCGGGTTCATTCTAGTGTCACAACATTATACTGAACTTGTGCTAAAGCGGACACTGTGAGAGGTGGATTGTTAATGCTATTGATAGTCAAATTATCATCATGGAAATAAAGAAATAAAATTGATAAAGGGAGTGTTTGTTTCAAACTATTCACTGTAAAAAGTTACTGTAAAAAGTTTCAAATTATTGTTTTGCAAAATTGTAGCCAGTTGGCAAAGATTTGGCCTTTGACTTTTCTGAAACCCACAAAGTTTGGAAAGCCAGACAATTTACTGCGCGATATCCTCATAAATGACAAATGGGAGCTCAGAACCATTTCGCTTTCAATGTGTATGGGACACATCTGCTAATATCAGTTTTCTCTTTATATCACTTGCTTTTAATTTACTTTCATATAACCTTTTTATAAGGCTATTTTGTGTCCACGTATACATACTGTATGAAATACAGCCCTATTTGACTTAGCTTACTTTCATTAACGTGCTCAGAGTACTCCATTATCATGTCTGACAATGCACCAAGATGGTGTCGCGTGGCAATTGTGCAATAAATTGCAACCCTCCTATACACCTACAAGTTAGAGACAAGATACTAACTGCCTGGTTATGCTTTCCAGTTATTGTATTTGTGTGTGTGTGTGTGTGTATATATATATACATATATATATATATATACACTCACCTAAAGGATTATTAGGAACACCTGTTCAATTTCTCATTAATGCAATTATCTAA
>JAODJW010000019.1:18375013-18395037 GCA_026777045.1 Hyperopisus bebe
CCTCCAGTGGTGGACTTGGAGGAGGAGCTCGAGTGGGACCCCTCGGGGATCCAACTACTGGGTTCCCCTGACCCAGGTGGGAACCGGACTCCTCCACCTGTGCCTCGGAGAGGAGGAGCCCGATGAGGCCCCAACCTGTCGGTGTCCCACAAGGGGAGGGGACACAAACGTCCCTGCCCCTTGGCTCGCCCGTGCGCCCCCTGGCCATGGCCCGGTGGCTGCCTGTGGGTCCTGTGGCGCCCGCTCAGCTGTCGCCTCCGGGTCCTACCTCGCTGCCAGTCTTCGGGCCCGCCTCCGGCTCCATGTCGGCTGCCTCCGGGCCCCCCTGCTCCGCCTGGGCATCAGATGGCACCTTCCCGGGCTCTGGCTGTGCCGTGTTCCCCCTGTGTCTCCCTTCCTGGTCTGTCTGTCTGCGTTCCCCGTCCTGTGTCAGATTCTGTCCTGGTTTCTGCCCCTGTGCCTGTTCTGTGTTTCCATTCTGTTCCCTGTTTCTCTGAGGTTTTTTCTTTACTTTTGTCTTTCAGGTCCTGTTCCCTCTACTCGTCCGTTGCCTCCCCTCGGGCGCGCCCGGTGTGCGCGCCTTTGGGGGGGTCTGTCAGGCCCAGCTCCGTACGATCCTCGTGTGTGCCACGCCCCCTCATTACCTCATGTGATTCCCTGATTGTACTCACCTGTTGCTCGTTCGGTTTAGCCTGTCATGTGTATTTAGTCCGTGTCTCAGTCGGTATTCCCCAGTTCTGTCGTTGATGTAGTGTCGGTAATGTTCGTTGCCGCGACTGTCTTCCTTCTCGTGTGCTACCTGGTTCTCCGAATAAACCCTGTTTTGCCTGCAATCACGACTGGGCTCGCCTGCTTAACCACTCACCAGATCACCGAACGTGACATCTTCATTATTTTATATGAATCAATTTATCAATTTAACTTCAGACAAAAGCATCAAGGAAGACATGGTGTTATGTACTACTGAAGTCCTTGGAATGTGCTGCTAAATGGGGCTTGTGCTGGAACTGAGTAACCAGGTAGGTAACATAAACTAGCCAACAAGTTGTGAGAGCCAGGCCATTTATTTCTAACACACAGAAAACATTCCTATTCACAACATTAAGTTAAGGTAAATGCATTGGTGCCTTCGTGCAAATGTACAGTTTAAGGTGAACAAACAGTCTTTACAGGACTCTTTTAGAACCTTTCACATTGCATTGTGCTATAATTTTTGGGAGAGCAGAAAAATCCAGATCTTAAAAGTGGGAATAGCTTGTTTCTTGTTTCTTCTGTATGCTCAAACAAGCAATTCGAATAGCAATATTACATTTTTAGGCAGTTTATTGATTTATTTTTTGTTGAAGTACTGCACTGCTGAATATATGCAGTTTGGAGGAAAAGCATGGCAATTCATCACACCAGTTCAGCATGGCATGAAGAACATAAATGCCCACCCCACCCTCCGCCCAGGGCTGGACTGGGATTACATATCTGCCCCGAATGGGGGGAATGCCCAGTATGCCCAATGGCCAGTCCAGCCCCCATCTCTATATTCATACTTTTAAGAGAGTAACATTACATTTCTGTGGAAGGGTGGGAAATAATGTCTATGCTTTGACCAAAGGAGAATCCAGAATGGGCAGAATCCTGACTGACTCATCTACAGGCCCCTTAGGAAATACTTCCCACAGAGAACCACGCTAAACAGGCCAAGGGAAAATAAAGGCTGCTTGGCCCTAAATTCCCTCCCCACTGAGGGGGGGGAGAGTCATATTTTAGATGTATAAAAGGCAAAAGGCCTCCAGGAGAAAACATACTCCAAGAAGTGAAGGGAAACGAGCATGTGGAATATTAGTCCTTATTTTGCATGTTTTCACTGAGCCTCTCTCCTGTCTCTTGTTACCGTGTCTTCAGGAACTGAGGTACCCAAAAAAATATTGGTGCTATTGTTCCTGTCCATCATTACTGGTTAACGCCAAAGTCTGACTGCTGGAGACTGGGTTCCCTTTGCAGAGTCTCTCAGTAAAATCAGAAAAGGAAGCATAAATTTCCCCGATATGGCTGTAATTTGTGTGGGAATATTAAACCCTAAGCAGCATTGATCTTCCTTCACTTTATGTAATGTGGTCCCGCTGGGAAAAGTGGTTAGAAGGAAGGAACACTTTCGTCCCCCTGTATCTGCAATGTCAGAACTAGTGCTCAAAGCAAAGCTCCTTTTCCTGCTTTCTATCTTTAGATGGTGAGCAGAACTGGTCTTTGGTGAAGCACACGAAGGGATATAAACAGCATCACTCTCACAAGGTGACAAAGGTCACCAAACCGCTGATGCTCCTTGTCTCCGAACAGCAAGCCCTGTGAGAAGCCCACCACCCTCTGCGGGGGTCCTGCTTTCTCAGAGTAACCGGTCCAGCAGCCCTGGCAACCAAACCTGCGTCCGTAAGAACCACAGACAGGGAAACCTCCCAGCAAGGAATAGGAATTAGCTGTCAAAATTAAAGGCCAGAGGGCTACAGACGCACCACAAGGTATCATTACCATCGTACCAGACTCACCGACGCCCTATGAGCCAAATGGTCGGTCATTAAGACATAATAAACCATTATAACATAAATCACGCTTGAAGAGTCTAAAGTCATAACTGGAAAATAAGGCCAATTTAACTAATTTAAAACCCTTATGTTTATAACAAAAGTCATGTGTTTGATTTTTACAAAACAGTACTCTATATGCCTCTGCATAATACGTATTTCAATATCATTTCATAAACCTTTATATGTACTACTACAGTGTGGAGGGAGGGGGTGTCTCCTTTAGCCAGGTGCCCAGGGTTTTGCATATCAAGTGATTAATTTCACTTAATTTTACTTTTTTGCCACTGGGACCCAGACTAAAGTGTGACGAACCAGGGGTTCTGTTTCACAGGCTCACATGTATAAATTCTAACAATGGCCAACACCTTCATGAATAGGTATGGCTTCATATAAATATAAAGCCTCAAAAAACAAAGATTTGGACCATAATTGTTCCAGCATATCTAAGTAAATGGCCCCTATTCAATAAAATCGGGTGGAGATCATTTATTCAGTCATTGATAAACTGGTAACTTCATTGACATAACTGGTAACAAAACCACTGTTGCATGAGAATAACCATGGAACATTCACCTGTAGGAATGAAGCTGAAATGCCCAAGTACTGCATGTACTGAGAAATGTCATGCCATTCGAATTGTCTTTCCTCTTTTGTTGGCCTCCCCGTGCCGCAGCAGGTATAGGCTTACCTTGAAGCCCACTGGGGGACTCAAGACAAGTCCATCGCCGGTTGCCATTAGCAACAGAGCTCTACATGAGATGTGCCCTATTGAACACAGACGCGCTCGAAACAGATAACTCAGCTTCACGTGTGCTCTCCGGCTGTGGACTGGGGAAGTAGAAGAAGATTACATGTCCTTGCAAGACACTTTCACGTTCACAATTATTTGATCAGAGTTAAATTCAGATATGTCTTCATGCCTTGTTGCCAGTCCATGAAAATCTTGCAGTTTGCTTGCCCATTCAGACCTTGCCTAGATACACTTTTTTTCCCCTAAAGTTATTGCACATTGTTGGGTCAGCCTTCCGATTTGGCTCCAGTCTGGCTTCCCGAGGAAATAAATGAAAAAAACAAGTGAAAAAAAGTGATCTGTTTGCATTTCATTTTATTCTCTGCCTTCTTCTGCGGCCAAATAAACTTCACCTGTCAGCTAATGGGCTTCCCGTGGCCATGGGCAGCACCGTGCCTCCCGCCAGGTCGGCGCTGTTTGAACGAATGCTTTTAAGGGTCCCTACATGCATCCGGCAGCACTGTCTTTCCGGAGCTGTGCCGCACAAGGCGGGGGACTCACATTTTATAACAGGGGTGCGTGTGCACTGCAAAGGGTGGTTGGGGTTCAGCAGGTGTTTGCATAGGTGGGATGCATAGGAGGCAGGATTCCCCTTTGGGGTTGGGGTGGGGGGTTTCCGGTGAAAGACACTCAGTGTAAAATGGGCGCTGATTACCATTTAATTAGTGTGGGAGAGGCAGGCCAATAGCGGCTGCGTACAACCACTCTCCCTCTGCATTTCAAAAATGCTGTTCACGTTCTGCCCGGTGTCCCCTTCAGTCTGTAATTAAAGCTACAACCTCCCACAGCCCACAGCAATCCCGGCCCCTGCAAACAGCCACCACATAACCAACGGGAGCAGCCAAATAAAGAATTACACAGTTAAACATTTATACTCTCTCTGTTCTCCTCTCTCCCCCATCTTCTCCCTGCCACCGCCATCCAGAACCCCCAAGAAAGGATAAAAAAAATTTAAGACATGCTGCTTGTTAAGGTTCAAAAGTCTGATAAAAGATCAAAGCATTTGGATATAAAGTGAATTCTTTCAACAAGGAAAAAAATGTTCCTGATGCATTTTGAAGTTTGAAACCGTAAGAAAAGTCTAGAGAAGGTTCTATAGAAGGGGGGAAAGAGTACAAGCTGTACTGATATAATTCAGTACTGTACATACTGTAGTATTTACTGATGATAAATTGTCTGAAAGCTTAAACATCATGGAAGTTCACTGAGGCATACGAGCAGGTAAAATAATTTAAAACCAATTGTATGAGTTCCATAATAAAATATTATTGTTGTTGTTGTTGTTGCTACTGCTGCTGTTGTTCTTGCTTTGACTCTGCTATCCAGTTCATCCCAAAATGAGTTTGCTGGGACTACAGATATGGCCAAGCCAGGGGCCTGTTTCATGAAGCAGGATTTCTTCCTTAGCCAGATAACTTGCCAGATTTAAGGTATTGTTGGCTAAATAGACTTTTTCATCCACTTACATCCACTGTTTTGTGAAACAGGTCCCAGGTCATCAGCTTGAGATGTCCATCACTATCCCTCCTTGCCAGATCACTAGTTCTAGCACTCCTGCATATAACGGATGACTGCACATAACCAATCAGACATAATCATGCTATGACAGCCATACTGCCTGAGATGTTGAAGATCAGTCACTAACAAAGCAACTCTAGACTATGACTATTCCCTTCCATGCTTATCAACACACATGCATAATTTGTGATCTCACCTATACTATCTTCTACTGATAGCACATACTAGTTGGACCCAAATTTTTTTCATCAATCCATAGATTCAAAATCCCTTTGGCCATTGTGCAGGACTTGTACCTGTCCATGCCAAGATGAAATGATGCTGTATTGATCATAAAAGGAGGATCTACATCACACTCATAAATTATTGCTATCTAAAACCAGGTGTTTCAGTTCCATTGCCCAATCCTTTATGTTTATAGAGTTTAAAGGTCAGACAATTGTGTTTTCATGCAGGGGTACTCAAACTTTTGACATTTACTGTACCTCTATGGCTTTATTCTTGAAAATAAACTGGGCATTGTTGGGTGATTGTACAGTGATTGTATAGTACTTAGTAAATGGCTATCCATTGAAAAAGATCAGTGCTCTACCGTGTCTAGATCCACTAAGTTTTGCATTAAATACTGGGCAATGCTGGTTCTTGCGCAGACGGCCTAGTTTATCTGAGTGAAACGTTAAGCCAAAACAGGTCACAGTGGCCTGAGTAACTGGAATTAGACATGATAAGAGAGAAGGTGGTTTGTAATTTTAAATTGTGGTCAGCAATCTGGAGAAAAACAGGAACTCTGCAGAAGGAAGACGCAAGTCAGTGTTACTTAAGGCCGTTTCCATCTTTCTGTTTGACAGGAGCAGAAGAAAATTGTTTCTAGAAAATGTGTTCTAATGATTTATGTTTCGGAAGAACTTTGTGGCATCTCCCTAAAAATGCTCTACATTTCTTTTAAAACATAAGTAAAAAAGGTATGGTTGTTTTTCTATTTATAAATTCAAATCATTTCCTGCCCAAAGCTAGAATAATTTAGGACTTGATTAGCAACAGTTTCACTTGACAAGCTGAGAGAGAGAGGCCATGCATAAAATTTTGCAGCATATGGTCTGTTCATACCCTAATTATTGGTGACTTTCATGAGACATGTTTGAGAAATGTTTTCCAAATGACATCGGATTGAGCTCTTAAAACATGCAAGACTCCCCCACAGAATAAACGCTTTTCAGATCTCAGGAACATAAGACCGTTTTGTGACAAGAATAGACAATTTAGCGTGCCATAGCACCCTGGTTTAAATGTCAAGACACATTTTTTGAAAGACCTTAACACATTAAACTTGCAAAAGGGGCACAGCAATTTATTCCTGACATTAATAATTCCCTGTGTAAAGAAGTGTTTTTCAGTATCAATGCAAATCTAGTTTTAACAAGATTGCTTTTACTGAAATTCCTTTAATTTCTCCTCTATTTTCCATTTCTAAACATTAACAAGTGATTTCACTATTAATAAGCTTCTAATAAATATAGGTTATATTACAGCTTGTATATACTGTTCTAATTAACATTTGTAAACATTTGTAAACTATGCATGAATTATCCTTCAATAGGTACCTACAGCTAAAACTGCTTATAAAAACTTGTGTTTTAAAAACCATTTGTCTACTATGCAATTTAGGCACATGTTTAATAAATGTGTTTATCCTTACACTCTGTGGTTTGTGGTTTTATGCATTCATAATTAAAAGTGTATCAAATTCATTTATTGCAACATATGAAGGTGACTCCCTGCTCACCTCACCTACTTCACATAGGTCCTTAACAATTAAAACATTCTAATAGAGATGAATCAGTTGCTCAAGCTTCGGGAGTGATGGCCATTGGGTGCTTTCCCAAAGGACAGAACATTTGACTCTCTCCAGTATGTGTGGAAGAGGGAGCACCCCCTTTCCCTGGGACAGACTAGTGATACCTGCAAAAGGGATACTTGATTTATTCCAGCTGCCATAAAATCCAGCAGGTTTACATACATATACTTCCATGCTTACAAGCTGTTGCTTATGCTCCAGCTTGAAAACCACAAATGTCACATGATCAAAGTGGGCTGGAGCATGGATACTAACGGATCAGAAAAATTCAACAGTTGGCTTGTAGTGTCACAGAGTGTGTCCCTGAAGAACCATTGAGTCCAGCCAGTCAGAAATTAATTCAAGGCTGATGTTGCAGCAGATAATGTCTTTCTTCACAGTCTTCTAAACCAACATGAATGATAAGAAGTTCCATTCGCACCATTTCAGGTTACCAGACAAACCAGATGTGGATCTCTGAAGTTTCTACTGATTTCACTTTAAGTGAAGTTGGCAGCGCTAACTATGACAGAGAGTGTCAAATCATCACTTTCAAAGTCAGGATTATGAGCCAAGACTAACAGGATTACAGATGAGAAAATAACTGGCGAATCATGATGATGTAAGAAAACGCATAACTTTTTATATTCCACTGTGGGGAAAATGTGGAAAAATTGTCCTTTGGAGATGATGTTGTACTTAAGGCTTTAGTTCATTTAGCAATACGGTACATGCTGCTTTTAATTTTCACTTAAACAAGCATCTGTCTGAGTAAAGGCTATTTAAGAGTTTGAAAAAACATAGAGGCATGCTGACAGAAATCCCTCCCCCTGCGATCTGAATTACCAAAGAGACAGACCCAGCTGAGCATTGGCTGTCTTCCCAATCGACCGGTATCTAAGCTCGTCCTCATCCAGTGCCGTGGCCTCATCGGAGATGTGAGGATACTTAACTTTGCACACAAAAACAGAGCAAACCCTGTGTGTCCCTGAGTGGTACATGCGCTCATTGTAATCTGTTTATCCCTCAGCGACTAATGAATTCTTCTCTTAGTATTCTTTAGGAGGCAGTTAATAATTAATAACAAACTACAAACACACTTGACTGCAAACAGCAGAGGACACTTGGGTCCTGTAATGACTGCGGTAATCCCTGGATGCTCTGCTTCATGTTTTTTACTTTTAAGGGAAAGATCTCAGGTTGCTTGACCTTCCATGGGTTTAGAGTACAAAGAAAACAAGGCAGAGGATTACCTAACATGTAGTAATCACCCTGCTTCCACCAGGCCCTAAGCACAGGTCCGTGCTGATATCCGTACTCCAGAATTGGGCCGGCATGGCCTCCTTAATCCACCACTATTTATAGATGGCACAATTAACCAAGGGAGGCTCTAATTAACCCGCTCATATTGAGCGGAACCCCAAGTCACCAAACAGGTGTTCCTTAATAATCATTGCGTAACTGCCAGTAACGCCAGTCCATGCTTTTCCTCTCCATATGCTTTCAAGCTGCTGGAAACCTACAAGGCTACATGGTGGAAAAATGAATTGCCCCAACAGCGAGGCCAATAACTATCATGGATGGCTGAGTGCAGGTCTTTCTAATGCAGGAATGGGAATAGAAGGGGGCGTTGGGGGGGATTGGCAGCATTTTGGAGTTTAAAAATTGCAATAGTAATATTCTTAACATTGCTATTTTGTTCTATTAAGTATTGAGGGTGTTAGTATAAGAACTGCTGCTATGGTATGCATCATGATTGCCCACAATAGGGCAACCCACTAGAGGGAAAAGGACAACTAGAAACGGTTATGCTTTCCATTTACTGTACATCTGGCATATGGTGGCATAAACATTAAGCTTTCCATTCTCAGGGCTGAACCACATTTCCCGCAATGCATAATTGTGCACCCAAAGAAGGACCACGTTAACGATTTCAAACTGATTGCTCCCCACAGTATTCGCGGTACAATTACATGCATTGTTGTTCTGGCAGCAGGGAAGGGATGGAGTCTTAAGGGAGGAGATACCCACAACTTCACTGTGAATAAATCAGACGGCCCATGGGACTACAAGAGTTAAAAAAGGGAACAGAAAAATCCTTTAGTTACAAAGCAGATAATCCTTTGACAGGTGTGCCCCTCCAATAAACGAGATAAACTAGCCGTACTAAATGGGATAAACTAGCAGCGCTTTCTCTCAAATGAGTATTTATGGCTTCGACGCAGGTGCTGAGGAGTATGAAGCTTGGCAACAGCTGGCCAGTCCTGTGCCTGATCAGGCCTTCTGTCCATTTGTCCACATCACCTCTACCCCCACAACCCCACCATCCCCAACACTGTTCAAACAGCTTCCGATAATCACAATTACTGGTGATTAACAGTTCTCTCAGTTGTCCCTTGCTTCATACTAGCCGGCCCTCCCATTACAGCTCTTTGGAAACAGATATGTTATCTCAGTCCATGCTAATAGGATCACTTGCCCAACGCTGGGTTAGCTGCAGGTGCTGCCATCACCGTGTGCAGTGTCATGCTCCAGAAGACATGGCTGAAACCCCAGAAACTGACTCTAATGTGTCTGGTTTTCATTCCTTGGGATGTGAATGGAAGAAAACGCTTGAGAACATGACTCGCTATAAAGGAGTCCGTGGGGAAGTCAGTGTAGTTCAAAGAGAGAATTTTGTGAAATGAAGAAGTTGTGGAAGGACCTGGGCTCCATTTTAGTAATTTCCCTTTTCAGTTGGAACAGAAAAAGAGATAACTGGCCACTTTTTCTTCCTGGAACTGTCATTTGTTTCTAGGCCTTAAAAATGTAAATCAGTCGCATTAACTGTGAGTTCATATGGTCATTTTAACCTTGGTATGACAACATGCACTCAGCTCAGATACACTGATCAGCCATAACATTAAATCCACCAGTGTAATATTATGTAGGTTGCTCTCATGCCGCCAAAACAGCTCTGACCCATGGACTCTACAAGACTTCTGAAGCCCTGCCCGACTCTCCCTGCGACCCATCTCGACCTCCCTCCTGCCCTTCCTCCCCTCGCTCTTCCTCCTCGTGAATACCCTGTGTGCCTTGTCTGTGTCTTCGGATGGACCACCCGGCTCTCGACCCCTTTGCCTGTGACCCCAACTATGGACCCGGATCCTGACCCTGGCCTGCCCGATCTCCTGGTTTTCGACCCTGCCTGCACGACCACGTCCCTGCCCGCTCCCAGTCTCTGTTCCTTCAGCACTGTCCAATAAAGGCTCTGTCAATAATCCCTCTGTTGGTCCTAGTGGGTTTGTGACACCTGTGGTATCCAGCACCAAGACGTTAGCAGCAGATCCTACAAATCCTGTAAATTGTGAGGTGGGATCTCTATGGAACAGACTTGTCCGTCCAGTACATCCCACAGGTGCTCTATCAGATTGGAGGCCAAATCAATATCATTAACTCTTTTCCATGTTGCTCAAACCATTCTTGAAATTTTTTTGCAGTGTGACAAGGTGCATTATCCTGCTGAAAGAGGCTACTGCCATCTGGGAATACCATTGTCATGAAGGGGTGTACTTGGTCTGCAACAATCTTTAGGGAGGTGGTACATGTCAAAGTAACATCCACATGTTTCTCAGTAGAACACTGCTCAGAGCAACACACTGCTTCTGCTGACTTCCCTTCTTCCCATTGTGCATCCTGGTGCTATCTGTTCCCCAAGTAAACTACACACATGTACCTTTCTAACATAAACAGCATTATATTTCACCAATTTATGCTATAGTAGCTCTCCTGTGGGATCTGACCAGACACGCTGGCTTTCATTCTCCACGCACATTAGTGAGCCTTGGGCGCCCATGACCCCATCGCCAGTTCATTGGTTGACCTTCCTTAGACCACTTTGATAGGTTATGACCACTGTATACCGGGAACACCCCACAACACCTGCCATTTTGGAGATGGGCTCACCTAATCATCTATCCATCACAATTTGACCCTTGTCAAAGGCACTCAGATCCTTACGCTTGCCCATTTTTCTTGCTTCCAGCACATCCACCTCAAGAAATAGACTGTTCACTTGCCTATTCTGTAAAGGCACCCTAGACAGGTGCCATTGTAATGAGATAATCAATGTTATTCACTTCACCTGTCAGTGGTTTTAATGTTATGGCTGAGCTGTATATATGACACAAACGTACGGACCACAACTTCATAAGAGAAATGTCCTTCCTAACCACTGTATTAGTCTGTTTTAAAAATGACAACCCATTGCACATACAGTACAAACAACCTTTCCCATGACACCAATAAACATCTGACAAACCTCAAGATTAATAAATTGATAAATGAGGCCCCTGACTGCATGACCAAACATGTTTAAAATGTTGTAATTCAGAAACATTTTAGTTTTTAAACCCTGAGGCCTCTATCGTCAGCAGACAATGGGTTATAAGTGCAAAATAAGAACCCAGAATTGAAAGTGCTTCCTTTGCCTAGAGCACTTAATATCTGGAAAGAGAGATGGATTTTATTTTGTATTTAATTTATGAAAAGTATAATACTGGTGAACCACAAATTAATGAACATTAGTGTTATGTAAGTTTGCTAAGTTTTCTCATAAATACAGATTTAGAAATTAAGAATTATGCATTACTGATTTGATAAATTTGAAAATAGAACAATTTATTTGTGAAGTTATTGATGTTGCCGGCGTTTGTAGGGAGATTTAAATCACCATTAGTAACATTATCAGCAATGTCAATCTCCTTTCTGTCTCATACTTCCAAAAACATTATCAATACAATAGTTTTATTGCAACACAAAGTTTAAGACCTGCTGGCTTAAGAAGAACACTACAGTAAGTTTCATCTTGTCGCAATTCTTTTGCCTGAACTAACAGCATTTATATGTAAGATTATACAAATATGCCAGTTTATTGGTACCAAAACATACACCTATCCATCTATCTTCCATAGCAGGTTATCCTGTACCGGGTTACAGTCAGCCAGAAGCTGATCCCAAAAAGCACAGGGCATGAGGCAGGGAATACCCTGGACAGGGTGCCAGTCCATCACAGGACACACATTCACATGTTATGGGAAACTTAGACACCAGTTCACCAAACAGGAAGAAAAAAATGCAGAAAAGTACTACACATACCCAGGACACAGGACCCAGGGGCCAAAATCAAACCCACAGCGCACCGTGCTGGTCCAAACCAGAACAAACAATGTTAACAAGCAAATGTGTTAAGTCCACAACCAAAACAAACTAACAACCATGAATAGATGCACTGGAAAGGAAATAACTTTTGCTGTATTATAGAATCACCACTTGTGATTTTTATAATCCCCACACCAATGAAGATCTCACCTGCAACCCTGTAGGGAGGTGGGCAGACCTGAGGAATAACCTAGTACAATTATTCAAAAGGTAAATTACAAAATTACACATCTATTCATTGACTAAAAGTGGGAAAGTATCAACTTGCTTGTAAGGAATACATTCTTAAGATGTTAACAAGTGTTAGGGATAAATGAGGATAAAAACGTAGCCAGAAACCAACGTGACAGGACAAGACATTTTGGCATTGTCCTCTTTCTTATATTACCTGAGAAAAATGTAACACCCAGGTAGAGTACAGATTACACGACCCTGTGTTATGTCCATTCCCTCAGGGTATTCTGGTCTAATAGTCAAGAAAGGCAAATCCTCCATACTGCAGGCCTCCCAAAGGTTGCCAGAGCTGATGTGATGATTCAGCATTATAAGATTGCTCTGTAATGGACTCCAACCCAGTCAACGTTACTGTTAACCAGAGCATTGGCAAAGAACAGAAGGACATCTTTTTTGGACAATAGTCTCTGTATATAAATTAAAATAAATAAATGACACCATGCTGACAAGGACAGCAAGATTAACAAAACTCACAGTCGTTAGTCACCTTTAGCGAGGCAGACAGACAGTGAAAGTGAGCTTTGATACTGATGTCATGACGTCTTAGTGAATCAAGGGAAGGGATATGTGGCAAACCGATGAAACCCCACAGATTGCATAAGCATGCACACAAAAAAACAAACCCTGAGAGCCCGGAGGAGGTCAAAAAAAACAATACATCACAGCAAAATCAACAAAGGACAGCAGGCCTGCACACTTTTCATGTTCCTCAACAAATTATCCACAGCATTAGCGTAACCCTTACATTACATACATGAGCTTGATACGTGTGATGCCATAATTTTAATTCAAAGTCATAGGGGTGGATGATATATTCTGCCTCATTGTAAGTATATGTTCTTGTTTGCCTGACAAAATTACTACTGCAGCCTAACCTGATTCTTGCCTTTATTTATTCTGCTTCCCTGTGGTGGGGTTTACATCAGTCTGCAAGCACAATACAATACACTTCATTTTGGGAAGGTATATATTTAAATTTTTATTACATTTTTGAACTCTTTTTCATATTTTTGAACTATAAAATCATGATGTAAAATGTATGGATCCCAAACATTCCCCCCTAGTGTTTCTCATGCATTTTGTCCTACTCTGCATTCCTCATGGCCGCTATGCCTTGCTCAAGCACTGCACCCCCACCCTCATAACTAGATATTCTCCACAGCCTTCGTGACCTCAGCCAATGCAACCGCTCCAGAAAGCACGTCCCACAGCAGCTGAGGCCAATCTACCAAATGACCCTGATGCAGATACTGATTAAACACTAGTGTAACGCCTGCCAATGCCTCTCCAGCAGACACACTTGCATGCACATTCCAGATGGTCAAAGTACAAAGCTTTCCCATGGAGAGGTCAGATCCTAAACCTCCTCTTCCCACCCTCTAAAAACCCAGGTGGAGACAATCTGATTCTACATCAGATGAAAGGGCAGCACAGCCCTGTTTCACACTCCTATCCCGCTGAAAGTCATCCTCCTACCACTGGCAACGTTAAAAGCTGACGTTCACGCCTTCTGATGCAAACGATGGGAATACACAGGTGGATGGGATTACATTTCTTGTAGGCGTTTTTACCACCAGAGGCTTCCTTATGCAAAAAACATGAACTCAGATACACGAGAACTGTCTTAAGATACAAAATTGTTGTATGATCGGAAACACTGCTGAGTTTATACGCAGAGAGCTTTCACGGACAGGTGTGTGAGCTCATAGCCTGCAAGCTTAGTCATCAGACAACCGTGGTTCAATCATACAGTGAACAGTATTCCATTCATCCATTTTCTGTACCCATTTTCTGTGTCCTATTCAGGGTCACAGGGGTCCAGAGCCTATCCCAGAATCTATGAGGGCAAGGCAGGGAATAACCTAGGATAGGGCACCAACCCATAACAGTATTATTTTCTAATACTACTGTGTGTCCCCAAATGGTCAGCCACTGCCTGACATTATATATGGATTGAAACTAAACAGACATCTATTTGCCCCTATTTGACTGCCCCTTCTTATATATGGTTTGACCTCAAATGGCCATTCACTAAACCTTAGCTAAACAGCAAAATTTTGAGTTTCAGTCATTTCTCAGTTTATGGGTATGCACCTCCGTAAAATATACATTTGCTCGCAAACCCCAGCCTGGTTCTTCCCTGCTTCTCATTGATGAAGGGCTTCTTCCTGGCATTATGGGTCTTTAGTCCTGCTTCCACACTGTAACTGGGGCTGGGCCTTCAAGGGTCTGCTAATTGTACACTAGCTGTAGGTAAACGTACCTTTTAAGGTACAGAAATGTACTATGAGGAACATTTTTGTACCATTGGGGTATATTAATATTGATTGCACCTTGTTCCTCAGAGTCCATTTCTGTACCTTAAATTAAACTAATACATTTAGGCACATTTATCTATAGCTAGGATACAATTGGCAGACCCTATACCAGGGTACAGCCCCAGTGACAAGCAAAAGTAAAATTGGTATTCTTTTTTTCTAACAGTGTAGGAGCCTGTTATGAATTGTCCTAGCAGTGGACTTTGCACCACTTAATGTTTCCCCTAGCCGTACATCTTTTGATTTATGAGGCACTACCGGATAAGTTGACAGTCATCTCTGGCATTAGAAAGTTGCTTCTGCCCTCTCCCTGGCTGGTTTTTGGTTATTGCCAGTGTCTCCTGCTTCACGTTGTTCTCGTGTACTGCTGTCTTAAAAAACTTTGAGCCTGGAAGGAGCCTGCCTTGCAGTGTAGCCTTCTGCTACCAGAACCAGGATTAAACCAGGATTTAAAAATGCAGATTTTTAAAAAATATAGAGTGGTCTCTTAAGGTTTGCTGTAACCCCCAAAATTCATTCACTACTCCACATTTACACCACGTACCGTCAGTGAATCTGTTGTAACGTGATTGATATATTCGTGCCCAAGTCCAATACAACACAGAATCGCATTTGTTTTTGTGCAATTTTCAGTTGGAGAGAAAAGCATTATGACACAACTCATGGTTTTAGCAAGAAGGACTACTTGCAGGCAGCTATCCAAGTCAACAATAGTGATGTCTGACTCAAGAACAAACTATTCTTTGGAACCGGTTCTTTTCAGTAAATCAGTCAAACTGGTTTTCGAATCTCAAAGAATCAAACTTTTGTACATCCTCACATTTCACAGGTTCAAGTCTTAGATTCAAAATATTTGAAAATATTTTGTAAATTATCATAGAAATACACACAGAAACCTTTTATAAGTCACTTATATTTGCTTTTCATAGTCTGTCTGTAGTCCTGTTGCCTTCAGTGCCTCTCCGCATACCGTAATCAGTTGTATTTGAGCTGCGTGCATGCCCGGCTGCATGGTGCCCCTCCATATATCGTAATCCGTTGTGTTTGTGCTGTGTGCATGCCCTGGTGCATGGTGCCCTTCAGCATACCGTAATCCATTGTATTTGCGCTGTGTGCATGCCCGGGTGCATGGTGCCCCTCCAAATACCGTAATCCGTTGTATTTGTGCTGTGTGCATGCTTGGGTGCATGGTGCCCCTTCCGCATACCGCAATCTGTTATATTTCAGCTGTGTGCATGCCCAGGTGCATGATGCCCCTTTCGCATACCGTAATCTGCTGTATTTGTGCTGTGTGCATGCCCCGCCGCATGGTGCCCCTCTGCATACCGTAATCCATTATATTTGAGCTGTGTGCATGTCCCAGTGCATGATGCCCCTCCGCATACCGTAATCCGTTGTATTTGTACTGTGTACATGCCTGGGTGCATGGTGCCCCTTCCGCATACCGTAATCCATTATATTTGAGCTGTGTGCATGCCCAGCCGCATGGTGCCCCTCCACATACCGTAATTAGTTGTATTTGTGCTGGGTGCATGCCCGGCTGCATGGTGCCCCTCTGCATACCATAATCTGTTGTATTTGTGCTGTGTGCATGCCCAGGTGCATGGTGCCCCTTCCGCATACCGTAATCCGTTATATTTGAGCTGTGTGCATGCCCGGCCCCATGGTGCCCCTCTGCATACTGTAATCTGTTGTATTTGTGCTGTGTGCATGTCCGGCCGCATGGTGGCTGTGGTTCACTACTCCTGCCAATACTCTCATTAATAGATAAGTTAGCAAATTTGGCATGTTTGGTTGTAGCAGTTACTAGGCAATTCTCATAAAATCCATAGGAGATGTTTATAACATAATTAATTAATGTAATATTATTAATTCTTATTTAAAATACATATAGTTACATTGTATGTATGTAATTACATTACAAATTATATTCAGTTCCCCAATATAAGGGCTGGAAAGTCCATCTTGAACAAGCAGAGCCACAGAAGCACAAACGTTTCATGACAGACCCTCTCCACCTGCCACAGACTAGCTGCATCTCCTGCTCTGTGACAGAGCTTGTGAACCTCGGATCTCACAGCATCACAAGCCAGACTGTTGTGACGTGATAAGCAGTGGAAGAGGGTTAAGGAGCCCCTTCTGAGCCTGTTGTCTTGTTCACTTAGCCATGAGAAGGGTGTAAGGCCTATAGACAAGGGACCCCTTGCTGTAAGGGAAACATTCAATATGCTTCCAGCTAGAAGTAGCCTTGCAAGCTGATTCATAATTCCCCAGTCCTTAAAACCAAGTTCTACTACATGTCCTGGAATGTCCAGAAACATGTATCACATGTTCCATAAGCTATAAAGGAAGAGAGACCAATCTAAGGAACATGCTGGCCAAATTACTCCATACAGATGCTTTAACATGCACTGAACTACAAGTCTGCATGCTAAATACGACACCCTAATTATGTCACTGAAGGAGAGGCGAGACAAAAAAGGTATTCCAGTCGCTCTGACAGAAAGGAACATTCATTTTCCTAGCATTGCTCAAAGCAGGGTCACAGTAAGCTTGGAGTCTATCCAGAGACACAACATAGAGGACATCCTGGACAGGACACCAACTGACCATAGGGCCAACTTTGAGCAATTAAGAACACAAATTCACATTTTTGGACATTGGGAAAAAAAATCAGAGAAGATGGGGATAACAAGCTCAACCATTCTGGTGTGTGGCCAGAAGACTATTCACAGATCCCTAAAAATGAGCAGCAAAAAGAAATGTAACATGGTTTTAAGATTATCATAAATGTCAACTGATGTGATGGCAGTATTGCTGTGAGTTTATATAAGTGAAGAAAGAATCCGGAACTTGCCCGAAGACAGTCTCAATCAGAAAAGAGTGGTGTGATGTTTACTGATCCAGAAGAGCTTAAAAACACAAACACATGCCACAAGCCTTAAGTGAGAATAGCCTGAATTCTTGTATTTCTGAGTTCTTTCTAACTGTTGCCATTTGTCTAGTTTCCTTGTGAAAAAAAAGCTATATACATGGCATACATGCTAATTTTTTAGACTAGAGGTTGCAAGGCTCATTTTTACTCATACGGCATGAAACGGGATCTGTTCAGGTATAAGCCAGATAAGCAGCCTGAACTGCTATTGTCCTCCATGGGGAAGGGTGATCTGGGTTTTATCTGTGGGCTTATGTGCACCTAGTTGCAGCTCAGGTTATTCGGCGTGGTGCAAACTATAACTGATATGCACACTGGGACGGTTTCAGACCGGTCAGCTGTGTGCAGCCTAGATACCAGGCGGATGCTAATTATGAAACTGTGACTTTAAGGCAGCCTTTGAGAACCATCACTGCATTTGTATCCCCTTCAAAATGATGAACAAACAAGTGCAGAATTCAAATGTGGGTGTTAAAGCTCAGACCATGCAGAAACTAAACCGAGAGACTTATAAAAGCACAATCCAGGACCTACACTTATGTGGAAATACTGATGCACAGAACTCACTGGGAAAAAATACCAGATATCAACTGAAGTAGCACATGGCCACAGTGTGGTGGGTGAGGTGCTGGCGAGCCATAAAACACCCCTGCTTCCTTCCTAAAAGCTTCCCTAATGAGAGCTAAACGGTGTGCATTCTGGTTCCATTATTTATCTCCTGTTATCTAAATGTATTTAAGGAGCACTCTAAAATTATAATTAAGCAAGTAATTGATGTTGTTTGAAATGCACGTGCTCTATTGTCCATATATTTCCTTCCGCGTGTTACGAAGGACGAGGGTGGAATGGACTTTTAGCAGAGCGGGCAGTCAGAGACCATTTTCAGCCACTTCTGGTGTACTGCCACCCCTCCCCCAAAAAAGGTGGGAGGGAATAAAATTCATAAACGATGGTGGCTGTTTTCACTCAATTATGAACATGCTTCCTTAGACACGTTTTTCATTTACTTTTACTTTATTATACACTACTGTTGCATATTCAACTAAGAAGCCACGTTTAGACCTGACAGATGACATTAATTAATGCGTCCGGCATGGTCTACTGAAATGCATCTTGTTTACTGGCTAGAAGAGAGATGTCACGGACTTATTTCATGCTGAAAGTTGTTATTTAACCTTGTTGACTATTTAATAATCTTTTAAAACCAGACTGGAAAATTACACTATACAGCTGGTAAAAATAAGATTTATTATACACTATATGCATGGATATGCATTGGATTTTTAAATTTTAGTATATTGAAGGTGTAGAATAGCACTGAGTGCCCTGCTAGGGTGAAACTTCTGAAAAAGAAATAGTTTAATACAGAGAATTGTGCTTTAGTGGTTATGAAAAGTGTGAAAACATAAATTCTGGTTTATAATGATAACAATAATAATTATAATAATGATAGGTTAATCACAAACTAATGAAGACCAATTTAGACCAAAATTATTGTCACAGTAGAGCATGTTAATTGAATTATGCAGAGATAAATAATATACAGATAAATATAAATATTTTTGTCTGTGATACAGTAATTCCCCATCCTGTGAACGAGATTTCATTTGAATTCCTGGTTAGTGGTGCCTAGAAAACAAGTATTCTGTGCTGACCACCTACAGTCACTCATTTTGTGAATAAAAAAAAGTTAGACCAGGCCATCTCCTCCCAGCGGTGAGCTCGTGACAAATTATATCACAATATACTGCAGACTCCACCCTTTGCTGGGGGTTCTAGGAAACATTCCTATAACAGAGGGATGCAGTAAGACCACTGCAGTTGTATAAAAATTAGGTCAAAATACTGTTTTGTTTATTAGACAAAAAATATATAGAAATGAAAAGTGAAATGTGCTGAGACTTCCCGACACAGGGATTACACATTATGGCAAAATAAGTAACTCTGGGAAGGCTGGTAAATAATTGTACCATTCATTACAAGATCCTGCAATTAGCATGTAATAATGGTGCTCTTTATCATAAAGACACATCAATATTTTGCTAAAGAATTCACATTCCAGTGTATATATTTCACAAATTTCACAACTGCAAACTGTCCCAGCAATCCACCAGGGTGCTTAGGTACACAACCTTTGGCAAACAAAGAGGTGAAAACTGCCGTGGTCAAGGGAAAACCTAAACAATCTATTTTTGCCAAAAAGCCATCGGCCAACAAAGAGCAGATGCAAACAATGGACACAAGCATCAATGCGGAAAAGCCCTAATGCTGAGTACAGTTCCGCAGGAAGCAGTGTGAGATCCACGTGCCGCGAATACACAGAAGAGCCATAAAGAGCAACTTCCCCATCTGCAAATGCAAATTCTCCACCAATGTTAAACATAAATGACCGGCTGGTGAGACAAGCGGCATGAGTCAGGTAAAGTGGATGAGGTGCCGTGGCAGGGGGCAGGCATGCTCCACAGAGCACACAGCCACTCAAACAGAATGACATTACCCCCTGCCATACAAAGTGATGCAAGTGTGCAGCAGGCACGCCAGAACTGACCTGGGGGGGGCTTGACGGTGGGTGAGTCTTATTGGAGGTAGTGGGGGGGGGGGGGGGGGCACCCATTTTGGCATA
>JAODJW010000019.1:18411209-18425834 GCA_026777045.1 Hyperopisus bebe
GTAGAATTAAGGCAGTTCTGAAGGCGAAAGGGGGTCAAACACCATATTAGTATGGTGTTCCTAATAATCTTTTAGGTTAGTGTATTTGAATACCAAATTAAATTAATCTCCTTGTTAGCTGTGCACCTACTTTGGTAAAATTGTAAATTTGTTCCTTATTCTATAAGTGCTTTGTTGTTTTTGCCACCAGGTTTTTCATCCATCCATCTATTTTCTGAAACCGCTTGTCCTATTCAGGGTCACAGGTGGTCCAGGACACAGTCACACACCATTGCATATGCACACCTATGGACAATTTGATAACTCCAATTAACCTTAGCATGTTTTTCGGACTGCAGGGGGGAAACCAGAGTACCCAGAAGAAGCCACCGCAATGATACATGGAGAACATGCAAGTTCCACACATACAGAACACTGGAGAAGACTCAAACCAAGGTCCCAGAAGTGTGAGGTGACGGTGCTAATGACTGCACCACCATTACCCCCCCACAAAGAGGATGTTTCAATTGGGCTTTAATAACAACTTTAGAAACAAATTTCCCCAAAAAGAGCCATATTTGCTGAATTGCTATAATCATTTGATTTGACTGACTAGACTGAGCCTCATCATCATCATCATCATCATCGCCAAAAGGGAAAATAAATCAAATCACATATAACTGGAATTATATGTTATTCTACATGGCAGGTCAGGGAAATCTATCCTTCATTTTGCGTCCAGACCAGCAACCTTTTCAGTTCCAGTGATCATAGAATATTACCTTCATGCTGAAATTATGAACATAAAGTGCAGAATCTGAGAAATCAACTTCCTGAAAAACTTTGTCAGAATAAGTCACCTGGTCTAGCCTTGTTTTTCCCAGTTTCTCTGCAAATCAAATACCAGGATATAGAAATTATTCAATACAAAATATAATTTAACTTTAAAAAATTGTATGTCAAGGTTGAGCTGTATATAATTAAACCAATCGATCCATTTTATGTAACTATTTGTCCTATTCAGGGTCATGAGGGGCCTGGAGACTATCCTGGAAGCAATGGGCACATAGCATCGAACAATACAAGATGGGGTACCAACCCATCACAGGATACATTCACACAACATGCAGAATGGTATGGCCAATTCATCTCAGCATGTGTTTGGAATGTGGGGGGAAACTGGACTACCCATAGGAAACCCCACAATGGCAAGTGGTTCAGCGGGCTAAGTCTCTATACTCCTGCTTTGAACCAGGAATATTGGTTGAAAGATGGGTTTACATACCTTGACCGTAATTCTTTAAACCATCTGTTTAATAAATATATGGTAATAAGATAATTTATTATTATTAATAAGAGATGAAGACCAGATAACATTCATGAAGAAGTCCAAATTATAAAAGGACTACAATTTTTTTTTCTCACAATTGTATATAGAATAATTTAGAATAACTGATATATTTATTTCATGTAAGGAACAAGACAATTCTTTCAACTATATATAGGTCAGACAGAGAAAAATCCTTCACTTCTCCTTGCATTACACATCCAGGTTCACTCAGCCCTTTCTGTCAAGGCCTCTGCAATTTCCTCAAGTAATGAGAGAAAGAATCTCCAAAACTCTGAACCAGATGACAGTCAGTACAGTGAAGGCACTCTTGGAATTTTGGAGTAAAGAAACCGTCTGTGCTTAAAGCAACCTACTGCCTCAATGTGCTACAAATGATTTATTTTCCCCAGACATTACTTTAATGTCTCTCACTCACAGTATCAAATTTTGAGTATGCAAGATGTGGGACAAATTTCATATATATATATATTTTTTTTATATGTCGGGCAAGTTTTGAAGATATTACAATTGAACTTTATATCACAATTTGAACTGCATTTTAAATAAAATTCCTTATCTTCACCTTTTCACCTCAAGCCATTTAAAGACTTTCTAATTATTGGTAGAGCATGCTGGTATATCTCAGAAAGTCGATCTACTTAATGGTTGACCACGTCCATTTATTGTTTTCTATTGTTATATGTGGGAAAATGAGACAGACAATGCAATGAGGCATGATTTACATACAAGTTGATTTGTGCTTTGGAATTCTATTCCAGCAGAGAATTTTAGTTTTAATGAGAAATAAAAGCCCCTATCAACAGTCAGATGCCACATGCCATTAACAACAAACAGTAAAATTAGGAATTGCTAACATTAATGCCTTTTACTGGCTTTTGAAAAACCTTAAAAGGATAATTAGAGGTATTTTACTAATTCTTATTTGCAAATTATTGTCCAATTTCCAGTTATCATGATAGCAAGCTAAAGGACATGGATTATTCAGACAAACACCACATCAAGTATAATGTGTTGCAATGACAAGCACTACATCATATAATGTGCTACAATTAGTAATCATGAAGTCTTTTGATTCCTAAGGCCCACTGAGACGCTGCTGCCATTGAGCATTGAAACACACTCAGTTGTGCTCTGTAAAAATATTTGGTTGACTGCTTCTTTGGTTGTAGATTGCATGACGAAAGAGTAGCATGGTACATAAGACTCAGTATAATCCCCAGTCATTGGATAAAGGACAAAACACAAAAGGACATATGAAGTCTTCTGGACAACAGGGATTCAGCTCTTATCCTAAAGGGTGCCCTTGAAGATTTCTGAAGGCTTCTGCATAAATGTCATATTAGCTTTTTTTCCATTGCCATATACAGATGGTATATTGCAAATTTGATTCAACAGTTCTTATAGAAAATGCTCTTTTACCTTTGAGGCCCTCATCTTCTTGGCCTTGAGTCTTTGATCGCTGACTCCAGAGGGTTAAATTCTGATTTATACTGCGAGTTATTGAGCAACCAGAATGTTAAATGTATGTCTGGATACAACAAGACGTTGAAAATTGCATGGTGCATGTAAAGTCTTTGCAGAAACTACTGGAATAAAGGAGGAGGCTTGAATAAGGCTGAGATTACTTCCAAGACAACCTACAATCAATGAAATTAATTAATAACTAATATTTCAAGGTTTTAGAGAAGGTACAATACATTAGTTGATCTGTAATACATTTTTGTTATTCTTAAAGACAGTGGAGTAGGGTTTCATATTTTCTTTCAGGTTGGTTACATTAAAAAGGAATCAATCACGTTTGTTCATAATTTATGTAACTTCAGTCATAATTTCCTCTGCAAGAGAAAGATGGATGTAGTCCATTAATCCATCATCACTGGCAATGCTCGGTTATAGATTTTTACCAGAAAGTTAAAAGAGAATTATTAAAAACATGGAGAGAACTGGCAAAATAGTTGAATTTAGTTGAATGTTACATTGGCGTCACTGACAATATAGAGAAATTTCTTGTGCCAAAACATAATCAAAACTGTAATCCAGTAGGTAAACATATGGATCAGTACCTTAATTTCTTTTAAATTAATGACTCTCCTAGATTAAATTAAAAGTGCATATTGCACTTTGTTGTTGGCTATTGCACTCTAAAGTGCAATAATAAAATAATATGTTTTATTTTGATTATCTGTGTTTTTAATTAGTTTTTTTTTTTAAGATTGTTATTTGCGCATTCATATTTCACTGGGCTCTGACAAACTTCACTTTGTGACAAACTTTCACTTTGTATTGGCAAACATACTGAAAACAGTAGTGTACATTTAGTAAGAAAAACAATTACCAAATAAATCAACAGGTTCCATCACAGCATGAAGCTTTCCAAATCATTCCCTGTATTTATTGCACCATCTTGTGCAATATTTTTTTCAATTCAAGAAAGTTTCGCTACTTCATCCATTTGACAAAATATTATTACAGTTCAGCTCCAATCGGTATTATTCCTGATTGTCCAACTGACATTAGTTTACCTTTTTAAGGAATACTTTGCATAACTGTACAATATCAACATGAAACTTTTCATGAGTTCCACTGTTATGTCACACATTCAGGGTTCTGGGTTAGTTTCTCGCCCTGGCTTTGTGTGTGTGTGTGTGTGTGTGTGTGTGTGTGTGTGTGTGTGTGTGTGTGTGGCCACATATATATTACATTGTGGGGAACAAATGTCCCTATAATGTGATAAAGACATGTTTTTTACCTTGTAAGGACCATTTTTTCAGTCCCCACGAAGGGTAAACTCAAAAAGTTTAGTTAGTTTAGTTACTTATGATTAAGGTTAGGGCTGGGTAGGGGTTAAGGTTGTCATTGTTGGGATTAGGGGTTTTCCCATAGAAATGAATGGAAAGTCCCCACAAAAAATATGAAAACAAAGTATGTGTGTGTGTTTAGTTCACGTGGGCAAGGGCAAGTTGTTTATGTGGATTGATGTATCTTAATTGCCCATTGAATATAATTATGTGAGTGATTTGCCCTGTGATGGACTTGCATCCTGTCCAGGGTGTCCCTGCTTTGTGCTTCCTGGGAAAGGTTCCAGGTTCACTATGACCTTGAGCTGGAAAAAACAGCCACAAACTTCATCTATGCATGCATTAATTAAACCACTGAAAAGTAAAGCTGAAGGCAATACTGTGTGTACGGTTGTTTGCTGATTTTACAGAGTAAAGTGGACCAGTATTAGTGTGGTAAACAGCACATGGGAGAAGTGGTGTCCATAAGCAGGGAGAACAACAAAGATGAGTAGGAGGAACACAAATTCAACAGGCCTCTTTCTATAAGTACTAAGTGAAAGGGCTGAGGATCGAGGTAACCAATAAAAACCCAAAATTTAAAATTGAAAAGAGAAGACAATAGACACAGTCCTAAGCCCTAGCAATCCCTTGAGTCAGCAGGCCAGGGACATCATCTTTCAAAATAGAACAGATAGGCAGGAGCTTAGTGGAGCGCTAACACATGGAAATTCCACCTTACTTATTACATGGTTAGCCTGCATCATTTTCTCGTGATATATATGACAGGATGCGAGGCAGCTGGACAGCTGCATCACCTGTCCACATCACATGATTGAGGTCTACATATGGATACTGAGCTGGTGCATGAAGGACAGATGACCTTCTTATCAAACACTAGTTGCTAGTGGAGTCAGATCATGATGTTAGAAAATAGCATAACATAAATTACTTGAAAACACTTGTAAAATGAAAAAACAAGAGTCACATGTATTCTCACAAGAATATCCATAAAATGCAACACTTCTGGGTTAAGCAATACCTATTTCGAATATGGACAATTTGGTTGATTGAACAGATACAGATAATCCTGTACTTGTTCACCTTTAGTGGTAACTCTGTTGAACTACAGACCTTTCAATGACATAAACAAACACACAGAAATAGATACCACTCAAGACTGGTGAGCTTTGCTCTCTAGGTACACATCTTTGTTACATAATGTTGGCTAATATTTTTGGTTGATAATTTAACATGCATTATCTGTGTGAATTTCAGTATCAGCAGGTTAAGTTCCATAATAGTATTAAAAACACTGCAGAGCTTATACAGTATATACCCTACACTGACATAGTAAATAAGCCCATGTAGGTTGCACCTCAGTCTTGTGTGTCCTGTGCTGTTTGGTATAGGCTCCAGCACCCCCCCCCCATCCCCCTTCGTGACCCTGGATATGACAAGCAGTTATGGATGGATGGATGGATGGATGGACGGATACAGTAGAAATATATAGTATATACCCAGTAGGCATGTGTATTATATATAGTAGAGCCTATGATTTTACTGAAAAATACTGACAGTTACTGACATGTTTAAGTAAACAACAGCATACACAGGCTCTGAGTCATCAAAGGTATATATTAGGGTGTAGCTTCTTTGCCTTTCTAGTGCTCTGTCAGCATCACTGCCCGTTGGCCAAGACAGAAGGGGCATTCAGCAGCTTTCAGGGCGAACGGCCAGGCACATGTTCACTAGTTGCGTGCGGCGAGGATAAGACACCATGTAGATGTCGTACTATATAAGCCAAGCTCATTGCCGAAAACGATCTGGGAATGTGGCTTTACTAATGAACATATATATGTTAGCTTCAAGAGACAGCTTTAGTCAGCTTGAGTCAGGCTTTATTTAACATTCAAGAGGCACTGCAGTGCTTACTGACAGTCTGTTGCATTATCATGTTAGTATTCAGTATGTTAGTCTCCAGTCCCATTACCCTTCTGCCACCATGCATTTATTAGATATTATAAACATTTAGTTCGTTTTCTCCTTGAGACTGATTTCAGTGTTACATTAACAACAGTCTATTTACAATGGGCAGTAACCTAATATGTGCCCTTTTGCGTTTGCATTTAAACTGATTTAACACATGAAAAACTGAGGTTTGCCACTCAAATCCAAATGCTGAACCGAACATCAGTTGTAAAATAATTACTTGTCTCCTCTCGTGAGCATGGATCTACCCGAGCAATCACAGCATCTGTCCCGTCTCACTCCCCTCAGCCTTTGCCCACCGTTGTGGGACTCTTTAAATTGCTTCCTGCCTGCTGCCAGTGTAGCTCCATACACCAAAGGAGTATGCAAGTTTCTGGGTTTGCCTGATGTCACAGTGCAAAAGCCCGAGTTGCCATGTCAGATGTGAGATTGTGAGATTAAAATTCACCTTGGCCTCACATTTATGATTATCCTGTTTTGACAGTTGCCATTACCCAGAGTAATGGTCCACAAGGATTTTTGTAAAACCACCTCTCCATATATAATTCCTCAATATTTTATTTCATGTCCGAGCCGAGCCACAACAAATGGCATCTCACCTGTTCTCTAAGCACTGGCCAGTTCATCCTCCCCCCATCGTTTGGGTAACCTCACATAATAATTGGTGTTAGACGATGAGAAATGCATTCCCACTACATTAACTATGATTACATCCTCGAGGTCTTGTGGGATCAGGGTTATTGAATGAAGCCTTGAAAGCAGTTCCTGGTGCATAGGCCTCCTGCTCTTGCCTTGTAGCTACCATCCCCCCACCACATGTCAAGCTTCTGACCACAAGTCAAGAAGCCATCAACCCCCACCCCCCCACACAATGCAAAACTGTTTAGATATGAGAATTGGGTGATTTCTACAGATACTAAGACAGGTCATTCGTCTGTAGAACCAATCCAAAACCAACAGGGCCTTTTGATGCCATTTTGTTTGTTTTTATTCTACCTTGAATGAGAACAAAAAAAAACATTTTGCTCCAATACAGAATCCATACTATGAGTTTTTAGATTACTAGCCCAATGCCAGCAAAACAGTCCAAAGTCATTTAATTTTCCTTTTTTGTCTTATTTTTATTTTTCAACTGGATAAATTTTTGATACACGCTGAATAATGCAGGCTCCCTAACAATATTAACAAAAGACTTGCAGAGCCAAGTATGGATAGAATCACTAGTTAGAGGAAGGAAAGTAAAAAATTGTAGGCAAATCCATTTTGGCTCCCTAGACAGACAGGGATCTGGCAGAAACCGTGGGAGTTCTGAAAGGAAATTCATTCCACCTCTCTTCAAGGTTATCGACGCAGTGCACAGGCTTGTGGCTCCGCAGGGCTCCGCTTGAAGCCGCCACGAAGCGGAAATGAAAGCGATGCCATCGTGGTCCGCTGTTATACGCTGTCGTGCGCCTTGACGCCGCCGTCTTCCGCGACTGCAGCACGATTGTGAGGATTCGGTTTGTTTGTCATACCCATTCCGAGCATTTATCATTTGACTGGCGCTGCATATGGAAGCACAAACTCGGTCTCTTACTGAACAGAAAGTGAACCTCACACAAAATGGGAGCATATGAACAACACCTCCTTTATAAGACACACATGTGGTGCCTGGCCCAGTAATATTTTCTTACATTTCACAGATGTTTTGGGGGGGGGGGGGGCATTGCTTTCAACTGGAATGAATGAAAGCAAAACAGCATCAAAAGAACAGTGTGTAACAGGATGTCAAGTGGTGAGAGTCACCAGGAGGTCGCACATGCCGCTGTACAAGAAGCTTTAATTTCCAGCCAGAGCCCCCACCTACAGCCACTGTCCACCTGCAGCACCCTCCTCTGCCCATCCACCCATGAGTTGGCCCACATGGAGCAATTAGCGAAGAAGTGGATGGAGGCACAGGCTGATAGGGCAGTGCCTTTCCGGAGCCCTGCCTCTCTTAATTATTTCAAAATCAGGAGCATGAAGAGAGATTCCAAATTAATTTCAAGCCAGGATGATGATAAACACTATTAGGGAATCAAACTAGATGGCAGGCGTGGAGGGGTGGGGGAGCAGCTGGGGAAATTCAGGAGGGAAGGCCCACTGCGTGTAGAATGACGTCGATTCACGTTAATGACCGGGTGAAATATGTGCCTGTCAGTATCTTTGTCGCAGTGAGTGGCTCCAAACACTGAAGAACACAGAATCCCGGAATTAGCACATGGTTTATAATGCAACCATGCACACCATGTCCAACAGAAGGGTCACCTCATCAGTCATAATCTGTGTCAAAACACAATGCTCCCTGGTCCCAAAGTGGAGTCAGCGGTAATCAGACAAGCAACGGATGGTTATATTAAACTTTAAAAAAAGTTTATCAGTGAAGTGATGTCACCAGGGGCTACGTGAGGACAGCAAGAGCATCAGGTGGTCACTCTGATTGTTGCACCCCTGCTCAGGTGGCAGAGGATGCAGGTCAGGCGGTCACGCCACATCAAGTTGGAGAAGCAGTCTCCGTGGCACCCAGACTGGTGCTCCACATCCCTCCGCCACCAACATGTCAGTGCCCAAGATGTGCCAGCCCTGCGTATATTGCTGTGGACATCATGATTCCAGTTCCCATGCTGGTTGACAGTTTGATAATTGTTTAAAGATTTTAAAATAATGGGTCATATTTGAAATAACAAATTCAAATGAAGGAACATTAGTTTCAACAAAAAAAATAAATAAGTGATTAAAAAAGTAACAGGTTGACCAAGGATTACATATAATCCTTATATATTCCTTATATAATATTACATATTTTACAGCTTGCCATGCACTGTAATTTAGTGAAAAATGCTAAAAAACGTAAACATATTGAGAGTTTTTTGCTCTTTTATTTCTGCAGAACCATTCCAAGCAATGCTATTGTATTTTGGATCAAGATTCACCATCCTTTGGGTCCCATCTGAATGTTGTCCATTGATAAAGCTAGATAAGGCATGAAGATGAAAGGGAATTCTATCTTCCAAGAGCCAGTGCATCTATCAGCCGGTTTAGCCATCGAATGTCCACATTCATTACACTGACTGATGCACGATTCATGATGGCAGCGTGGGTCACATGTTCATCACTAACATTTTGGAAAGGCAAAGGTCTCCCTGAGATAGCTTGTGTGCCGTAATTTCACCCTGCTCCTCTCTCCACCTCCTTTTTTTGAAGGTTATAATTCAATCATTTGGCCTGGGAGGTATTGCAAGAAATCAGCAAACACACACATCACAACGTGACTCATGTGACCCTCCGTGGTTTGCAGAGTGTCCTTGATTCCACGATTTCTGTCAGCTACCATCAAAAGGATAATCACTACTTTAGGTGTTGCCCGGCAGAAGCAAAGACAGACCTGGGAAGAAGAAAGTTAAAGTGGTGATCTACACACATATCCAAAGGGGAGCTTTTTGACCGGCTCCTTGGGGGAGGAGGGGTGCTTTCCCAGATGAGTAAAGGACTGGCTTGTTTTTGTTTTTTCTCTTATTCACACAGCGTGACTTTGGGAACACGAACACCTCCTTGTAGTAATTAGGCAGTGAATCATTAGGCATTTCCTGAGCACCTGTGGGGTCGTGACCCTCTTAGCCAGGCGTACAGTCAGCTCCACGGAGGGGCAACATACTTGGTGTTTACGTCGCCCACTGCCACATGACCTTTGTGCTTTGCGAGGAATGTCAGCTAAGGGAGACAAGGCAAGTGGACGCAATAGCAAGTGTGCCCCAAGCTTCTCATACACGTCCCCGAGCACACACAACTCCAGGCTACACTGCATGGTGTGGTGTTATAGACAGATGCAGTATGGAGCTGCACTTTGTGACAGAACATGGTTCACAACCTGACGGTGACAGTGGCAGGAAAAATCCTTCAGGATTCAAGCCTGAAATTAACAAAATGAAATGACAGAAAAAAAAATGAGAGGATACAATAATACAAGTATATAATTCCATAATAACCTAGATATATGCAGACACATATGACTGACAGAGCTGAAACCTGCGTCTGCAATTGAAAATGCCCAAATTACACCAGAATAATGAAAATGAAAAGACGTATTTCCACAGCTGTGCAGAGCTCCAGACACTATGCAGATAAAAACACCACATAAAGGCTAGAGGTATCTGGGTACATGTAGTATAGAATGTGCATAAATCAGTACATTTTGTATCCTTTTGCATTCGGTATCACACAATGGCCAAGTGCAGCGAGCCATGTTCTTACTGTCTAAAGGCTTGCAGCTGCATCTGTAACCATGTCAGTGATTGCGAGGCACCTCTCTGCGCTCGCTGAACTTTTCTCAAATTAGGATTAGGTAGTGTTTTTGGAGCAAGTTTTTATAGGAAAAATCATGCTTACTGCTCCCAGTTTTGAACGTTTTTAAATAAATTTGTTAATTACGGCAAAACAAAAGAAGCCAAAGGTCAGAAGAACAGACTTAGGGCAAAACAATTCCATTTTGTGCAAGAAGTCAATGCCAAGGTGATGTAGTGAATCAGATTTTGAAAGAAGGCGCTTCAAAAGGCAAAATGTGCTGGTGAGAAGCCTTCAGGGAATGTAGCACAATTAACTGTGGGATGTAGCACAATTAACTGGCTGCAAATAAGAATTCACAGAAAACATCTCTTTCACTGCCCTTAGCCCAGGCATGTAGGTGTGCCTTCAAGCCTGGCACTCTGCGTCAACGTTAAGTGCTGATTACCGCGGCAATCACCCAACAGCTCGATACAGTGGGTCGATAGATGAACCGCACACCGTCATTCTGCATGGAGGCCAACAGCCAACGAAAATGATACCTGCTTGATGGATTTTTGCAAAGGAGATTCATTAATCTGGAGTGATGGCCAGAGTGGGGTCGTTGGGGGGTGAGGAGGGCTCTAGGACATTGGATCTACAGAAAAAGCCTGAGTCCCATATAACCGCACTTATGCAGTCTGATTAATGATCCCAGAGCCCACTGAGTCGATATTGTTTTTAAATTCACTGTACACAGATATTAGAGACTTACTGATGGATCCAGCGATGAGCCAAAAAACCTAAGGTGGTGAAGCAGCAGCAATTTAGTGTGTGCGTGTTGGGGGGGTGGAGGAGTGAGTCATAGTTTCGCCTGTTTTTCTATCTCCTGGTTGGGGTACACAGTGGCTCACGCCATCAAGGTAGAGGGTTCTAATGCTGACCAACTCTCAGCTTTCGCATTCTCCTTCGGCTTCCTCCTGCTGACTAAATTGGATGCAGTGAAGCTAGATTGACAGACAAATAGTCTGCAGCCCCTGGTTTTCTAGCAGTCCAAAGGTGCCATTTACCTATCATATTTCCACTATATACCACGGCTCATGTCTTCCACATGCATTACATCACCACCCACTTTTACCCATCATGAAAGACACCCCTTCTCCAAAATGCTAAACACACGGCGGGGTGAAAAAATATTATTATGCCTCCTCACAGCTCTGGGTGCAGGCAGTGGACTCAGCTACAGAGACACAGAACCACAGTTGGGTAGATGATGCATGCCAGGAAAACCGATGCTTGAAAAACCACCAGAAATAAGTGTAGACACAAAGGCCAAGGCTGCATTTTTTATGTACAGCTGTGAGTACCAGCAGTGTGGAGAAAAGTGGGAGTCAAGCGAGCACGACTGCTGCCATCAGCGATGCTTTGAGGTTAACCTAAGAAGACAGGGCCCGACAGCACCTGAGGACCAAGCCTCAAATGGCTCTCTAGCAGCCCACTGCATGCCAAGCACCCCTCCAGCCATAACAGACAGGGTGAAATGGTATCTTGCACCCCTGATTCGGACTTTAATGACCGGTGATGGTCTGCTGCACTATCAGCAAATTAAATTTGAAAGAAAATGGGCCCTTACAGACAGACCATCCTGCTTGTTTGCAGACAATAGTGTTCAATTTAGGTTGACACCCTAGCACTAGTCCCTAGGGTAGGGGAACCATTCGATTCCACCTCGCCTGTTCAGCATCCCCTTAAACACAGCTCCTTAAACACGCACAAAGGCAACAAGCTGCTGATACGCTTAAAATTATATTCCACGCATACATATTTAAACAATTACAAAGATAACACTTGCTGCTTTCATTGTGAAAAGCATAGTAAAATTACACATTTAGCCATGCTTACTAAATACCAGGAGATGACGTAATCTTTCCTTTTTTTCACAAGAGCAGAAAGATAAGGTGAAATGAGTTTTCGGCTGAATACTCCCTGTAATGAGGGATATCGAACCTGGTGTTTATGCTCAGCTTTCACTATACGTAAACTGCACCTAGAGTCATGCGATGTAAATCAACATGATTCCTAGTTTAAACATTGTCATTGAAAATCTCCACATCTATTATTGCTGTGGACTGAACATTCATATTGTAACAGAAAAACATGAAGAAGTAAAAGTGTTTAGTTTCTTGCTTAATAACTGCACAGAGATTTTAATACAAAATTAATACATATAAATTAATGGGCAGCTACAGTGCTGTTTCTCCCTTATCCTTAGATAAAGCTTGGCTGTGACACTGTACTGCTTTCTCAGAAATACAATTCTGCCTTAACTAGTTTTACATGGACATCCAGGATTAAGATCAGGAGTTCATATTTCATTCATTTACCTACTGAGTTATTGGCCAGAGTGACAATTTAATGGGCCATCATTAGTGAGAATGATGGAGTGATTGTTAGCAAAGGGGGTCAGGCTATGAGCGCTAGACTCGGTTTGATGAGGTGTGGTAGATAAAGGCAGAAACTGCCACAGTAAGGTGTAATCGAGTTTGAAATGACAGGCAGACACCGGGGAAAAAAATATGAACCCATGTTTCTGAGTGGAAGAGTGCGGATATGCCAGAAAGTCCTTTTCCGAGCCACTTCTCTTTAGTGTTAATGACGTGCTCTGGACCCAGGTGTGACGACCTTGTTAATTTGCCAAATGTTTTAAAACAACCCAGGTGTTTCGCGAGCACCATTTACGAGGTCCTTAAGGAACCTTAACGATGGTCCACGACAAGGCGCGTCCATCACCCTGAAGTGGAGGGAAGAGGGAAACTGCTCTGGCTGTACCTCTGAGGGCAATCAAGTCTGAAGACCCCTCTCAGTGACCTCATATCACCCTCAAGGCCTACAGACTTATGGCAACAGCACATAGCAGCTACTGCCTTTCCGTCTTAGAAAATGAAAATCCAGCAACTGACAGCTAAAGTGGATTTATAAGCAGAGGGATCCATGGATGCAAAAGAATAGAATCATACCTGTGCAGTGCTGTTGAAGCAGAGGTGGAGCCATTAGCAGGTTTGTGAGGATCATGACGTCCTGATCCGAGTCCAGTCTTCAGGCCAAACAAGACACTTAGAAAAAAACAAGGCCAGTTGTTACCAAAATTATTTCTACAAAAAAGGCACAAATGTTAAAATATATTCACGTATTTACTGGGTGAATGACAAATGCAACTTTCACCACCAGAAAAATGTTAGGTGCCAAAATCATGTTTAGTTTACGATTACATTTTTTTCCAAATTAAAATCTTCATAACATATCTGCAGTGCATTGGAAGTTATTAATTGCTAGTTGTTTTTCATACATTTATGATTAGTAGTAATATTTATTGTGACTATGCTACCTGACCTTTCAAGTTCATTTCAAATTAAAGAGTCACCTTCTTGGACAGAAATTTTGTCCTTGATAATAAGTTTATACATACAATTAAAAACCTTGCAAATAAAGAGCTAGTTGTCATATTACCATATTGTCATTGTTTCCCATGGGTTGTATCAGCTCACAAGGAAACTGCAAGCCTAACCTTAAGTCGAAAATGGTAATTTCAATGTCAATATGTGACACCTACTAACTTTTTCAACTCACCATGAAGATCACTTAAGGACTTCTTAATGATGTAACATCCTGTGTATTATTTTCTAAAGTGACTTAAAAATAAAATAAAAGCCCACTCTGGTTGTGCCATCTGACATTTGAGACAATGTAGATTTGTGGACAAAATGTTTATGAATTAATTTTAAAACCACATTGTTTTACAACTTTTCATGAGTATAAAGATTTCAATAACAGGATTATTCCTAACTAATTAAGAATTTAAATTACTTAACTCCCAGTTTTAATAGTTTTCGTACTCTGCTCATTTCTTCGAACAGTTTTGGCACCTGACATATTTGGATTTACGGGAGATACAAAAATGTCAAAGATGTACATTAATTGAATGTATAGAGAATATATCCACATTAAAGATGTTTCATACAATACTGTTTGGCATGATGTGCATTTATTAAAGGGTATAAAAAAGGATTAAAATGACTTGAAGCCAACTACACCCTGCTGCACAGAGCAGTGTTCCTCAAACCAGTCCTCAGGGACCCCCAGATGGTTCACAGTTTTGTTCTCTGCAAACTCTCAGGGAACTGGGAGAGAGTAAAAATGTGAACTGAGGACTGGTTTGAGGAATACTGGCATAGAGAGTGATTGTACATG
>JAODJW010000019.1:18425889-18451015 GCA_026777045.1 Hyperopisus bebe
CATCTTTCAACTCATCATCCAGGTTGCAAAGAAGTCACAACCCATCACATACACAAACACAATAAATTTGCAATCTATGAGTAATGTAACCATGCAAAAATATTCTCCCATATATAAATTCAGGGGCCTAAATTGTTATGGCAAAGGTATAGCTGTGTTGAATATGTGTAGGAAGAATCTCATGTTAAAAACTACAAAAAGCTCGAAATTTTACAAAATACATGTGTATGAATTAATATTAAGATAATAAATTTTAATTAATATGAATTGCATATGTCTGATCTAATAATAGGATATGACTAATAATTGTAGATTATAATAATACATAATAAGATTAATTTACAAAGAAATTTATCTATTGCAATCATATCTTGCTCCTGGTATTTACAAAACAGCTTATATAAAATATAAAACAATATAAAACAATATAAAACAATAGGTTAGTGGGCATAAGCATATTTGTAAATATGCTATTGGAAATAAGCAAAGCTGTTTAGTAAATACTTTGTAAGACAAGAATAACATTATTATTTACTAATAACATTTGTTATTTAACTTGTTATTTTATCAAATTGATAGCAACAGTTTATTAATAGTTAAAGGGAAGACCTTGAACTAAAGCGTTACCAATTACTTGTAAACGTTGGCCGAGCGTCGTGTTTAACCGTGTAAATATGATGGATGAGAATCTTATCGCAGTTCTGGAAAAGTAGAATTGTACGGTATATGCTGAAGAACAGCAAAATCAATGGGTAATGTTTTAGTAAAATTAGTTAGCCACAGGTGGGGGGGGGGGCTACCTACTATATTTGAAACGATTCCTGTCAGCGATAACCGTTTTCCTGACTCAGGTCTTTTGAAATGTCAGGAAAGCGTATTTCATAGGCAATTACCTGCATTCCGTTTTCCATCCCAAACGTACCCTGAACGACGACATTTTCACCGGGAAAGTTTACATTAAAATTCGCAGTGTCAGCATCTTTATTTTTCATACAATATTTCGATATTCAATTAATAAATAAGGGTGGCTTTTCCTGGTTCTTTATATGAAGGCAAGTAAATACGGTAAGAATTATATTTTCTAATCAGGTTTAGCTTTAAACCAGTTCTTCGGCTGGTGATTCGCGTAGTTGTCACGCGCTGACTAATTCCTCTCGAGGCGTCTCGTGATGGGCGCCGCCTGCCTGTCCATAATACTGTGAAGAATCATTATTTCTCGAACGCTTGCTTCATTTTATCTAGAACACTTAACCCAATGGCTGTTATTTAAATAACAACCTTCTCCAATGATGTACCCATATATTTTATTATACGTGGCCCACTGGCGGAGCAACCGCCCAGGGCGACATCACGCTGGGGGCGGCACGGGACGCGCTCGCAAAAAACAAATCGCAATGGTGACATTTGCACGATCGGTTTTCTATCGTTCATTTGCACTGCACACGGTCACACCAAATAAGCCACAATTTATTAATAATGCTATAATTAATAATATATAGTTGCAGTTGCACAGGCATATTATTGTTTTTGTTTTTTGTTTTTACTCTTGATGGTCAGTGATTCTAGATGGTTTTATGCTCCAGTGCCAAATGAACATAAATGGACAAGGTCTAAGCCAGGGGTCACCAACCATTTTGTAACTGAGAACTACGTTATGGGTACTGAGCCATACGAAGGGCTACAAGTTTGAAACACTATCCTAAACTTATCTAAACTTCATGTATAATAAACATGTTTTAAATGCTTTTTTTTATATATTGTCATTTTCAAATCTATATAAATGCAAATATGATTAAAGAAGAGTAGCAACAGGATAAAATTACATTTTAGATGCTGCTCACTGGTGAGTTGTGTTATTTTTAGAACAGGTACGTGGCGACTTGTGTGGTCCTTGGGGGCATCCTTGTCCCCATGGGCACCATGTTAGTGACCCCTGGTCTAAGCCATCAGGTGGCCAGTTTAAAAAAAAGAGAAAAGATAATGAGAAATGTGAAGATAAAAGTAAGCAGCTTTTTCATCTCTTTATAAGTATAATATGCATGTAATGAAATAGTGCAGACTAAAGCATAAAGGGAATAGTGTAATAATTCATATACTGCATTTTGTTTCTATTTGTCTGTCGCTTATATTTTTGTATTTATATATTTTAAAATTTTGTTATTATTTGTAGCATGTCTTAATAATCAAGACAGAGCCAAAAGGCATTTCTTTTTTGTTGGGCGGTGGGACATGGACAAAATAACTTTGCTGGTGGGGGGTGGGGGTGTGCTAAAGTCAGGGCTCTTCCTGGACGCCATGGCCACATTCTTGCTTGGTTTATGAACTCCCAACAGAATCGTCACATATTGAAAAATATAACGTGATGTGCCATTTTGAATCAATACAGAACATGATTTTATCGGGGGTGGGGGGAACAACCCAACTACAGGCAGAAATATTTTTTTTTTTAAATCGTGTATAAGTATACATTTGCTTACTTTAGCTTTTAGCAATTCACATACATCTGGATAAGTGATACTTCTGCATTTCTTAGATGACTTGCTGCCATAAAATCCGATGGATGAAAACCAGGAATCATCCTTAGCCCAGGAGAGACCACCCTGACTTACAACGCGGTTTTCCGATCTAGGCCATAGCAAGGGTCCCAGAAGTCTTGGAGTTGCAGAGTCAACAAATAAGTAGGCAGCACATTCATCTGGCGTGGCACTAAACCCCCTTTGAGGCTGGCGAGTGCCGGAAGCAGTCCAGGGGTGTCACTCAGCGTTCACTCGGTCCTGTGGTAGCGGCAGGGAGTCGGAGCACCAGCTGTGTGAGACAGCCTGCCCAGCCAGCTCCACTTCTGCCGATCCTCTGTTCTCATACCAATCCCCCCCTTATCCATCTCCTCTTTGCATGCAGGCTTCAGTTTTAGCCCAGGCATGAGTTTCTGAGAAGCAGTGGGGATTACCCTGCCTCTCTACACCTACTGTTCTACCAATTCTCATGCTGTGGAAAAAGTTGATAGCGGAGGTCCAAATGGACTGATAGTAGCAGTTTATGTGTGTGTGTTGGGTGGGGGGGGGGGGGGGCAGAAGCAGCATGGCCTTCATGGAAGGCAGGATGTAATTTATATTTCTGACAGAGGCCTAGACAAGGAAATATAACCATTTCAAAACAATTTCCCCTCCTTTTTTGTGCAGGAAGTAGACACAGATATGCGTCATGAAAAATATTACAGCTGTCAGAGAGCCTACAGGCCATCTCTTTGGTCAATCGGCGCCATTGCCGCAAAGGCCCAAGGACCTGCAGCTTCAACTCAGTCCCAGCTGGATCTGGAAGAGTGAAGAGAGCCCCAGAAATGGCAGAGAATGAAGATAAAGTTGTGAGTGAAAGGGGTGACGTGTTTCGTTGGACGTCGCCAGGCAACGCTGGACGTTAGGGCTCGCCGGTTGAGTGTAGAGGCCGGCAAAATTCGCACAAGTAACTTCAGCTTTAGGCAATGAGGCAGCACCCTTTCCTGGCAGCTTCCTCCTTTACAGAAGACCTGAACTGGATTTTTTAAGATCTGTCTAAGGCTACAGCCTGAACGAGACAGCTCTCTGCAGGAATCCACTCCTCTACTCACTCACTTCCTTAGCCATGACAAAGGGTCATGACTTGCTTTTAAAGGACAGTATCCCCCTGAAGGGCCACTTTGGCAGTCTTGGTTCTGTTTGTTTTGATCGCTGGTATGTGCCACACACAGGCCGCACTTGGCGTTTTTAGTATAGAACCCCACAGAGCAGAATCCGTCGTTCAGCCATTTGTTAGGACCTGAGTCTGACATTGTCAACTTCAAGTCCCATGAAAATGTAACACTTTCATTAGCAATATGCATTTTTCCCTACCTCTGACAAGCTACATTGAACTGTACAACTAATGATCATTCTGTTCTCCTTCCTATGAGGGGGCTTTGAGCCACTGTCGTTTTCCCTGTGTCCTCTGAAACAATAGAAGGGTAATGGCCTCCCCAAGGCCCCCCCATTCGGCCTGATTAGGCTGCTCACATCGGGCCACTCCAGCAATAACCTGGCTTTCTCCATTCGTCACCCTCGTGCAGAGAAGCTCACGAGACGTGCTTGGGGGTAGGCCTGGGGATTGAGGAGGATGACATCGGGCTGTCGGGGTTCCTCGCTTGGCACAAGCGCTGGCATTCTTTTGACCATGGGTACTGGCTTATGCCACTTCTGGTGAAGTGGGGGTAGACATAGAACACAATGCCCTCTCTTTGGAGTCTGCAACTAATATGTTTGTTCTAACCCACAGACTGTGCTAGCAGGAGAAACAAACACACATTTGTCTCAATTTTAGTATCATAAAAGCCAATGACACATGAGACAATGTCCATGTTGTTAATTAACCCTATGTCCTTTTTTACATATGGAGATGTCAGAATGCTTCAAATCCCTTAACTCCCTGCTCTGGTTGAAAAATGTCTACCCACATTCATTAGAACATCGTCGTTCATCTTTCCTGGTACTGTAATTCTCATTCAACTTATCTGCATTTTTATACAGAAGAGATGCAACAGATTTCTGCAATTAAACTGAGACTGCATGTTTCACAAGGAGCTAATAACTGAATTTGGAGAATGTAATCAGGGTGGATCCTCTTTTCGCCCCAAACATACTGCTGTAACACAATTCTCAGACATCTCTCAATGTTTGTGAGATTTACAGGTCCATTTAGCATCTTTGCTTGTTTTCAATATTAATGAGGAATGAGAACGCCTGTTTAAATCCATCCTCTATTTAAATCCATCCTCTGCTGACTCCACTTGTTAATACTCATGAAGCTTTTCATAAAATGAGCCGAAGTCACTGCATTTTAACATGAGGCAACTTATGAATCTGAAACACTTGCACAGCCACAGTGAAGTCAGATCTGCACTGGAAGTTCTATCAAGGTAGAGAATGAATTATTACATGTACTAGAAAAAAAACATTCTGATCAACAAAAATAAGTAAAAGTAGATGGACCAGTCCCTGATTCAGCTGACAATCTTCTCACTACTGCGACTGCTTTGATTGACAGGCCTTTCAGAATCATGAATAATGAAGTGTAAAACAAAATGACAAAGAACAAAAAGAATAAAGAAGTTTATAAGCTATCCTGACAGTCTAACAAATTAATTTCTGCCCACCTCTTTATTTTTCTTAATTTCAATCACTCTCACCCAATTGTTAACCATTCAAACTTCAAGTCATCGTCTGATATGAAAGTACAGCATTGGGATGCACTCTTAACTCGCATTTTTGTCTTGCTGTTGGGCAGTTCCTACAAAATGGCTTGCATTATTTTGACTTTATGTTCATCACAACAAAGAAAAATTCACATGCCCTCTTAATGCATCCTGTTATTCATTTAAAACTGAATTGCGTAAGCACCTTTACGACAATTAAAAATAAAAATGCAAACAGCAAAAGATCTGTTGAACTCTAATCAAACCCTGAGGTTGCATTGGTGTCTGGGACTTACATCATAAGGTTATAAAAAGTGGTGAGGTGCAGAATTCTTTCTGAACCCAGATGTATGATTAATTTATAATAACTATATTTTATAATGAAATTTTAAATAAAATTTTTTAATACTAACTTGAGAGGTGCCAAAATACATCTGTTGTGATCATAAAAAAACCCAAGGCAGTGCATACATGCTGATGAAAGGAAATCCTGGGATTGCATAATTTATTTGACCTACAAAAGAATAATATCATTAGTACCACCATTCTTATGTATCTGGTCCCTAAACACTTGACAAGAAATCATGGTTTGGGAACATCAAAGCTTGAGGTTAGATTAAACTGAATCCAGTGCTGTTAGGCTATGCTTGGGTGAAACAACTCAACACAAGGCCGAAGCCCTATATTTTTCCCCATGCTGGCAAGTTGTGGACATCCTTTGCATAATCAATGTCTTTGGTCCTCGCACGAGAACACGAAACGAGCACAGCGATTTGCCAAGTGAAAGATGGCAATGGCACGACAACCTCAACAAGGGCATCAGGTGTGATAGAAGCCCAGGTTGCTCTGACTCGAGCCAGGGACCGTTGTTTTAGAGTTCCCAGAAGCACCTGCAACTATAAATAGTTTGAGAGGTTTGGCATGGTGGCAGCCATGTGTTTTGCTTAGCCAACTAAATAACAAGTGGAACCAGAATCAACTCTATTTCCAGACAAATTATAATCATTCTGTATGTTTGCTTATTTAAGTCAAGGATCCTGGGAGAAAGGTACACCTTCTGTCTCAACCAGTTCTAATGGAAATACATAATGTTTTTCTCATAGATTCTCTATGGGGGTGGCAGGGACAGTGTGGCCATAAATCATTCCTGTCAGATGTGCTAACTTGGTCTTCTTTTGTTAGGAGACATAAAGGTGTTGTCAACAGACAACCAGAAAGGGTGAGCAGGTGCCTACTCAAAGGGGACAGGAAAGGACTGGCAAAAACAAACAAGGTGAAACAATTGGGTAAGTGCAACCGCAAGTAGCAGAATGTTTTGGTTTTCATTTCCACTTCACAGGCTAGTGGTAGTGTTTCTTATGGTTTGCATAAAAAAGATCATTTCCAATCCTGTCTATAAAGGCATAAAAGGCAGAAAAATGAAAGGAGAGAAAGTGTCTGTCCTTTGTTGTCTTAAATCAGGGTGAATCTATGTGCTGCTCCATGGAAGATAAAGATTTGCAACAAAGAACAAAGCAGCAAGAGGGACTCTAATGGTTAGCTTTAGCAGTCCCAGTTGGGGAAGTGTTGTAATGCACATGATCAAAGTGCTTAACCTGAATCACTCCAGCTGTATAAATGCGAAAATTGCCACTCCCCAACAAAAGCAACAGCTAAACTAATTAAATATAAACGTAAATCCGGAGCACTGACCCACTTTACCATAGCTAGAGTGTGCAGATTCATCACGGGGTGGATGCACTTTGTGCTCCAGCACAGGGTGGAAGTATTAAGTCATAACACAAACCCCAAAGCATGCTCACTGGATGACCCGTATGAAACAAGCGAATGGGTCAACAAAGTTGGACTTTATGCTGAGATGTATTATTTAATCAGATAGATATTCACCTGCTCCAAGACACCCATCACTGTTCTTCAGCTGATGTCTGAGCTGGTCCGCAATGGTGCACGAGATGGACCATCCTCCTTAGAAAGCCATTGCGGTAAAAGGTCACCCGGTATTGCTGCCATTGCAACGCTGCTGTTTATTCTGCGACAGCTTAAATGGAAGGACAGTGAGCGGGGAAACGTCATGGTTCATAGCACAATATCATCAGTATAGCATGTAAACAGGACCGGCGTGTCATCTCCAGAAGGTCTCTATTTGTTAGTTTAGATGAAGGTAGTTCAAGCTACAAACTGTATTACCATGTGGAACTTTATTTTTATCCCTGTAACTCATTATTTCATGTCTGCTTGTTTTTTTAGTTCTGGTTTAAATGTTTTTGATTGTAGTTCTTTAATATACTGGGGGGAAAGGAGATCACCAGGGGGTTAATTCAATACTGTACTCATTACAATATGTTGTACCATATTTCGCTGTATTCTTTGAGAAATGGACGAATAATGTCCATGTACCCAATCGATATTCACCCTCCAGCATGGGAAAATGCTATATTGCATATTGCTGAATACCGGAACTTACCATCCTTACTTATACGTTTGTAAATCCGCATACAAATGACTACAGCAGGAACAGCCTTATTTGTAGGTAATCATGAGAATGACGAAGGACTCTGCAGTTGCCTCCTGGGAGGAATGTGATTTATCGCAGCGGTTTGGAGAGCATTTGTAGGTGTCTTCAGGAGGTCCGTCTGCCTTAATGCAAACCAAGGTTCCACTGTTCCCAGCATCCGCATCACAGCTGGTCACAGCACTCAGGCAACACACTCAGCAACCCTGCTGTCAATCTGCTGGAAGAAACATGCCCCACAACCTACTTGTGGCGATGGGGGGGTGGGGGGTGGGGAGAGACTGTGGTTCTCATTTGTTGGGTGGCTTGAAGAAGGGTTGAGGCTCTGATCTTGAATTGTCTCAGAAAAGTGGTGGTGGTCATTGGTCAGTGCTGTTGCCTTCACACCTCTGGGTCCAGGGATCAAGTCTCTGCCATGGCTCTGTGTGGAGTTTGCATATTCTCCCCGTGTTGGTGTGGGGTTTCCTCTGGGTTCCCCCCACTGTCCAAAAACATGCGAATGTGAACTGGAGTTTCCAAATGTTGGGCAGTATGTATGAGTGACTGGTGTGTGAGTGTGCCCTGTGACTGGTTTGTTGGTGCCCCATCCTGGGTTGCTCCCTGCCTTGTACCTGTAACTTCTGGGATAGGCTCTGGACCACTTGTGGTCCCTGAAAAGGACAAGGCAGTACGGAAAATGGATGTTTCAGAAAAAGTATAGAATTCTTAAAAGATGAAATATGTTGAAAACCAAAGACCATTCTCCATGTTGCTGCTTGTCAGTAGTACAGGATTTGAATCGTATTCAGGGTTATGGGCCGTCCACTGCCAATCCCAAAGGCAAGGAATAACCCACGACGGGGTGCCAAACCAATGCAGGGCACATTCACTCATTCACACTCACTTCCTCTCAACAGTGGGGGGACAAGAGTACCTGGTGGAAATCCCATGACGACACAAGGAGAACATGCAAACCCCACACACATGGAGCCAGGGCAGAGACTTGGGAGTAAGATAACAGTGCTAACCACTACGCCACCATGACGGCCCGCCACCAAACCTGCATACTATTCTGATCTCGCTAATGTGGTATGAGGTTTTTAGCTTTACAGATAGCTAACAGGCTCCTTCAATAGACAAATGGGAAACAAATCTTGCAATTTAAGAGGTTTACTGAAACAAAAAACACTATGAAACTGAGTACACATTAAAGTGTATGCTACAACTCAAGCAATACGTAATAAATGCTTAGCGGTTAAATTAACTAGCAACTAGCATGATGCTAACATAAGAGTGTAAATCCCACTGACGTGCTACTGAGATTAGCACTACTGCATTTATATTACCTTTTTCACAGGTCGCGAATGACTTAGTTAAGTATAAGTAATACAATTAATATCACTTTGTACTTACAGACATGTTGTTTAGGGACTGAAGAAAATGTTAGCAGAGAGAATGAAAAGACAACAGCATGGGTGTTTCTCAATACCAAGTGCGCAAAGAGTATACTTGTGGTATTGGCAAGACTGGTCTGGTGCAGTGAATCATTGGGATTTGGCAAGGATGCAACAGATGTATTCTTGATATTTGGGGCGGGGCAAGAATAACATCCAGGGATTTTAACCTTCCTCTGTACTTGTGTTTTTAGTTTTGGAACTGGTGTCTGGCAGTGGAAGATGACGTAAAACTGGTACATAAGAACATGAGTACAGTCAAGTACGCATATTGAAAAACACCCCTTGTCTCTGAACCAACGTCTAAATCTTTGCTACCTGGGAGAAAAAAAACTATGGTAAGCCAGAAAGGACAAAACTACCAAAAATTCAATCTCTCTTATCTTTTAGGGGCAGCACACATACTTTTAATGCAGTTGACAGCCAGACCTCTACTCTGCTGAATACCAGCATCCTCCATTTTACTGGCTTTCAGCATCCATCATGCTACTGACTATCAGCTCTCGCAACCAAAGCCTCTCAGAGATGGCTTACGGAAATGACAATTCAAAGAAGGAAGCTTTTATATTGAAAATGTTTTTTCCAGCATATTTTTGTTAATTTAGAAGTAGTGGAAATTTGCACAGATCTGCTGAAAAAACAAGAGCAGATGAGGATAATTTAGTCTGCAGGCAGGTTTGGAAGCAGTAGTGCAACTGTTAATGCGGGCAATAAACATAAATGGGCAGTGTGGTAAACAACGGCGTAGCCAGAGAAATGTTATAATGTATGTTCATTAAATATTTAAATGGCTACATTTTGCAACAGAAAATGTGAAATTCTTTTGTCCAGATGCCATTGCAGACCGCCGTCTTTATTGCTGGTGACACAGTTATTCTTATAAATCATGAATAATGATTTTAAAAGCTTTAGTGTGACATGGCAGCACTACTATGTGCCAAGCAACAGGTACCAGGTAAAAGCCAAGGCGCCCCGCAATCAAATAGTGTGGGAAGGGAGCTGGGCATGGCCCCCCTTCGCCAGACAAAGAAACTGGCACATAAAACAGAACATGTATTAAAAGTTGGCGGTGTGGGTATTTATTGAAAAACAGAACAGAACAAAAGACCAAACAAAGGGAGCCCCAGAAGCCCCACTGAATAACAGTGTAACACCTGCATTCAAACACAGTGTTTACAACAGGTGCAGGCGTTAATCAGCCTCTGAAAATGACTAAACTATTTAACAGCTGATAAGTAAGAATCGTGGCACTGTAATTCATAGTAACATTCAAAAGCTGTAACTGAATTAATTACAGGGCCTAGGCAAAGTAAAATCCCAATAAATCCAACAACCAGAAAAAATGGGGTCAAAAATCATATTAATATTGTATCAGTTGTGCTTGTTTCTGTGCATATGAGGAGAGATTCTTCACGTGCTGTGTTGCTATTACACTAAGTGTGAAAACTTAATACCAACTTCTTTTTACCAAATAATTACAGCATTAGAACTATTATTGAGAAACAACGATTGTCTTATATGGCAAAGGGGCTCCTTTAATGTCCTAAATGATTCTCATTAAATTCTCATGCTGAGAGGAACAACTGCAAAGCTTCTAAAAGAGAGTGAAACCAGCAACCTTCTGGTTTCAGTTCTACATTCTTCATCCTGTCGGATCCATCCGACATTTTTCAGCAGTACACGCATCCTTCACTGAGACCACAAAAGAGACTTTCCTTCACTGAGATTGAATTTACTTGATCTTAAGGTTTGTCTGGTTGATAAAAAGCAACGATATTAAACTTTGTTTCATTGGTCTCATTCCAAGCACTTCCTGTTGATGCTGTCAGTTCTGTCAGGGTGCATGATCCCTGCATTGACACTATGAGAACTTCAGATGAAGGGCTATATAAGGTTAATAATTCAGGCTGGGATGAGGGTTTCCCCCTTCCTTGCTCTTACTTTTTTAATGCATACATTTCACATGTAGGCTTCTTGTCTGAAGTAGAATGAAATGGAGCCCTTACTTCAAAGCACGGATGTAAAGAGCTCTGTCAAAAAATGAAAACACAGGCAAGGCCCAAAGGAGTTTAACAGGGCTATTTAAATGGCCTTATCACCTAGCTGTCCAAAGCCTGCCTGTCCCACGTGCCCCAAGCTACTGAAAGGCTGGAGGGGTTCCTTCAAGCACTACACAATTAAAGCTAGACCTCTTTTTTCATCAGTATTACTGTGCCGCCATCAAAGTTACCTTCATGGCATTTGCACCCGCACTGTCAATCATTCTGCTATTTCGCCACCGTCTGAAAAACCCGGAACCTTGGGAGTGGAACACCTCGCTCAGTCAGCATCTGGTACATTTTGTTTTTGCACAGAGCGCGGCAACGAACGATGAGCCAAGGACGCCGAGAACATCTCAAATCACATGAATGAATTTGTAACTGAGTAGCATTAAAGATTACAGTGGCAGATGACGTGTGATTGATACAGTGCTCTCCAAGTCTCCACTGTGGAAAGCTCGCTGGCTGGAGGCATAGCTCATGGCTCATGGTGACGCTTGCAGTACGAAATTGTCCTTCCATTTGCATTGTTTTCACTCTCGATTTCATTCTGGGAGCGACTGCGATCACTCGGAGAAGTCCGATCACGCACTCTTGTGAAAATACTTGGAATCTACAAAAAAAAAAGAGAAAAGAAACATGGTAAAGTTACAAGGTTTCAAGATGGATTCAGGAGATACAAAACTGCGTTTCCATACTGGTGATGGATTGTTTGGACAACATGGTTCTTGGCCTTCAGGATAACAGGATCTAATGACTTTCTCTTATAAATGAAGTGTCCACCAAAGCAGAAGTGACAGAACTGGCATTGAATTGCTTCCCAGAGCTGTTCTGATGTTATTCATGTTTCTTGACCAGTGGGCCTGGGAGTGAAAACTAAAATCCAGGCACTGCAATGTTTCTTTCTAAGCAGTATTTCCTAGAAATCGTTTAGTAAATCTATGTGTAGATGGTTATCAAGGAAAGGTTACAATCAGGGTCTGAATAACACCCCTTTCTGAATTGTTTGACCTCAGCATATCCAACCTGAATTCCTAATTTTTTTATAAGGCAGCACACAAATATTGAAGCCACGTACATAATTGTTTTAAGGAGGCACTCAGAGAGTACACCCTGTACTTTCTCCATAAAACAATTGCTTACCTCGTAGATTTAATGAAATGGGGCAATTCATTTTCGCAGTAACGAAGCTTGGCAGTAATTACAGCCATTAGTCCGCGACACCAGCCCAGGCCAACGTGCTACGCAGTGTAAGTGTTCCCCGATGTCCCTCAGCCAGCTACATAAATGCCTTCTTCTCATCTCCAGTGAGCTCAATGTCACGGACAGTGTAAACCCGCGAAACGAGGCCGTGGCTCTGAAAGCGGGGGCCGGTGTGGACTGATAACATGTCGCAATGCGGAGCCCCATGCAGGAGGCTGATAGGGCGTCGCATTTTATTTATTGACGTGGAATACGCCTGTCGTCATTCACTCGGCTCGCATCTCCTGTGGACACTTACTGGGGCTACGTGGAGGCCGAGAGGGAATGCCATAAATCGGCGCGGGCCTTTCTGTCGCGTTAATCCAAAAATCCCTCCGGAGGCGCACTCTTACATGTTCCGCTGACATATACGCAGCCGGGATTGCGTGTAAAACACAAACAGCTCAGATGGAGACAAGCCCGTGTTGTATGTCTCAGAAAGTGAGTGCTCTAGTTTAGAAATTAGGCTCTTGTTCAAAGCAATTCATTTGTAAACTGGAAATGAAACATTAAAGGAAGAAAGGGGACTCCAATTCCATTACAAGATTTAATTGCTGCCACATTCATGTACACAAGACCCCTTGACAAATGTCGGATCAAATAGAGCATCCCGACAGCGGGGTGTTTTTCTAATGCTTACGGGGAACATTCTTCAATGGCTGATGAGCTTGCATGAGTAAAGGGAACATGTCAACAGGGAAATAAGTGTGGAAAAGCACCATAAACATAACCCCATGAGAAGCAATTTGGTAATTTAAAGACAGAAGCAATAATTAAATGAAGTTGCTATATGATGAAATGCGAGCTGTTACATAAAGGGCACACATTTTAATCTCATTTCTCACTCGCACTCAGAATTAGTAAAAATAATGAATAATGAACGTAATCATGCTACACAGAGATTTTAGAGGTACATTGGAAACTGATGAGAGATTTCAATTTGACTGTGAATTAGAAAGTGCAGCTACTGAAAGAAATTCATTTAAGCATGCATTTAATTTAGATAAAATATTATTAATAAAGTTTTATTAGCCTTGTCCATGGAGCTATTATATTCATACATGTAAATATCTAGAAAGTGAATACAAAGTAATGCTGCATAATAAACAAGCCTCACTGGATTTCATGAAACACGATGCTGATAAATTCTGTTTAATAGAATAAGACAGTTGGCCTTCCTCCATGCAGAGGAAGGGTAAAACAACTGTAAGCTTACATTTTACCTAACATGTTTTACGGAGAACATAAATGAGATCTAGGAACAATCCATAAAGATGGCCTTGTAACTCTCAGAACATTTCAGACGTTTTACTCCGACCCAAAATTTAGATAAACGACCTTCTATTTGACAGGAAGTAAAACCCTTCCCTAAAAGTTGAAATATTTTTCAGTTAAAAATAAATCAGTTTCTTGAGAGTGCTTTTTTTTCTCCTTCAGACGTTTTACAGGTCTGGCCTGGATTTGTATCGTAACAAACACAATCTACACAACCTTCTGGAAGAGGGAATGGCACTAAGCCAAAGACACAGTTACTTCCTACACAAACAAATAAACTTTTGATCTGATTTCTGGGGAGGTATGTCACCAGCAAGCCTGACTAATATGGGCCTACTAAGTTCCACTAATCTTACATAAAGGTGACCCAGCCCCTTTTACATCCTGCAATGCTGTGCAAGTTTGTTACCTCAATTATTTGTTCCTCCGAAATTCCCTCCTTCCTGTATATGAGAACACAGCCTGTGTTAAGTGGGACCCCTTCTTCACAGCCTTGATTCATATTCTACTCAAGCTTTCTGTAGATGCTCTTCTGGGGAACAAAAGTATGGATGTACGAAGGAATCAAAAACAATTTAAAGCACTGAGACCAAACACGAACCCTCAAGGACAAAACAGAGCTAAATCTGCAATACCAGATTGACTCTGGAGGTAAATCAGGACTGTTTCCAACAGAATTATTCATGCTTCTCAACGCTGTCTCATTCTCAGGTGGGCTGGGCCACTTTTGTTGCTCCCAGTGAGGCCTCGAGATTTGGAGCTGGTGGTTCACATCTCATTTCTACAGCATGACGGAGGGATGTACTAAACTCAGAATGAAAATTCTGGGACATCGATTAGTCAGTGGTAAATTTTGTCAGGTTTTAGTAGATATGACTTGGAAGCCGTCCTTCATCAGATTATAAATCCATCCATCCATCCATTTTCTGCAACCGCTTGACCTAATCAGGGTCTCAGGGGGTCTAGGGGCAATCCTGGAGGCTATGGACGCAAGGTAGGGAACAACCAAGGATGAGACACCAACCCATCGCAGCATACACTCACACACCATTCACTCACTCACATGAAAATGCAGAAATATATCTCCCCATTGTGAAGATTCATGTGAAAAGTGTGAACTGGATGAACCCATCCATATTTTGCGTAACGAGACACTTGTGTCCAACAGAATGTTAACCCAGTGATGAGAAGACAAATGTGCACCAAGCAGATATGATTGCTTCATAACAAAGTTCTTTCTTGTCTTTGTTGAGATCTTGAACGCCAGCAACTTCAGAAGATTAGCTTCTACCCCCTTACCGCTCCGCCAAGCCTACCAACATTTACAGTCTGACATGTCGCCTGGGGGCCATCTATGTCTGTCGAAACAGTTTGATGGATTTCTGTTTATTTATTTATTAATTTATAATGGCTCCTCATCCACACCACCAGAAGTCCGTTAAGTACAGCGTGACATGATGTGTAGAGGCACCCAGCACTAGCCTAATGACGCTGGGCATGTTGCAGTGCTGCTCTTTATTGCCAACTTCACAGCACAGACAGGCAAGCTTTGCACAAGCGATAAGCAAATTTGCATTGGACACAGCGGCAGATGTTGTCCAGCGCTGTTGTAGATGTGGTTGCAGCTACAGTACTAGGTCTTGGAGAGATGTCCCACACCTGCCACCTTCAAGGAATAATGAGCTTCATCCTGTGTCCGTATTTCAAAAAGTAAAAATTTGTCCCATTGCACAATAGCATGCTGTTACATTAGTGCATGCCATTAGTTATATGTTCTAGTTTGAAATATTGTAATTATTGATTTATTTATTCAACCACACATGTTTAAATAAGTATTAATATGACGTGAAAAATTGGGGAGTACAAGAAATTCGCAGGACCAGTACCAGAAAGGCTCCATGTCAGATGTTCTCAGCATTCTTCCTCTGCTCCACATCCAATTTTCTTCCTTTAATGGCATCACTGGCAGCGTCTGAAGGCTCCGCAACCCGTGGCGATGCCCAGGTGCCATCCCTCCAAAAATAGGCATCCAACAAGTACGCCCTGGTTAAGCAAACTTTGCTCAGTCCGGATGCTGCTATATATAAAAGAAAGATAATTATTATTGTATTTTGTCTGACAGCTATTGCAGGATGATCTCTCAGCTTTACGACTGTTCCTCCTCCACCACGCATGCTCGTCATCCTCGCGAAGGTCTTCGCCACCTCCATTGTGTAACAGCCTTTTTCTAATTTCACAGCTGAGCAAAGATGGCCGGAGTTTGAAGAGGACGAGGACAGAGCCGACGTCCACGTGAGGGACAGAGGGAGACTCTTGCACATTTCTGTGCATCTGAGAGAAAATGTGCTTTGGGTGTTTGGGTGAGACTCATGTGGGGGTCCAGCTTTTTGTTTTTTTTTTTTCAATTGAGATTTGAATTGGTCAGCCAAGACACAACTTGTGCCGTGACCTGGAGGCAGATGCCACACCTGGGGACACGTGGAGAGACTGGCCCAGGACCTAGAAGCCTGGGGAGCTTTTGACAGAAACATATGCCTCAGGATGGGTACAAGGCATAAATAGAGTGGGTGTGGGTGAATATGCATGGGATTTGGTGGAGAAATGTGGACAGCATAGAGGCAGACATGGGCAAAGGCGTAGGAACTGGGTGGGCAGGAGGGGCATTGCCCCCCCCCCCCCCAAAGAAAATAGACCCTTACATTTAAATTATTAATTTATGTCTCCCCCCTGCCCATATCAAACTGTCTCCTATGTCCTTGCATATGGGAATCAGAGATTGGCCTCACGGAGCGTGAATGTGCCACTTTCCTGGTGACGTTTCCGTTTCACTGCTATTATGAGCTTGGTGATTGATGGACGATTGACCCAGAGCACTGGAAGCAGTGTGCTGACAACCCACAATCAGACACAGACCGTGGGATCGTTCAGGGTCCCTCCTCCATTTTCATCACTGCAGGGGGGACTCTGACATTCACGCAGTGCTGAACCAAACATGTCCTCCCCAGAACGGAATGTCCTTTACATCTCACACCCAAGTTTTTCATAGACCCGTTTGGCAGTCCTGAGCTGGTGTTGTTTCATGCATTACTGGCTTTTCAGGCTCAGTTGACTTTCCAGAAAAATCATACACTGGTCTGCTTCAAGTACATGACTACAACTGTGATAACATATTTTTGTACTACCAGCCTTCAGGAATTTAAATTGAAAAGTGAATTGTTGGACATCAAATATGTGGTTTTACCCTTAAAATGATGAAATTCTAATAAGACTAAATGGATTTCATTTTGTCCTCTTTGCTTTTTCTCGGTGGCGTGGTTTCATTTTATTGTTCTTTTACTCTTTTCTACTCTTTTATTGCATATTTTTTTTCAAGCCTGTCAACTGCTCTCAGGCATCCCAGCGTTTGATGTCCTGGACAGGAAGCTTCCCAGGGGGATACAGAGGGGAGGTTTCCCCTCCCCAGGAAAGGGGCAGTGCGGTGCCAGGCACTGGCAGAAACTCAATCCAATCCCGTAGAAAGGTGAGGCAGAGTGGAGGTTATTGGCATGTTCAGACTGCTTGGAGAGGGTATTGCTGGGAAAGGCGGACGGCCTTTTTAGAGAGATGAAAGTCATTTCACAAGAGAGGTGTTGTGAAGGCATGTTTCAGCAGTGGGGGCTTCAGTTTCTCTCTGTGGCCAGACCCTGGTGCAGGCAGGTCTTCAAGGCTGGACCCCTGCATGTAATATAGGCTCTAATCTTTTGTTGTTTCTCTGTTTATATCTGTCTTCATACATCAAAGCGGGAGCACGTCATGTGATCGCAGCTACCACCAAGCTTACTAATCGAATCTGAAGCTGATCACCATCCCATAATTTGAGGTGTGAGGATGCAACTGCATTTCAATTCGGCAGTTATGCACAGGCTTGGGGGGTGAAGGCACGCTCGTGAATTTCCTGGATGCCACAGAAGTATATTGGCTTGGATAGAATTCAACTCTAGATTTGCACATTAGTGAGTTCCCCCTCATTTGATTAAAACATGATTTCTCATTTACGGGGCCTCTGCGTGCTTCAACCGTAACGCTCATAACGCATTTAGTGGCAGCAAAGGGTCTTTATCTGCATTATCAGGGGGAGAAGCTGCATTCCTGTGCAGTCTGGAGCACACTGTCTGGTGTCGAACATTAAAAGCATTTTCGATGCAACGGCAAACAAGCTCGTGAAATCAATCAGTCTGACGCTGATCTAGACCTTGATCTGCAACTCTCAGTGCTGACCCTATGCTGAGCTGTTTTCTGATAATTCCAAAAATAAGCATAAATAAATTAATTTTGGGTTTTTTGGAGTCTCCAAGATAGGAAGAAAGTGAAGCCCTCCATGGGGACCTTGGTAAGATGCTGTACAGAAGCAGAAGGTCTGCTACAGACGGAAAAAGCAGGCACTTACGCTTTGAAAACGGGAAGCCCGATTTAAAAGATAAAACGCCTGAAAGGAATAATGGTCTTCAACTTATCCACTGCTGACTTATCCAGTGTTTACATCTGCTGTTGGGACTGAGTTGAAAGCAGTCAAACACCAGCCCTTACCCCCTGGCTCATGGTTTGCCTTTGACTTCAAAGGTGAGCAGAGACCACAATGCATCAGGACCGGAGGCCAAGGCCCACTTGCCAAGTTTAAGAGTATCAAGCTGACTTTCCTTCAATGCCTGCCCCTCATATCTCCACCCACAAGCTCCACCTCTCTCCATCCCCAGCCACCACCAAGAGTACACATGGGTTAAACCCCAATTTTGTTTCCCTGTATGTATAATTAATACAGGCCTTGTATAATTAGGCAGCTTGAGAATGGCAAATTAAAATTGATAAAAAAAAATGCAGCCATCCCACTGGGAATGTGTGTTTTGTCGTTTCACATGTTTTTTTGTGACAGAAAGGGAGTGAAGCCTTACTGTATGGTGGCTGATTTACAATTAGTCTTTAATTAACGAGATCTTCCCCAGAGACATATTACTCATTTCCTTCATTGAGCCATATATTGGTTAAAGCCCCACACCACTCCGCAGGATTCCTATACGCCTGCCAGTTCTTTGCCGTTAGGGTCATTTCCAGTCCATTTGTTGTGGCTCTTGATCATTGTTTTCCGGCAGTGCCATCACACATTGGAGCCATTAGCACTATTAATGCGTTTGTCCTGATGGCTCTGTTGGTACCTTAAAGGTAAGCTAAATTAAATTGGAAAAGAGATCATTTAAGAATATTTTACAAATAAGCTAAGACTCATTATACAATCTCAGGCGTTTAACTGTAATTGACTCTGTACCTCTGCATGATAAATCATCCGTCTGGGATCAGGTGAAGACATCTATGAGGTTCTCCCTAATGAGCAGCCGTTTGTGACATAAATAGTCTACATTAATATGCGTGTGTGGACAGGAGATTTCCTGAGTTTTCAATCATGAATCCCATTGCTGACCTTAACGGCTATATCCTCACTGGATATTAAGCACTATGATCCAGTGTTCTCTAAAGGTGTCTGAAATTGCAGTCTTTATGGCCACAAAATCATGGGTTTAATGAAGCTTTGGTGGGCTAATGCCTTCATGGTGATGCAGATGGGGGTGGGGGGGGGGTGTGACCCGCGAAATTCCGGCTTTCAGATGAACATGGGGGACCACCGGAGCCACTTAACGAGTCTGTTTGCACCTGCCAACCTGCTTGTTCATCTCCTGTTTTCGGCCAGATGTCACCCACGCAAACACAGGGGTTGATGGCCTGCAGGGTCTGGGTGCATTGCTGGTACACGCCGGGCCATTGTAATGGGCTCCAGCATGTGCCTAATATCCAGGGTTATGTAACATTGGCTGCCCATTGGTTGGGTTTCTGCAATGGGCTAATGGGGCTGAGAGATCAGCGAACTTCCACCACTAATGAGCTCCAGGACGGTCATCATGAAAAGAACTGGTAGAGAGGACTCAACATCTCTTATGTAGATTTTTTTTTTATTTAATGAAATCATTAATCATTGCATGTGTTATCAAAGTTTAGGAAACAGAAGCGTGTTATACATGTGCAACATAAAATTGAATTCCAGCACCCTTGACTACAGCTAAATTCATGGGAGTTTTACTTACCGAAAAATGTTCTGAGGGCAGAATAAAAAATGATTAGTTCAGAGTGTTAACCAATCACATTGTAGAGGAGGCATGTCCAAGCAACTAGGGGAGGCGGGATCCAGAAAACATCTGATTAGTTCGTCTGACATCTTACCAAGATCTGATTGGTTATCTCTCTGAACCAATCATTTTTCGTTCTGCCATTTTAGCGTAAGTAAAACTTCCATGAGCTAAATAATTCCACTTGGCATCACAGTGCAGCCTTCAGCTTGAGGAGCTGCTGCAGACTCAATTAGATCTGAAGTTATTCATATCTGTAGGCCTCACGCTAATGAGGGATCATTACACAACATTGTCCTTGATAAATATGAATTGATTATTTAATGAGTGCATGCGAACATACTTATTGAGATATTAATTAACAGCACATAGTGTGCACATCTACATATCAGTTAAGCAATCCTGTGCAGCTCTTTGGAATTAGTTTATGTTCCGGACAGGAGTTCTTACTTACAGACACGGGGCTGCACTGAGTTGTAGCAAGAGATTAAGAGACTGAAAGATTGTCAGCTCACGTACCCAGAATGTTTTTTTTTTCATTCAACATATGTTGATAGGAACTGGAGTGGAGCTGTAAAAACATGCAGTTGCAGATATAAGATCATATTATATAAGACCCTTTGAAGAAGACAGTCATATGAGCATCTAGGATATTTAATATAATTTTCTGCAGGATTGGAGATGGTGAGCATATTAATTGTTTTCTGTTTTTTACAAGAAAAACAACCTATATAATGATTAGCCTTTTTGGGCAAGATACCAGAAAAATAGATTTCCTGCCTGTTGTAAATCCCCAGTAGAAGAAAATCTGACTGGGAAAAGTAAATATTTTGACCTGCTACATTTTTTTGGTTTACAGCTTCTTGCTATGGAACTTAGGCTGATAGTGCAGTAAATGCTGAGACAGTCTAAATTGTTGAGGCTTTTAGCATTTTTGCTTCAGTATTAGGTATATGGACACCACATATTGAGGCACCACATCAGTTTCCAAGTCTTCTGTTTAGAAAGACTCTTCTACATATGTTCTGGATCGGAACACAGAACATGTTATGGTGATTGTATGCAACGTTTAATTAAACTCTAATAAATGCTGCAGTTCAGGTCACATAGTTTTAGAGACTGTTTATAAATGAAACATCAGTTAAAAGTAAAATGTCAGATTAAAAAAAAAATAAGATTATGCTTGCTGCTTGCAACAAAAGTAAGTTTAGCAGTAAGATGCAGAAAGTGCCAGGTAGGACACAGAATACACTTGATTGATAATTCCTTGATAATTTGCATATTGATTTAAATTCGTAGTTTAAAACTGTAACAATTCATATGTTTCTGGTGTTGGAATTATTATTTGCAGTATTTACATATTTAGTATTTTCACAACTTCTATTGGCTGTAGTTATATGACAGTTGAAAGCCAATCAGGAGCGTGCCCTCTCTGACAGCCAATCAGAGTATGTCAGTGTGTTGAGTCCCTCACACTTGGGTTGGACAATCTGTGTTTCTGTGACAATATACTGTTTCTCCTCGAGTTTCTGCAAATCAGATGTTCCTTAGATTTTTTTTGGTCTGTAATGTTCTCCTGCAGTAAGGGAACCTAATATGAAAAAAAACAACTTAATAATGTGTAGTGTGTTTCTGTATGGTCTTTATGGTGTGAAATGACGCAATTTGGTGATGAAAGGACATGCTATTAAAAAAAACACAAAAAACTACATCTTTTAATTAGGTATTTTAACAGTAAACTGCTGGACATAGTCCTGACCTCATTTATAAAATATTTCGTATTCTCCCCAGCATTGCATTGAAGCGGTCATGCATTTCTTATATCAGTCTAATTACATATAATTCTCTTTTTTAAAACTGATGAATTTGAAAGATTTCTCTCTTTTCTCTGTTTTTATATGAAAGGTTATTTCTGAAAATGCCATTTCTCATTGTGGTTTAAAGTGCCATAAGGAGACATAATACATCGTCTATGGAAGGAGGCTTTTGTATTCGCATAATTTGAAATGAATGCTTCTTGCAAGTATGAATACCTTTGAGGCATTTTTATGAATCTGCTAGAGAAAACAGCAGTACGAGTCAGTCAAACACCGAGTACTCATATTAATGCAGTACATTAGCTAAGATGTAGACTTACAGCTGCTGCGGTTGCCAGTTACTTCTCGATTTGATTTTGGGTTGTAAAGTCTGTCCAAAGATGTGTGAGGAGTGACAGGACAGGGGAGGAAGTTCCTGTACATTTTTCGCTCTTTGTTCCCCACATCCTTCTCCACAGGCACTGGATCCTGAAATGGAGGTATGCTGGACCTCTGTCAAGGTAAGGAGCCTTTGAGGTTTATATTATTCAGCTAATTGTTGGGTTACAGGTTTATTACATATTAACTTTCACAAAGCATACCCAAAACTCTCTGGGCTGTACATCCTACCTCAGGTCTTTACACTCATTGTGACGCCACATAAACTTTCCTGGATAAATGTTATTTGGAGGCAAAAGGTGTTTAGCTGAAAGGAATGCACATACATTAAGCCTTAATGTAAATATAAAATAACAAAATAATTTATGAATCCCCCCCCCCCCCCAACACGCACACTGTGGTCTGTCCACACTTGACACCTATAATCCCAGAGCAGATTGGCTCCTCATTTGTGTCACATGTCCAGTTGTAATTGTGTGTCATAAGGGTCAGCCGGACACCGAGGCCCTGATTGAGATGAATGCGAGGCAAAGACCTGCCAGGCAACAGCAGGAACCTTGTGACATTCATTGTGACATCAGCAAGTCCAGACCCATGCAGGAAATGGAGTTAGAAGGACTTGCCTATTGAAGAGCTTCATTCAAAGCATAGCTTTATAGGATGATAATTCAAAAAGGCATAGTCATTATTCAATAACTTGTTTATTTAGTAACATCTTTTAAAAGTTTATTAAGCCTTATTTTCACTATGGCACTGCTTTGGGAACATGGACATAATGTTTAAAATATATTTTTTGTTTAAAAATGTTCATTTATTGCAGCCAGCAGTATTAACAGCTCATTTCCTTATGTAAACTGATCAGGTAATATAAAAAAGTAGCATAATGATTATTAAAAGGTACATTTATCCTGTGATATAGAACATAAGCAGAACCTCCATCCACAATTCACATTGTCTCTGTGACTTATGCTCTCATGAGGAATAGAGTTTATAAATATATCCCCCCGCGTTCACTTTCTTATTAAAAATGTACATGATGGATTTCACACCTCACTTTAGATGACAGAAGATTAACTACAGGCATGAGATCCAGCAGGTTGCCGTTTCGTTTACTCTGGTCCAGATCTTGTTCGGCCGGTGCTTATGGTCAAATATATCGCACCAGTCTGTGTGGTCATATTATAATGTATTGAAGACATTTAAAATACTTACAGCTTAATATTGCATTTTATAGACCTATTCAGACGTATCAGCAGTAATGGGCCACAACAAAAAGAAAAAAGAGATTAAAGAAATTTCTAAAACAATTTTAGAAGTTTCATATTGGTCATATATTTTTGTCAAAATGAACACAGGAATAAGAAATTCCAGTCAAATCTGTTTAAAGCAATAAATATGAAAGGTATTGGTACCCAATAGAGTTCATAAAAATTGGCTTATGGGCAGCTTATGCACCATTATTATAGGCAGGTTTATACATCATTGTACAGTGAAAAAAGAGGGTGTTCTCCGCTCATCTGACTTTATCCCAATTTGATTGCTCCCCCAATATTTCAAAATATTATATTACATGTTTATTTTGGTGTACAGACAAATTGTGAAGTTTTAGCAGATTGTCTCTGTAGGAGACAGCAGTGGTGCCGGAGAGCCGGGCATAAATGCAAACAGGCAAATGGAAGAACAGCAGCCCACCACAGGCTAATACTTAACACTGGGTCATAGACCAAGAATAGAGGAACACAGGGAACCGGGGCAGGACTACAGGGACCAAAGAACTGCACCTGTGATCATCAAGGTCTAACGGATTGCAGGTTTCTGCAGTACCCTAAGGAGAAGCAATTGACTTAAATTAGTTAAGTACCATACCTGTGTAATAAATTAGCGTTGTACACGACAGAATTCTGGAAAAAAAAGTGTTCACCAGCAGAATAATACGGTATAAAATTGCTCAGGAGATAGCCTGGTTCTTGCATAAGCCTGTTCGCTTTTGCAAATCCCTCCAGCTGGGCCTACCCCCTCACAAACACCACCGCTAGCACCTTGCGCTTTGCGGCACCCACCCCATCCACTTCCCAGGGCCCCGTCACCCTCCACGCAAGTCAGCCAGGGCTCCTCTCTGTCTCCCTGGGCGGGTGGGAATGAATCCCACCAGGTTGCTCATCACCCTAAATCAATGCCTTGGAGCTGACAAGGAAATTAAAACATGTGCTGTCTTTATTAATAAACACATCTAGGGAAGCCACGCTCCGCTTGATTAGCATGCTAATCCAACACTGCCAGCCACCACCGCCCCCCCACCCCCCACCAAAACTACACACACTCTCTGTTGCCAAAACAGCTTATCCTGCTTCCATACTTCCACCCCCTGCTCCCGGTGTGGGGCAAGCAGACATAATGATGTTCCACAGCAATGTCACCAGCAACCACACCATCTGGGGACAATTACGGGGGCTCTTATTGACACAGTGAGAAGTACCCCCACGGTCCTCACACCCCCAGACATCAAAAAATGCGTTCGAGCATCAGTCTCAATTACTATTTTGATTAACACCTACAAAAGACAAATGTACAATTTCAGCGACTATTCAATATTTGGCTGCCGCCTTGCGGCCATTTAATTTTGTTAGTGTGAATGTTCTTTTATGGGGGAAAATGAATTGTTCCTTGTAGCTGAAAAAAGCTAAACAATCAAAAGAATGTATGTATCTTTATTAACGTGGCATTTTACCTTTAAAATGGAGTTAAAATCAGAGTGCACTAAAACTATTCAAAGCACGAGCGCCGTGAGCATCAGTATGTCATTCTGAAGATATATTTGTAGCCTGTTCTCATAAAAATGTACTCTAAGGAATATCTGCTTAATAGTTATGCTTTTGAACAGTAGAAAATAGTAGTCATGTTTAAAGATCAATGGATTTTTGGGTTCAGAAGCTATTCAGTGATGGACCTTCATTTGTCCTTCTGTAGTAAGGAGATCATTTGAATCTACCCTGGGGATTAGAATGAAACAGGGCCTGGCTTAGAGAAATCCACTTTTTTTACAGCATAAGCAAAAAAGAAAATAAATAAATAAATATA
>JAODJW010000019.1:18465812-18488881 GCA_026777045.1 Hyperopisus bebe
GATGTATTATGGTGACGCTAACGCCTTCTGGGTTGGGGGTGCCAATGGGCTGCAGGGCGATTACGGACGCAGCCCAGCATCTTTCAGATGTTTCCAGAAAAAAAAACAGTTATAATGGGCAATAATTTACTGTAACGACCATAATTGAAAAAGAAGACAGCAGGTGTAACACCTGCATCTCTCATACATGAATGGTAATAATAACAGTTTACAGAAAACACGATAAGACGGCACCGAGGGTAATAGCTTCACAGCGAGCGTCTCTTCTCTCAACAGGATATCCACAGTGAGGCACTGCCTCAGTGTCTGCTCTAACTGGTCCTCCACTGCAGGATGGACTGCAGCCCCAGAACTGTGGCAGGATTCTGCGGGGCTCCCTCAGCTCAGCACTTGAGTCTTAAGCTGTGCCAGCTCATTATATGTCTTGCTGGGAGGTATAAGTACTTAAAGAGATGAGTTTGGGCCCCAGTTGCATCGTGCTTGTTACTCTGGATTTCTTGAGGCTCTCGTCTCTCCTTTTGTTGTACCTTCTCCTCTTTCTCCCCATTTTCAGTTCTACCCATTCTCCATTTATTATAAATTATCTTATTTATTGATTATTTACTCCCTTCTTTCTCCTCTTTCTTTAGGACTTCTCTTATTTCTCCTCTAGGTAAAGGGGAGAAAAATAGGAACTATTTATGACCTCTCCTTTCTCCTTCTGTTATATGGCCTGCTCTTCTTTCCTCTTTATTTAGGATCTCTCCTTTCTCATTTTGTTATATGCTCTCATTTTTCTCCCCTTTACCGAGGATCCCTCCTTTCTCCTTTTGTTATATGCACTCCTCATTCTCCCCTTTATTTAGGATCTCTCATTGCTTTTCCTGTATATAATTATCATTTTTTCCCCCATTCTTTCCCCTTTGTCCCTTTGGATAAACTCTCCTTTTCTCCCCCTTTCTTTAGGTTCTCTCCTTATTCCTTTTAAGTTCTAAATTCCCTACTTCTTGCTCCCTGCAGAACAAAACCGCTCGGCCACATTCATTCATTCATTCTTGCAGAGGTTTACTGATATCTGGTCCCCTGTACCTGGATGAGAAAGACATCTGTGAGTGAGCACAATGGCAGTCGATCTGGCCATCTGAATCGATGCTGGGGGTACAGACCATGCTGGGGTGGCCGTCACACTGAATAAAGCCCTATGCATTTTTGACATGGCCCCACACAATGGTGATCAGCTTAATCTCTGACAAGGAGACCTATATTGGTGTCTTTACATGAACAGACTAAGGGGTACTGACCAAGTAACCCTGCTGTAAGGTCCTATTGTATGCAACTAAGTATTTCAGTCTACTCTGGTAAGGTAAGGGGGTTGGCCACTATTGTGATTCAGATTAATTATCTTATGCGCCTCAATGAAAAAGTTCTGAACAAGTTTAAAGAGGGTATCTGTGCATTTTAAATCTGTTTAGAATGTCTTTGTTCTCTCTGGAAACTTGAAGCTAACTTGATGTTCCCGAAGCTAAAAGCTTAGATATATAGCTGTATTGTGTATTTTTCACTTCAGAGTTAATCGAGGTACCTGCCAGGAAAACAGACACACAAAAGTATCAATACAAATACCTAGAGAAAGAAGTCTGAAGATATATAGGACTATAAAAAGCACATCCTATTTGAATAACTTAGCATTAAAAATATTTCTCAGATGCATTTAAGTTTTGAATTCCTGAAAAATAAATGTATGCATATATTATCAGTCTTATAAACATGAAAAGATACTTATGAATGGTGTTATCTTACATTAACTAAGCACTGGTAAACACTAATATAATCGCTTAACCCACAACATTAGTGGAAAGTTCCTTGCAAATTTATGCACATATTTCCTGGCTGTTATGATGACTGAGTCGTTTTATTTGATTTGTTCCCTCCCTGAAGAGGGATCTTTGAAGGAACAATGTCAGTAACTGGGTCAGATGGAAGCTAACACTGGGGAAAAAAGGGTAAAAAATCCTTGTATTGCAACTTTATTTTCGCTACAATTTACTACGTAAAAAATATTTGTTTACCCAAGAGAAATGTATGGTACATTTCAAAATATTATTAATAACTGCCTTGGAAGGACAGAACGGTTGTATAAAGAATTTACGAGCTTCGAGGTGATTCACGGTTTTGACATTTTTCTTTAATACAAGATGTTTTTTTTTTTATCTGCAACCTTGTAATTCTTGTTGATTCACATTTATGTCATGGAAAAAAAGCCTGATATGCTCTAGCAGATTAAGCTAGCCTGATTTTTTGGCACATGGTGCTATAAGAGGCCTGTTGTCCTTCTCAGATGTCCTGACTTGTTTAAATGTTTGAAGAGAAGCCATTGGGTATGACTGTAACAGAGAGTATATTAAGTCTGAAGTCACCAGTGACCCAAGGGGTTGACCAGTGTGAAGGAAAAAGCAAGTACTAAGGGCTGTCAGAAGGTATTGGATCTGCTGCTCTCCAGTCGTCCCCAGGGGCGTGGCAAGCAGGACAGAGGTGCCCCGCTAACTCGCTAATGTGCCTACATCAGCGCTATGTGACAGTCCGCGGTAGGTGTGCCTCTCTGCCCCGGCACCCCCGGAGGCGTGACTTTGCCGTCCCCTTGAGCCACCCCTCTCTGACAGCTGTGCCACCTTCGCAGTGGCTCTGCATCAGACCAGGGGTGCAGATGTTCCTGAAAGCAAAAAAAAAATAAAATAAAAGTAAAAGCAAGGTCACCCGGGCCTGGCGGGTGGCGGCGCGTGACGCGACAGCGGCTGATAGCTCCGCTGCGGGCCCCCTACAGCCAAGCCGGCACGTCGTTAAAACCGACGGTAATGGGGCTTTGGCGCTGTATAGGGTTATTTACAACCCAGAGTATTAAAAAACTGGAGGTGTCAGAGGAGCCCCGGCAAGGTGTCCTAAGAGAGCGAAAATAAATGAATCCATTATTTATTCATGCGAGTGGCCCTTCATAATCTCTATAGGATGTGCGCTCTCATCCGAAGACTAGCATGCGGTACATTCAAATGGAGGAGGAGGCAGCGAGCGAATCTGCTTGATATTAGAGTGAGAGAAACCAGTATCCCTGGGTGTTATGGGTAAATATTATGTCAAGCGGAGGCAGACTTTAAAGAGCTTTACAACGCCGAATCGCTGGAAGTCTGGGCGCATATCCAGAAGTCGCATTTCCCGGCCTGATCCTTGTCAGCAGAGCACTGAACCTGAGCAGTGGTGAGGGACAGCGCTCGGAACGTGCATTCACGCTTTGCGGCGAAGGGGATAACAGGTGTCGTAATCAGCCAGTGCTGGTGAATTGCTACGACCGGAAGCCGGACCCCAGCACAGGGGAAAGACTGCTATTCCTACCCCTAAGGGACGGTGTTGACATTAATTACAAGCTCTCCGGGTTATATTTTGGGGGACTCTCTGATTGATCTCCAGAAGCTTACAAATCGCCTAAGATTCAGGATTTTTTTTATTTTTTGCCGCAAGGAGCTGTAGGGTACATATGCTTCCTTACAGAACCTTCATGAGGAAAGTCTAATGTGAGTTCACCACTGCTGTCCTGCAGAAACACATCCCTGTACTGCAGTCAGCGGAATGCATACGTCTATTTAGGTTCTACAATGTATTTATTTAGTTAGTAGATGCTGATGTGCAGTATAATTAGACATTTGGATACTGTTTCGGTTCAGGCTAGTGTTCCTAATGTTTTCTGTGTGTTTGGCAATAAGATGGAAAGTCCAAAGCTACCCCAGAGAGGTAACTTTAGCTCTTTTAACAGATTTGGCTGTTTTTTCCCCCTGGTATTCCAGAAATCCCCCAAGCATATATCCGCACACGCACACACACATCACAGACTCCCTCCTATTGGTTTGGAATCTTCCAGCTTTCTGCTGACTCAGCAGCCTGGCCACATCACAGGGACACACCTGTGACAAGTGTGAGTGATGACGTCCACATTAACTCACATTGTCACTGTCTCCCTTCTGACTGCCACTCAGATTTTTAATTAACACATATTTATCATTCACCCAAGTCCAGCAATTTTAAACGCTTCCTTTCTCTTGCATTTATTTTAAAATTGGAAGCCTTCTTATTTTCTTCTTCACTAATATCTCGATTTGCCTTAAATATGAATGCAGCCAATCAATGGATCAAAGGTTCATATCTTTACGTTACATTAAACAATGAGAGGCTAATAAAAATCTCCCACAATGCTAATTGTCTCTTTTTTTCTGTTAGCAAGAAAAAAGCATTAAGTTGAATTGCATATATTTAATGGAGTGCTGATTCGCGGAGAGGTTTTGTCCGTAGCTTTGCCAAAGGTCTCACAGTCCAACGCGTCCTTACGGGAAGCCCAACTGCATTCACATATAACAAGAAGAAGTCCGTAGACATCGCGTTTAACTCAAGTGCATTTTGTGGGGCATTTTTGAGGTGCAGTTAGGGAGAGAAAGTTACTGGAATAGAGTGAGTAAAGCAAATTTATGGCCACTTATTTGACAAGGAAAGTAATGAAAAATTCAGGACGTAACAGACTGAATTATGTATGGACTTCTGTCTGGCTTGGGGCAAGAGATGCTATCAACAATGATGATCACGCATGTAAATAAATCTTTTTGATGAGTTTATCTTTTGTGGCTTTGATTAATTTCACGAGTTTGCGTGTTCCTTCTGGGTAGGACACTTCAACACGAGGGCAAGCGGTTAAGGTACCAAGACAATCGACGCAGCATCGCCCATTGAAACTATTCCACAACCAGATACTGTAATTGCGAAACACTCCATTAACATATTGGCTGAACTGCAGCTGCCAATCTGTAACATATTTTCACAATGCTCTCTAAACTCTACTGTAACTTTACTGTCAGAGGGTGCAGATGGACAGAAAAAACTATTTAGAATTTCAAAAATGTGTTTTGATGCATGTAAATGTGTATGATGGTACATTCTTTGGATTGCCGTTTCTGGAAGGATCGTGTCAGTCATGCCAGATGGACTGATGAACATGGGTTTCTCCGTGGTGCTGTGCGTCATTAATGGGTGAAATTTTACAGTACCAATAGCACTTTCATAAGGGGTGAAGCTGAGCGAACATGGAGAAAGTGTGAACAGCCAGAGGTTAAAATGAGGTTTAAACACCTACCTACGAATCATGATGAGCTTCACGCGGGGTTGACATTTAAACCCTACAAGAAAAGCATGTCCCCTTTGAAACCTTTACTCTACACTAAAAAGTCTTGCGGGGTACTTGTGTACGGGATGGGGACAGAACTGAGAACACTTTAGGAGCCTACTTATGGATGTAGCGCAATTACATAGCAAGATAAAGTGGCCCAGGCACATGGAGAGCTAGGGAGCAGGCACACTTAGTACTCATGTTCTGTATATTTACACCTGGAGTGATGCAGTCAGTGATTCTGCAAGGGTTCGTATTGCAAATGTGTTCCAGTGCCATGCTATGTACACTGTTTGTAGGATTAGGTAAGTACTACTCCTGGAGGTAATTTTTTAGCAAAAAACCTAAAAAAAATTTTTCTTTTACTCCTAGTGTTATGGCGCAGCATGGCACAAGCAGGAAAAGGTGGTGATCCACTTACAGATCACAGGACAATAAGGGGGTTTATTGAAAAGGGGCTAGCAAAAACCAGAAGGGCCAAGAATGTGTAAGAGTACAGAACTTCCGACACACGGTGACATGAACAATGACTGACTAGGGAAAAAAGCGGGTACAGGCATTTAAATAAACACAGGCAAGTGTGAACTAAGAAGCTTAAGGAAAACTAGGACATAGTCTAACACTAGGAAACGAAAGCACAAGTAAAATAATTACAAAGTCATGAAGACACTAAGCACAAACCAAACAAAAGGAGGGCAAACCACGAGAAGGAACTGAGAGCTGGGAGGAGAAGACTAATACTACAAACATTACAAAAAAAAATCAACAAAACAAATTAGGAAAGATTGCTTTCAGGCCAGCCTCAAACCTGCAACCCCATAAGTTCAGTCTCTGAGCCTCATGTTCAGCCCACTGAGCCTCACGGCAGCTCAGGGAGCAGGGAAGACACACTGGGGACTTAGGACTAAGACAGAGGAAGGAAGGGAATGGCCAGCAATACCTGCTGGTCAAATGGGGACTGAGCATATTGGACAGAAAGGGGAAAAGGCAGGATGACCAGGGGTGCCTGCTGGCCAAAGGAGGAAGGACATCGGAGGAGGGATCAGGGCACTGACCCTGACACCTAGTCAATTTATTTAAAGAAAAAAAGTTACATTTGTGTGTCACAAACAATAAAAGTAAACACTTATTTACACAATTATTAGTCAATCTGAGAATAAGCGAATTTTCTTCTCAACAGAAATAATTTAAAAAAATTGTTGTAGTTGTCACGCACACCAGTCAGGCGGTCGCCACGAGGACCCGGAAGTAGGCGATCTCCCGGAAGATAAATAAAGGAACCGGTCTTTCACTCACCGTTCAGTCATTGCGAAATGACCCAAGCCTATTCTACCTCCATCGCCGGTACTGTGAGTACTCCAGTCTTTGGTTCTGTCTCTCTGATTGTGTGCGCGTTTAGAACGTGGATTCCGGTGGGAATCTCTACTCTTTATTTAAAGAGCATTCTCAGAATAATCACGTGGTTATCCTACCTTTTCGTGTAAACTCCGTGTCTGGGTTACCATCCACGCTACACGAGCTATCCGCGGTCGCCAGTCTTTCTCCGTATTTTCTGCTCGAAATCTTGACAGAATGACTGAGCCTCATGTGGTTAACCCAGCGGAGTTCGCCGCCCTCTGTGACGCTGTCGCAAACCAGTCAGTGCTGATCGATCAGCTTCAGCGTGAGGTCGCGGACTTGCGCAAAAGCGCTCAAAGCCAAGCCACTTCCCGCGGAGAGGTGGAGGCGCTGTGGCAAGAGGTCGCAAGTCTCCGAGAGGCTGTTCGGGAGCTGCCGGCGGCCCGTATCTCTTCCCCCGCCTCGGAGCCCCACATTTCATTACCTGATAAATGGAATAGGGTAGACGGGACATGCGATGTATTTCTCACTGCGCTAGGTCTGGTGTTTGAGTTCCAACCCGCCAGATACTCCACAGATCGGCAGCGCATTGCACTCCTCGTCTCCCTTCTTACTGGGCAAGCAGCTGAGTGGGCCACAGCCATCATCCGTTCTGGATCTAACATAGGGCACTCTTACCCCGAATTCACTCACAAACTCCGCACTTCTTTTTGTCATCTGGATTGTGAGGTGGAGACCGATTTGAGGCTGTACCATCTGCGGCAGGGAGGTTCGTCCGTGAGCCGTTACACAGCGGATTTTCGTACCTTGCAGTGCAAACCACCTGGGGCGATTCCACTCTCCAGATGGCCTATTATGAGGGGTTGGCTCCCCATATCCGGGATGAGCTCGCCAGACGGGACCTCCCCGCCACCTTGGAGGGTCTTATTCAACTGGCCCTCCATATTGACCAGCAGATGAGCTCGCGTCCGAGGCCAGCTCCCCGTACCCTGCCGCCCACCTCATTTCATCATCCGCCAGCACCCCCTGCTAGTGTCATCTGTCCATATCGACCTGTGGATCACTCAGGAGCAGGGGAACCCATGAAGTTAGGGCGCACCTCCCTGACCACTGCGGAGAGGGAGAGACGCTATAGGGAAGGCCTTTGTGCCTACTGTGCCTCTCCCAAGCACCACCGCACCATCTGCCCTCTCCTTCCAGGAAACGGTCAGACCGGTGAGTCCTGAGAAGAGCTCTCCGGGCCCCTTATCTCTTTTCTCCACTAATGCGGCCGTTTCCCGCCTCACGGTTCAGGTACACCTCCAGTTTGGCCACAAACGGGTCAGGACCTCGGCTTTTATTGATTCAGAGGCGGCAGGAAACTTTATTGACCAGACCTATGCCAAACAACTGGGGGTGGAGCTTGAGGTGTTATCCCAGCCGGTTGACCCCATACCACCAGTCCCATCACCCACCGGACTCAATTCATCTCCCTCAGCATCGACCACCACCACAAATGCATCCAGTTCCTGGTTACATCCATCCTTTCACCTCCCATCATCCTCGGGCACCCGTGGCTTCTTCAGCATGATCCCCTCATCTCCTGGACCCAACAACGGATTCTTCAGTGGGGCCAACCTGCTCTGATCTATGCCTACAGGCAACAGCTGGGACGTGCTCTAGGGAGTCCGAGGCCCCCAACTTTGACCCGGAGGCCATCCCCCAGCCATACCATGACCTGGCTGAGGTTTTTTGCAGGAAACGGGCTGTGAAACTACCTCCTCACCGGCCCTATGACCGAGCCATTGACCTCATACCAGGCGCGGTACCACCCCACAACAGACTTTTCTCTCTTTCCCCCTCAGAGACGAAGGCGATGCGATGGAGGAGTACGTTGCCGACGCTCTCCGCCAGGGTACCATCAGGCCCTCTTCCTCGCCCGCTGCCGTGGGATTCTTCTTCGTGAAGAAGGATGGTGGTCTCCGACCCTGCGTTGACCATCGGGGGCTCAACAACATCACTGTCAAGAACCGTCACCCATTACCCCTGACAAACACTGCCCTGGACGCCCTCTCTGGTGCCACCCACGACACCAAGTTGGACCTCCAGAGTGCCTACAACTTGGTGCGCATCAGGGAGGGCGATGAGTGGAAGACAGCATTCATCACTCCCACTGGTCACTATGAGAGTCTGGTGATGCCCTTTGGTCTGTGCAATGCTCCCACAGCCTTCCAACAATTCATCAACGATGTGCTGCGGGACATGCTAGACCGTTGAGCATTTGTCTGTCTTGATGACATCTTCATCTACTGTCACACCCTGGAAGAGCACATCCATTATGTCAGGCCGGTCCTCAGGAGACTGCTCGCCCATCAACTGTACTGTAAGTTCCAGCAATGCTCCACCACGTTCCTAGGCTTTGTCATCTCACCCCAGGGTGTGGCCATGGACCCCCAGAAGCTGGAAGCTGTGCGTTATTGGCCCCTACCTAGGATGCTTAAGCAGCTACAGCATTTTCTGGGGTTTGCCAGTTTCTATCGGCGCTTTATTCGAGGCTTCAGTACAGTTGCAGTACCTCTCACCGCCCTGACCTGTCCTTCTCCTCATCCTTATAACCTCACCCCGGATGCCATCAACGCATTTCAGAGATTATGTCACCTTTTCACTATCGCTCCTACTCTCCTTCACCTGGATTCCACCAAACCCTCCATTGTGGAGGAGGACGCCTTTGATGTGGGCGTCGGAGCAGTCCTCTCCCAGCGAGGTCCAGACCAGAAGCTACACCCTTGTAGTTCCTTTTCCAGGAAATTCAACTCCACTCAGCAGCGGTACAGGGTAGGGGACTGTGAACTGCTGGCCATCAAGTGGGCCCTGGAGGAATGGTGTCACTGGCTCCAGGGCAGCAGTGAACCATTTGCGGTCTGGACAGACCACCAGAACCTCATAACCATCCAACACGTCAAACAACTCAACCCTCGGCAGGCGCAATAGGCACTATTCTTTGAACAGTTCAACTTCCACCTCTCATACCACCCAGGGTCCAAGAACACCAAGGCTGATGCACTCTCCCACCAGCACGAGGCTGATGCTCCCCGGGCAGACCCCGCGCCTGTTGTACCCACCACCCGGATCATTGCACCTCTCCACTGGGACCTAGAAACTAAGGTACGCCAAGCACAGACCATGGAGCCCGCTCCGGCAGGTACACCGCCCGGACGACTCTACTTTCCCACATCCATCCAGCTGGACATCCTTTCTTGGGCACACTCCTCTGCTCTGGCGGGCCACCCCAGTGCCAGAAGAACTCTGCAGTACCTCCAACGCGCCTTCTGGTGGTCTGCCATGGCCCGCAACATCCGAGAATTCGTCCCGGCCTGTCCGGTGTGTGCCAGGGCCAAAACCAACAACCAACCATCCCCGGGTGGATTTCATCCTTTCCCGGTTCCCCGTCGGCCCTGGTCACACATCGCCCTGGACTTCATCACTGGCCTGCCAGAGTCAGAAGGGAAAAATACTATTCTCACCAACGTTGATTGCTTCTCCAAGGCTGTGCACTTGGTAGCCCTGGACTCCCATCAGCTAAAACTACAGCTGAACTGATTTTAGAGCATGTAGTCCACTTGCATGGGTTCCCCAGGGACATCGTCTCAGACAGAGGGCCTCAGTTCACCGCCAAATTCTGGAAGGCCTTCTGCCGTCTGATCAACTCTACTTGCAGTCTTTCTTCTGCTTATCACTCACAAACCAACGGTCAGACGGAGCGGACCAACCAACAACTGGAGCACTACCTCATCTGGGCTGAACTTTCCCATAACCTCCACACTTCTTCTGCCACTGATCTCAGCCTATTTGAGGTATGCAACGGTTTCCAACCTCCGATGTTCAACCATCAAGAGCCGTTGATGTACTATTGGCCCAACAGTTGGTCCGCCGGTGCCGACGGCTCTGGACCCAAGCCCATTCAGTCATCCAAAAGGCTAACCGTCGTTATACTGCTCAACATCGCCGTCGGCACCCACTGGGACGATTGTTCCACTCAGAATCTTCGCCTCCGCACCGACTCACGGAAACTCACCTCCCATTTCATTGGGCCTTACCGCATCACCCACCGGCTTAACCCTGTCACCTATCAACTCCAGCTTCCTGCAGCACTCCGGATTCATCCAGTTTTTTACATTTCTCAGATGAAGCCCTTTGTCACTTACCTAATGTTCCCGCCCTCCGCCCCGTATCATTGACGGTGGTCCCGCTTACACCGTGCGACGGATCCTCGATGCACATCCTCTGGGCCGGGGTACTCAGTACCTTGTTGATTGGGAGGGTTACAGCCCCGAGGAATGCTCGTGGGTTCCGGCCCGGTTCATCCTTGATCCTTCCTTGGTGCGGGGTTTCCGTCTTTGGGTATCCTCCCAGCCAGGGCTGTCTGGTGCCGGTCCTGGGGGGGGGACTGTCACGCACACCGGTCAGGCGATCGCCACGAGGACCCGGAAGTAGGCAATCAACCGGAAGATAAATAGATGTACATTTCATTCACTTGCTGCTCAGTAATTGTGAAATGACCCAGGCCCTTTCTACCTCCATCGCTGGTACAGTGAGTACTCCAGTCTTTGGTTCTATCTCTCTGATTGTGGGTGCGTTTAGAACGTGGATTCCGGTGGGAATCTCTACTCTTTATTTAAAGAGCATTCTCAGAATAATCACGTGGTTATCCTACCTTTTCGTGTAAACTCTGCGTCTGGGTTACCATCCACACTACACGGGCTAGTCAGTCGCCAGTCTTTCTCCGTATTTTCTGCTTGAAATCCTGACAGTAGTTATTCAGTCTATATAGAGAATAACAAACAATAGGCCCTTCTGTACAGTCCACTTTTAATATCCTGTATAGCCTTCTTTCTTCTCAGTGACCATTGTGAGCCTGTTGTCCATTGAATCATTCAGGTTTTTGATTTGCTCACGTATTATATTAGCTGAGGCAGCTAGAAAGGCTTCTCAGATGCTCTGAGAAGTGTACTGCTTGGCCCCTTGGTAAACCACACAACTTTAATAAGGCCCAGTAGTTGATGAATGTGGATGTGTGATGAATGAGCCCAGGTCATAATTCACTGAATTTTCAAGCCTATCTTGGGCAATCGATGAATGCTTTGATGCATGGGAAGGGGCTTTGTCCTGCACGAATATCATAACCTTTTTGAAAACTACCGACTTTTTTTGTTATCATTGTTTGAAGAACATATCTTCTAATGATTGCCAGTAGATCTTGTAGTTCTTTTTTACACCATTTACAAGTTCGAAAACTCCAACAAGTTCATCACTGATAACTGCAGCCCAAACTGTCACTCCTCTTTATTGGTGCTTGAAGAAGGTGTCCATCCACTGCCCCCTACATCTTCTCCATCAAGAGTCACATCTCATCTGTCCACAAAACCTTGTCTTGAGATATATCCGTGCCCATTCTTGATGTTTTACTTTGTGTGCTGTACCGAGGTTGTGTTTCAGCCTTTGTGACCTTAGCAATGTCACCTAGCACACTGCACCTAATACTTCCAGAGATTACATTCAGATTGCAGTTTTTAAAAGTGGTGGTATTTGATCCTACAGAGTTTCTGGGAGTCTCTCATTTAATTTCACATATCTTTGGCAGTTAATTTGTGTCTTCTTCACTCTACGTGCTTCTTCCATCTTCTTTGCCTGTTGGCCACAAAACCCTCGATTGTATGATGATCATTTTAAAAGTTTGGCAATTTTTATTGTTTTACATCCCTCTGACTGGTCCTTTACTATTTAGTTTTTTTTTCCATTATCTATAAAATACCTTTTTGGTGCATTTAATAGTAATAATAATTTGTTTAATAATTCTGCACAGGCATTCTACTCCAAACGGAAAGTACTCAGACCAAATACTGAATATGCCCTATTTAAAAACAGTCTTTAATGGCGATTAATCTGTACTGAAACTGTTGGTCATAAGAGAAGATACAGGAAAAAAACACACTTGCATTATAATTCTGCACAGGGTGTAGCTATGTACAATTCTATATATGATTTGTCTTTGAACCATCTACAGTACTGTGCAAACGTCTTAGGCAGTCAATAAAAAACTAAAAGCATTTTCTTCTTTTCTCTAAAAAGTTACAGATGCCTTGCTGGATGGCTAGACGAACACCGCTTCAGTTCCCAAACGCCTCTTCAGGGGCACCTCATGTTTTTGATGCATTCCATGTTTTTGATGCATTTTATCACAAGCTCACTTATTTCATAAATTAAAAAAAAAGTCAGTGAGGTATTAATTAGCCATATGGTTTGTTAACAGTCAAGTCAAAAAATACTTGGGTATACTGGACAGTTGCTGCAAATACCGGGTGACCCTTTTTGAGAGGTTTTGAAAGCTAACACATTCTGACAGATATTACAGGAAAGTTTTACACCATCATGAAGATCATTTAAACAAAGCAGACTTGTATAAACCGTGTTGGCCGTGAATTTCTTCCCGTGGCGTAGTGGCGTAGCTTTTGCTTAAGTATCATGGTTATTATATTTTTCCCTATTCTTAGCAAATTCAAACAACGTTTGCCATGTTAATTGAAATGTATTGATACATACATCTCATTTAATTCTTAGTAGTTGTTCCAAGTACACTAGATGTAAATGTTCTTAGTAAATGTTCCAAGTACACTAGATGAATGGGCTGACCTTGCAGTCAGACCCAAGCTCTGCTCTCACCTGTGTGTATGTCTTAATGGAGAGCAAGCTGAGATATGTGAAAAGAAGCATTGTAATGTATGGGTACTTGTATAAATGTCAGATAAAAGCATTATTATTATTATTATTATTTTATTACAGCAGTACCCATACTAGCTTGATGGGCAGTATTCCACAGATACTACAGCCACATACACCAGAGATTGAAATTTTATTACATAATAAATATAATTGTTTAGCTTATGTTTGACCCAAGATTTTGAATGCCAACAGAGATTTGGAAAATGCAAGCCAAACATATAATTATTAAAAACAGCATTTTACTTTAGAGTCGATGCTTTGGATTCCCTTACCAAATATAAACATCAGACCGCAAATGGGCATTTTGGGAAGTTTACCTTCATATTTATAAATTAATGTGAACTGATGTGAAACTGCCCACAGTGAAATCTTTCCAAACATATGCAAGATTGTGTTTAATGTCTCATTTTCAGGATCTGGCAGGCAGCCTGGTCTCTATGGTAACATGGCTCTTGAAGTTCCCCTGTATTCCATTCTATTACATATTCAGCATAGATAAAAGCTAATGAAAGATAATGAAATGCCAACAAATTAACCTTACTGACTAAGTAAGACCAGTGTCACACCGGTAAATATATAAAAGCAGATTTGATATTCTACCTGAGGCTGCACACAGACCTTTCTGCTTCAAGAACAGGTATCCATCTCAGCAGTGTGTGACCCTAACAATTTTACAGAATATTACAGATACTGTAGCTCTGTTTTGTTTGTTATATTGCAATTCCCCTTTTTACATATGAATTTTTATATGCAAAATTTCATTGGGTTGTTCATTGTTAATCTGGTCGTGAGTCTACAGTTACTATATGTTATGTTGAATAGTCTTGTGAAGTCAAATTGTCACTTCTCTGTACTTTGTACATAATTTCCATGCCAATTAAGAGGTCTGACTTGAAAGGCTTTTTCTGCTGACATCTTGACTTGTGCATGGTGCAAAATATAATCAATTTGTCTTTGATAAACATATTTCATCTAACCGACCATCCATCTTCTGTAACCGCTTGCCCTATTCAGGGTCGTTTAGGGGTCCAGAGCCTATCCCAGAGCCGACACGCACAAGGCAGGGAACAACCCACGATGGGGCGCCAAACCTTCACAGTGGGTGCACATACACCATTCATTCATGGATGCACACCTGTGGGCAATTTGGTAACTCCAATGAACCTCAGCATGTATTTGGACTGTAGGGGGAAAACCAGAGAATCCAGCGGAAACCCCACAGGGAGAACATGCAAACTACACACACATGGAGCCACGGTGGGACCAGAACCCTGGTCCCTAGGGGTGGGAATCAAAACCCGGTTCTAATTTAGAACCAGTTTTAATTGTTGCGATGCAACGGAATTGTGCACCTCCGATGTTATTGATTCCTCTAATGATTCTTCCGGACTTTCACATAACGTCACACGCCGAGACTTGAATTCTACATCATGGAGCGGAAGAAGCAGTCCAAGGTGTGGTTGCATTTTAGTAGGAAAGATGATCATTGTGCAGTTTGTAACCAGTGCAAGGATGTTTTAACTTGCAAGGGTGGTAACACTAGCAACACGCTTAAACATTTAAGCCCTCAACATGGCATTCAACTTTAACTATGGTGCCTTAACCTACCAGTTATGGTGCCTGTGTGCTTGATTCTATATAGTCAGTCAGTGTTATCATAAAATGCAGTATTATTTATAATAATATTTTCACATTTTGCACCATGTTATTTATAAAACAGCTGCTTTTGGTGCTGAAAACTGCATATGAGTACCGTTTTTATTTTATAAATATGTACCTAACCAGAAATAATTACTTGTCCACAAAATTATAGTCAGTGATAAATTAATATTTAGTTATTTTACTCTGATCAGGATTTGATAAGGGAATCTATAAAGAATCGGATTGATAAGAAGAATCGATACTGGCATTGACATCAATAATTTCTTATCGATTCGCACCCTTACTGGTCCCAGAGGTGTAACAGTGCTGATCACTGTGCCACCCTGCTGCCCCAAAGCCACCAGCAGGGGAAGAAAAACACACATTTTCTGCTTGAACAGCCTGACAAAGGTGACAGCATCCTCACATGGGCTTGTCTTTGCCATGCAGATTCAGCACCACTAGGGATAGACCAGTTAAGCGTTCAGCTCTTGGCTCCTTCTGGTTCCTATCGACAACGTCAGCTTGACGGCTGCCGTTTTTCTCAGTCTGGTTCAGCTGATCCTGTCATAGGCCCTCTGTCTGTGACCTTCTTACTGTCACTTTTTCACAAGAGCAGGATGCACAGAGGGGATAATAACATCGAGACGTTATTTAACATGCAGCCGTAGCCCCCGTTAAAGCCTCCATTTCCAATGGAGCTCCATAATCATAAAAGTGACAATTTAAAGTTATTAAATGGCAGTTACAATTATTAAATTACAGACATTAAACGACTCGAAACAGAGGGAAATTAGTTACGTTAAAATGTGTCAGGTAAATTAAAAGTTGAAAGTAGTGAAGCCTGTTGTAAAAGACATTTGTATTGAAGGTGATGAGTGAGGTTTACATACTTTCTTGCAGTCCTTATTTATATTGTTTTGTATTATGTGTTACGGGTAATACAGTGTCCTAGCTAAATTCAGAGTATTAATTGTAGCTAATTTTGTACTACAGACCTGTGCATGCATGTATTTCATACTGTAGGTGTAAAGAGGACTGATCCATACGCAGTTTTGGTTTGTGTATGTTTCTAATGAGTTAAGCTTGGTGAGTCCCGCAATCCAGCCTGAGCTTCAGTGGGACGATGGGACCAGCAGTAATTCGAGGCAGCTGCTAAGTCACCTGGTGAGGTTTGATGCTCGAATTTTCCACATTTGGCATATGACCCAGCATCCATGTTTGTGGATTCGTAACTGGAGAATTTGCCATTAGGGTAGTACACTGCAGCTGACCACAGCACCTCCCCCTGGGATGAGATAGATGTGCAGCCAGTTTCAGTGGACAGATACCCCAAATATGGCCGCTCAGGAGTTCTGCCAAATGTAAGAGGTCACACGTCACCTTCTCCGTTGTGTTTTCCCCTCTCCAGATATATTTTGGCCTTTTGCGTATTTCAGTATTGGGAGTTCAATTCTGGAAAAAATAACCGACTGTCTCCAGCGGAGAGGGTGCAGTCAGTGGAGGCTGGGGGTGGGGGGGGGGCAAGTGCGGCTGCAGGAAAATTAAGGAGAGATAGTCGCCTGGCATTTCCAGGATGATCCCCAGGGACGACCCCTGTCCACAACCTGCATCGGACCACTGACTCCGTTTTGATTACTTTCTAGTCACCGCTGTGCTGCCATTTTGTGTGCGTGTGTGTGTATGTGTGTTCCAGGTATACATTACCAAATTATACCAAATATCCCCACAATGTCATAAAAACCTGTTATTTTGATGTTGTAGCAACTATTTTTTTGGTCCCCGCAAGGGGAAATTCAATTTTATTAAAATTTGTGACTGCAATCAAAAAGCTAAAAATGTGAAAAGTCTTGTATTTTGTTTGGTTACTTATGGTTAAGGTCAGGGCTGGGTAGGGGTTAAGGTCGTCATTTCTGGGATTAGGGTTATGCCCATAGAAGTGAATGGAGAGTCCCCACAAGGACTACAGATATGTGTGTGTGTGTGTGTATGTGTGCTGGTTGTAGGCTTAATAAAAAAAACCCTAGAAGATTGCATGTTGGTGAGGTAATAATATACATTTTCCATCAAGTTAACAGATATATGTTTATGTATTGAGGAAGATTACTAAACAGCTGACAGCTATAGAAGCTCCAAGCTGACTGCATGTATAATTTGCAGATGCATTTTATAAATGTATGTATTCTGTGCAGGATCTGACAAGCTTTGCAGGCGTCATCTATTGGGACCGTTGCTGCGTCAGCCGCCCGGCCTGCAAATTGGCCGTGACCCTTGTGTGTTCTCTCATCTGTGCCCTCGCATCTGAAGCATCAGTCAGTCCCACCCAACTCACACACACACAACACCACGCACTCACAACACTCATAAGCTTGTGCCAACGCAATCCTCCAACCCAACGACTACAGGTCAAAAGGTGTGCAGCCAAACGATCTGCAATGTTCCAATAAAAACTGTTAGGATCCCACACTGTTGAGATAGATACCTGTTCTTGAAACAGAATAGTTTGTGTGCACCCTCAGGTAGAAAATTAAATCTACTTTTATATATTTAACAGTGTGACACTGGCCTTAGTTAGTCAGTTTCTAAAGGTATGCTGCCAAATCACCCCCAGGTGAGTTTCACCAAAGTGAATGGAACAAAACAAAAATAAAGCTTCACCATTTAGAATGATTCTGAAAAATAAGGAATACTCTTGACAGTTTGTCCGTGTTGGATTTTTTCTCTTGTTTTGCATGGAAACTAATACATCAACCATCAGCAAGCTCAACACACATGGCGCAGGGGTGGGATTTGAATCCCCAGTGCTGTCGAAAGGAGTGCCGCCCATTAACCTGAATTGTTCAGTAAATACACAGATCAGATTTTTAACAACAGTAACCATAGTAATTGTAGTGGTAGCCATGGCAGCAGCAATTGTAGTAGTACTACTTCAACTAGTGGCAGTTGTCCCATAACAAAAGCTTTCACTACAGTTGCAAATGTAGGCTACATATTAAATGTCCTGTCTAAGCAGAACTTCCATTCTATTTAACTGTTTTCTCTATTTCTAAGTTAATAGCTGTTTTCTGTATGCCTTTTGTATGTTACATAATGAAAATCCCGATTTTGCATCTATTGCACTGCTTATTTGCACATTTAAAGATACGGTCTGTTTATTTGCCTTGATTGTCTATTTTTAGCCACTCGGTAGAGATGTATATGATAAATTAAAGACCCACAAAAGCGGAACGCTGGCACATGAGATCCCGCAGGAAATTAAAGGGCCCCTCAATGCTTCTGTGCACAAAGCCGAGTGAAAGATAATGGGGCATAAAGTCGGCATAAGGCAGCAAAGTTCCTGTGGGAACCACAGAATGAAAACGCTTGCAAACCGGAAGCCTCACTTCCCAGCCTGGGCCTCAGTGAACCCCTCCCTCGTCGTCCTCACTCCGCCACGCTTGCTGACCCTGCACCACAGGCTCCTTCCTCAATCTAAATCCCCTATTTTGCTAGCATGAGCTACTCAGGCGCCATGGCCAAGGCAGGACCCCCCAGTCTGTTGAATGGAGCACCTGTAAGACAGAGGCTTACATGCCCCCGCCAGTTCCAGGACTGCGGCGATTGTAATCGGCCTTATCCACTTGAACACGGCAGGAATTTTCGTTTTACAGGTGGTTCGGGGAAAATCATTTATATTCATGAGAGAAGCACTCCCTGATTGGCCAGTGAATGCCTTAGACAGAGATCACCAGCCAATCAGGTAGCTTCTCTCATGAATATAATTGAGTTTTTCCAAACCACCCTGTAAAACAGAAATTGTTCAAATTTTCAAAAACAAAACAAAAATTGGTGGGTGGGGCGGGCATAAATCATGCCTGTTTGTCTGTTTGTTTTTGAAAAACTCATATGTAGCCTTTGGTTTTTTATATATAAAAAAACAGATTTAATTCAGTCTTTTATTAATTAAGTTTTAACGATTCGCTTTAGATCATCTGCAGGTAATTCTTTCGTAATTGTTCTTCACTGCATTCTTAATGATGCTCCCAAAGTTACGCAGGTGCTTCATCCCTGGTTCCGCAGTCCCTGCGTGGAGTTTACAGATCCTTCAGATATTAGGCTGCATGCAATGGCGTCGATGTTTGGGTAAGGGGTGAGGCGCGGATTCACGCGCTCTTGTGTGCCGTCCACATTTATTGGTCAATTAATCAATGGATTATAAATGAAAAGAGGGAGAGAGTTGAGTGGGAACAGCATCGGGATTAGAGAATTTTCCATACATCAAGGCCCTTAGAGAGGTGCTCTCAGTGCTGCCCTCCGATGGCAAGATTACATGACCCTAGCTATCGAAAAGCAATTAAATGTCACTAATTACCAAATAATTTATGTAAATGGTCAGCCATGGATGGAGAGGGCTGGCAAACAGCTTGATTGTGTGGGTCCCGGTGGACAACACATCAGGATTTGCCCTTTTACAGACTAACCCCCTGGTAAGGCAGATCTGTATTTAATCCTCTATTTCAGGGCTGATAGAATTTTGGGCTTACCTCGTGCTTTTTTATATTTTTAATTAAATACACCTTCATGGAAATCGAAGACTGCGCTGAAGCTGTGCGTTCTGCCCTTGGAGGCCCACGAGTGGAGGCCGGCAAGCGTTATTGGGTAAGCGATCAGATAGCAAGCTGGACCGCAGCAAATGAAAAATCAGCAAATGCAATTAACATCTTATCTGAGGCCACAAATTTCAGTTTGGAAAATTTTAAGTCCAAGGGCTTGCTGCTCAGAGAATTTATTCCGATGGTCGCTCAGCCAACCAGCACCCGGAGACTGAAAATGCAAACAGGCATGTATGAGGAAATCTTGCTGCAATCCAAGAGACCTTATTTTTTAATGAAATCCTTCTTCAAAGTCATAAGCTTATAAGGGATAAGTTATTAAAATCAGCATCAGGACAAAAAGGAATTAAAGAAATTACTCTGAACATGGAAGGACTTTCGGGGTGGGGGGGGCGGTGACCTCTTGGTTCATTTCACACCATATTAGTGCATGTAGTGCAGGGTCAATGCTGAGATTTGAGGACACACATATTAATGGCTTGCTGACTAAATGCTATCTTTGTTCACTATTGTGGGTCATTGTCAAGTTAGGATTTAATTTTTTTTCTTAAGTGCACCTTGGGATCCAGACATGAAGACCGTACAGTAGGAATGTTCCTTCAGCAAAACTCGCCAGTTTTATTTCCAGGAAAATCTTCTTCCATAACCTGCAGTTCAAGGAAAATACTATATTTGATTCCACCCTCCCCACAGTTTTATGATGATATTAGTCTTCCCTTTTTAATTCTTTTCTCCCCCAGGGATGTCTCACCATCTAAGTCAAGGGTATACGAGGGAGCCAGGTTGCCGTGACTACCTGGCACAGCTGGCTTTGCTGTCAGGATCTCCATAACCTTCTCCATTCACCATTTTTGTAATTATGAGTGAAAGCTGAGAAAAGAAAACTCCACCCTGGCAAATAGATAAAAGAGAATTAGCCTAGGGTACGATGTATCGTCTTTTTCTATAAGTTTCCATTTGCGCCTAAAGCATTTGGTGTTCCACTGAAGTATTTTTAAAAACAAGAAATCACTGGCAGTCATAAAGGCATTCTCTCTGGATTGCTGCAAGCTAGCCTATGGTACAAGTAGAATCGTTATTCATTTTGCTCCCTTTTTCTACACTTTAATGAATTAATTAGTGATAGCTGCCATTATTAAATGAATTCAATAAATGAGAAGCACCTGGTGATATTAGTTTTGAATCAACGTCCTCAAGATATGACCAGCGAACATGTCTTGGGAGCCAATGTGGACAGGAGTTTTTTTTTTTTATGTCTCCGGAAGGTTCTGGGGCTGTTGTTTAATGCCAGGGGTTAAGTGCATGATGGAAAAAACATGCCTTTTCTTTGAGCTGAACCTGTGGCACAGCAAAATAACGAAACTGTAATTCCCTGAGCCTGGGGAAAATATCTTTAATGACACTGGCCATAGCACAAATCTTACGTTCTCTACAGCTCAGGGTTAATGGGTCATGTGATGTGGCATTCTGTCCTGGGCGTACCCTCGCTCTCCACAAGCAGCTGTGGCCAAGAAATGGAAGGATGGATGCAGGGCTGTCAGAAATGAGGGGGGGGGGGTTCGGAGGACAAGGGAGATGCGTCCCCTCCAATATTGGCAGACCACCCCCCCCCCCCCTTCCCACAGAAATAAACGAAAGCGTGATCCTTATATTTTATTATAAAGCCACTTCGTTGCGCATGTTGAATGCAAGGATGAAATATATGCAGTGCTGTGCAAAAGTCTTACGGTGCGCTCGTTTTTCTCTTGGAACTTGGAAATTCCGAGTTGAGTGACATCACGATCTCCCGTTCGAGCTACCACATCTTGGAACAAACATGGCTGCCTCCATGAACACGCTACTGTATGTTGTTGCTTAATGTTTTAGTAGATTTGGAGTGAGATTATTTTTCCGAGAGACAAACAAGAAACATGAACTAGTCAAACCACATTAAAAGCTTTATAAAATATTTTACTACATTCATAGCCATATTCGTTTTTCGAACTGCAAACAAACTACAAGCAAACCAAAGACACTAACAAGTCTGGTAAAAATCTGATATTGCATGATAGGATACTGTTTACGGTCATGATATGGTATTCTCTAAATCAAGCACATGCAATTATATTTATAAACTATTAATACATTTAACAAAATAAACATTTTTAAAGATTTATAAAATAGAATTACTGTTGAAGGTGTAAGCCGCCATGTTGAAATTACGTCACAGGGGCAACTCGGACAACAAAATCTTGCCTGACTTCAGCGTCATAAAAAAGGCATGTTTCTGACGGGAAGTGACGTTTTTCATGACGTTTCATGATGTTTTCATCTGAGTTCCGACTTGGAGAGAAATAATCGAACGCACCATTTGGCAGTCAAAGGAAATGTTTACAGCTATTTATCTGGGTGCTAAGGGTATATGTGCTCAGAACCAAAAACACTATTTAACATTAGAACATGAAAATTTAAAATAACACAACAACAACTAGCAATTTTATCCATTCTCCAAAAGTTTACTGATAACTTGTTGGACGGCTAGATGAACACCAGTTCAGTTCCCAAACCCCTCCTCAGGGGCACCTCAGACATCCCCTGTATTTGTTATATTTTACTTTTGTTTAAGAAAGTCAGTGAGATATAGATTAGCTATACGAGGTGCGGTAGTGCTCAAGTATTGAGTGGTTGTTGCAAATACAGTTGAACCCAGTTATGTTGCCGGCCTAGGGGTTTGCCAAAAAGCATTGAGATAACCGATTATCAAGATAACTGAAAACCAATATGGCGGCAACATATTAACATGTGCTTGAAGTTACTTTATGTACATAATGTACGTTAATAAATGAGAATGTACATGTATGGGTTTTTGGTGTTTTTCTTACACAACAGCATTGCTGCGATTTGTTTGATGATGCGATCGGCATGCTATAAAAATGTACATAACAAACTGTAAAAAGGGTGTGGTTCGTTTTTACAAAAAGCTAACCAGTGTCATAATTAAATTCACAAGTCACTTCGCTCTAACACAGCTCTGAAAAGTACCGTACACGTGGTTACTATGGTTTCTTTCCAAAGTCTAAAATGCTTTGTTGCTTTTTGCCTTTAACATTCTGCTTGAAAACAAATGCTTCAATATTATTTATGCTGTCTAAAACAGTTTCATCTCCTACAAAAGAACCATACCGTCAAATTTTTTTGTAGCATTTCTATCACCTCACTGGCAGAGGGAATTGGTTCCAAATCTGCGTCCGCATCTTCTTCATCTTCGTTGTTATTTCCGCATGCAGATATGCTGGGTTTTGATGGGGATTTACTTGGATCGTGTTTCACCGCTGCGTTGTTCAGCAAATTACCATGCGAATGCGATTTGAATACGCGCTAATGCGGCTGTTTAGCGCTTATGATACATTTTCAAAAGCCGGCGATTACTCACAGGGTTCGAGATAACCAATGTTAAGTGGCGATTTTGGCCTTCTTTTGTGCTTGAGACATTAGGGTTCAACGACATAAAAGAATCGACATAACCGATGAGAAAATGCTAAGACAAAGAGGGAATTTGGCGGTTCCACTTCAAAAACGTC
>JAODJW010000019.1:18493198-18509954 GCA_026777045.1 Hyperopisus bebe
TTAGTTTGTTTAGCTACAATCTAAGGTTTCGCCCCACTAACAGCTTTCTGATTTAATTTTTTTCCCCCACACATGACAAGGAGCATGTGTTACCCCCAGAAACCATCGCTCATCATGACAAGTGGCAGCTACATCAGTGAGGTTCAAAGGATTTTGGATGCTGAGATGCCGACCTCCACTGCTCTAGCCTTCCTCCAAGTAGACTCTTGAACAATGTTTCAATGAAAGCTCACCAGCATGTTTATCTTCCTGTCTGTAGTGTTGGTTTTATCTAAACAAAATAGAGCATAATGGGAATTCATTCTGCCCCCAGTGATATAACTGATCAGACAGATTCCTGCATGTAGGTTTGCTTTGTGTTCCTCCTATTTTACGATGCATAGTAGATAGTCGTTATATTCGAGCAGCTGCGACACTGTGGCTAATTAAACCATTAGAATCCAATTCTCGTTCACTCAGAGGGAAATTATGTTGAGCAGAGTGTCTGGGTTTGCCATACAGTTTTCCAGCTGTCAGTGGTGGGTCAAATGCTACATCGCAAACCTCAGGACAGTATAGTCGCAAATGGGCACCAGAGCAAAGAGACAGGGTCCCATAGAAGTTCTACCACATGTACTTTTAGCAGGAGTTATGGGTGTCTGCTTGCCAGCGGCCTGCATGGTGCCAGACTCAATCCCAGCACTGACATAGAGTTAATGCCACCCAATTTCCTTCCTGGCACCTGAATATTCATGAGAAGCCCCCAGACTTTTTCTGGGCACTGAATGATTGACAGCTGGAAGGGTTTAAGAATTATTGATAGCAATTAGAGCCAGTCTCGTCTTGTCTTCTGATGGGAAACAGCCTGGTCCGCCCTTAAGGTTCAGCGTTTGTCGGAGTAGGTTCATCGTTACCGCGATGCCCGCCTCCCCAAGGATAACGCGGCTGTCTGGCTCTGCTGCCATGGCTCAGTCCTCACCTCGTTTAACAGCACGTCATTTCGAAAGGATGAACGCCCCAGCAGACAGGGTATCGATGTGTTTTCCTCAGCTGTCAATAGAAACTCTTGGATTCTATTCAAGACCATTTGGAGAGTTTTGTTATATCGACAAATGACTTTGTCGGGGGAGGGCGAGTTGCAGACAGGGAGGAATTTTGACCACCTGGTAATAGTCAATACAAATTCCAGCATGTTTAGCTTGGCTTCACTTGTTAACGTGGCATTGTTACCAGTCTGGAGACCAGCAAATCTTCTTCAGTGTTCCAATTCCTGTCCATGCCAGCCCCCCCGATACGGTTTCTGGATTTAACTTTTGTTTTGGCCCCGCCCATTCCTGTCTGTCTCTGGACCGGGAAATCTTTATATCAAACCTCTTCCTCACTGAAAGGTACCTGCACCACATGTTTGTGTCTGCCTCTCCCAGGGTCATCACCTGACAGAAATGTACATCAATAATAAGCCATACTGGTGCTATTTTTTCAATTTCATTTCTCATGCTCCATCCTACTGCTGTATTTGATTAGCAGTGACCATACAATGGTCTTCTGTTTGTGACGGTAACAATAAATTGGGCCTTTGTTGCCGGTAAATGCCATCTATCAGGGCTTTGAACCTTGACGTCTGTGCAGGGAATAAAATATTACCTGGCATTACTTATTGTACCCATTGCTGTCCCTCGCTGATGTGTGTCTCTCTCCAGCTGTGTCCTGGCGTGCCCACCCAGCGCACCCCCACCCTCCCCCCACCAGTCATCTGGGAATGTGCAGTACAGGATGGTGGCAATTACTCACTTTTTTTTGGACATAGCAAGTCAAGTGTGTAAAGTTCTAAAGAAACATCTCAGAATTGAATAGAGGTGTTGACATTTCAATCGGGATTCTGTCCTCCCCCCTCCCCTGCCCACGCTCCCCCCAATGAAAAGGGATTTTTTTGCCTGCTTGTGTCATTTTTTGCGGGTAATGTTAACGCAACTCCAAGGTCAGTTATAAGGTATTTTTCTATATTTATCGGAATTTTGCCACTGTAGTTCACATTTACACACTGCAACCCTGTTCTGAATAAGTGGTTATGGATGGATGCATTAATGGATGGATGAATGGATGGTGGTCACAACAGTATGAATATCCTAGACAGTCTCTTACATTGAAAACCATGTTAAACTGGATTTGACAGGTCGATGTGGCCGTGAAAAATCAACTTCTTTATGACTATGAAATGGTTACAACCATTTCCAGTTCAGCTGCACTTTTATTCACAATATAAATTCAACAGGTCCCAATATATTTATATTAAAGAAGGTTAGTAACTGGCCAGGTGGCCAGGAACCCAGGAGAGTGACTTGTCAGATGTCACTGGGAAGCTACCTTGTCATTCGCCTATGCAATATTAAATTCACACCAGCAGCTTGTTAAACATGGGATTATGGAGTACAAATGCTCTTAAATTCAGACTAATGAACAATTTAGGGTCAGTTGTCTTTGCCTGAGGAGTCAGGTTAATATTATTACTCAGTTTTAAATGCTGTACTTCAGAGTAAAAAACCCTAAGGTTGTGAAATATTTTAATTGCACCTCCTCCTATAAGTAGTATAAATTCCTCTATTGTAATTAGGGCTACAAAATTCTGGGAACAAAGAATGGAGATGTACTACAATTTACATTTTACAATTTAGTGAAAATAGCAATAAAACTACCATTTTAGAAAATTGCATTTATTATTATTGTTGTTTGTTAATTGTTCAAATTTTTCTAATGTATATGTTTCCCACGTGGTACTAAAACCCATTTGTTACTGAAGTGATAATTAGCGATAAAGCTGGCTGTTGTATCCAGTCATTATTCATCAGGGCTTATCCAGTGCAGGGTCGCGGTGAGCTGGCAGCCTGTCTGATGAAGCATGGGTCAAGAGGCAAGGGACACCCTGTACCTAATGCCGGGTCATCATAGGGCACTAGGCGGGGGACACCCTGGACGGAATGCTGGTCCATCATAGAGCATGAGGCAGGGGACACCCTGGACGGAATGCCGGTCCATCATAGAGCATGAGGCGGTGGACACCCTGGACGGAATGCCGGTCTATCATAGAGCACAAGGCGGGGGACACCCTGGACGGATGCCGGAACATCATAAGACACGAGGCAGGGAACACCCATGCAAACTCCACACACACAGAGCCCTGGGACAGAAATCTAACCTGCAGCCATGAGGGGGAGGCCAGAGAGCTGCTCATGTGCAAACCATATAGTCGGGGAGACCGTAGAGCCCACAAGTCATATCTTAAAGGGCAAATCCACCCAAAATCGCCCCCAGAAACAATTTTGCTCATCACCAGCTGTATTCTCTCTCAGTCTGTGTGTCATTTCTCAAGTTTGTTTTTACCATGTTAAAAATATTCCATATTTCCCAGAAAACTGTGGATAGCCTACAGAATGGATGATTAGTATAAATTATGATAAAATACAGGTTGGAAACTTCTTTTACATTGTCAAACTGGTCAAAATCCACATTCCAAGACACACACCAGGGAAACAATTAAAAAATTATTAATTAAATTGAAATTTTAATATTGAATGAGCATAGTCATAGTAGCTAGTTAAAAGTGTTTTGCACTTGAACTTTTTATATAAAATATAAACTTTTATGCAGCTTTATAAACATCCTTTTCAACAAAATAATTTACATAAAGTTGACACAGGACTTTATTTGACTTTTAACAAACTTATTTTTTCAATTGCAAAAAAAAATAAATATTGATAAAAAATTGAAGCCTTTACATTTACATTACAATTACAAGATATCTTAATATTTCCTTTGCAAAAATTGCTGCATAAGACAGTGAAAGCGAAACATTGCTGAGTTTTGTCGCTGTTTCCAGGTGATAAGGTACTTACAAGAAGCAAACTGCTCCCTGGTTTGAAATAAACACGCCCACGCCCAGTTCCAGGTGCTTAAAGTTGCATCTTTCATTTTACAGAATAAACACTGCATCACAGTTTAACTCAAAATACTTCTGGTGTCTCTTTCTCTTGAGGTAATACAAGACCTGACAGTTCTCTTCTCGAGATTCAGGTGGACATTGCACTAGATTTTTGAGAGATCTCACAAAAAAAAAAAAGAAATTGAGAAAAATCAAGCTTGAGATTCGAGTGAATATTGTACAAGATTTCTGAGTGATCTCATAAAAAAAAGAAAAATTGAGAAAAATCAGGCTTTTCTTTTGTGTCTAGACTTGACCTGTTCAAAATCTTATTCATATCTTTACTAAGGTAGGCTATGCATCTGAACTAGGCACACATTATTCAGGATCTCAGTCTAATGTTTTGAGAACTCTGCTAGTGGTGCAATGGCCATACCAGAAAGCCCCCAGAAAGCCATTACTGGGAGATTTTTGCAAAAGTGTACATCTGATCACTCATATACAGTCAAACATTGAGAATTTAATGGCAGACATGAGGTCTTCCACATGGATTGACTTGCATGCCAAAGTGAAAGGACTCCTCATGCGATTGTGCTGCTGGCATGAGTAGATCTCCTTGGGAACCAGGGGGGGAGGGAGAGAATGAGTCTGTCTTTCAATTAACTTAAAACCCAGGGTCCTGAGGGCGGGTTGAAGAACCGGGGAGACAAAGGTATTTTAAAACGACCTGCCTCAGTGCGTCACCCAGGAGGTGGATGGCTCCCAGGCAGGGAGTGTCTCTCATCACTGCAGAAGTGCTCTCCCTGTCAGAAAGACACTGGCAGATGCTGAGATGAAGCGACGACCTCGACGTTCTCCTCGCTGAAAGGGTTCGAGAAACAAACGAAAAGGTTTGAAAAATGGGCTACGGACCGAGGAGCTCAGAGAGGGACTAATGCAGGCAGAACTGTCACGTAGCGGGACAGGAAATGCTGAACGGAAAAACAGAAAGTGATTTCTTTAATATATTCTAAATTATGGGTTGGTCGTTGAGATATTTTGCATCTTTTATTGCCACTGCAGAACTGTGGGAGGACTGAATAAATCTTTGGTCGGGCCTGTCACCCGAACAAATGAATCAAATTAACGAATAACCTTTCCCTGTTACCGAAGATGCCACCACTACAGCATTCCAGCTCCCACGTTAATAATAAATCCTGCCCAAAAAGATTAACATGGCATTAAAATGAAACAAGTCAATCAGAGAAGATTGCATTAAACGGTATGCAAAACATCCCGCTCGCCTCCCACATCTACAGGGTGTCAGATGTTGACTTTAGATAACCGATATCACCATTAGCCCGACAGCGTGAGGTTAACCAGGCTGTGTTTTCCGTGTCGTCGCTCATAACATCTCAACATGCCTGGGAACTTCTGCTTTGCCGCTTCATCTCAATGCACCATGAGTGCGATAACTGACAGTTCGTTTCCTAACTATGAATCTGGAATTCAGATTCGGCATCCTGTCCCAAGGGTAATAACAACTGGGAGTGTGTTATGGGAGGCTAAAGTATGCTAACATAATCTCAGAGTGGCCCCTGGGATTCCCTTTTCAGGACCATGTTGTGCTCAAGTCAAGCCGGTGATGAAGCTTGTTGGAGGGGGAGCCGAGGTGTTGCCACTTCGGAAGATGGCGCCCTGGGCGGTCGCCTATGTGACCTACAGAAAATATCGGCCCTGGTAGGAATGGGCAGAGGAATGGTTAATAAAACACAAAATGTACACATGCGTTTGTTTTTGTTGTGTATATAACGTTAACATACCACAGCAGGTTTCTGTGGCATTAAAAAAATTAACTTTCAGGATTGTGTCGGGTCCGCATTACTGGTTGTTGGACTTACATTAACAGCAACTTACTGAAACCCCCTTATGTGAGTCTTCTTACTAAAACAGCCATAAGCTATACCCTGACTTTCATATTTACCATTGTTTTCATCTCTGACCTTTTTAGTTCCAGAATTCCTCAGCATCCTTTCCAAGACAGGGCAGCACAGCTGACTCCGGAAATTTCTGCCCGGTCTTGTAAGGGCCGGTCTGTCTTTCTGAAGGGGACCGTGAAAAATACCTACTCCCCCTCAGTTCGGTGTCAAATAATGCCAAAGGGACCCCACCTCGATAGGCAGCATCGGGGGGGGGGGGGGGTAATATCCAATCAGGGGCACTGAACAGCAAATTCCTGGGTTGTTTATTGTTGCCAGTCTGCACCTGCTTGATGCCCTCACTAGGCCTGAAATGCCCTTCTGCTTACTGCTTCGTCTCTCTGTTGTCTTCTCCTCATTGCTCACCCTTTCAGGTGCCATTACTGCACACATAACGGACAAAGCTATGTTTCTCGGAGGAGACACCTTGGTGAGACCCCGGGATCGATAATGAGACCGTGATGAACTTAACAGTCTCAGCTGTAACCTTTTTACAGTACCACACAGCCTCACTTCCCAAGATCATCATATTGATCAGGCCGGTCTTGTCCCGTAATCCTGTTTCCACCACACATCGTAGACCTTAGGTGCACATAAATGTAGAGGACAGTCGATCAAGGCAAAAAGACAAAAAAAAAAAAAACCAAAGAATATTATTCAGATTCGCCAAATGAGTTATTTATATATTCATCACAAGCCTTTTAATACTGACACCCCCAAGAGCCTAACCAGTAAGGTGGCCACTGGGGGGTACCATACAGGGTCTGTCGAACAAAAACATTAAAGAACAATAAATGATTTATGCATTGTTTTGCGGTATTTTATTCCCCTGTCCTTCTTTCTTTCTCACTTAATTTATATACTTGGTCCTGCAGAGTGATTGAAAAGCTGTTCCATAGATCTGAGAGGTTAGTGAGGTCTGTCTGTGCTCCGATTTGTCCTCCCTGCTTCACACTGGCAGAATGTCAAAGGAGGTGGGGATGTACTGACAGCCCACCGGTAGTGAACGAAGGTAATTTTGCAGTTTCACCTCACTAGTCCTCTTCATCTGACTGTGATTAGCTCCGATAACATTTCTCCATCATTAAACCAGCAATAAAAGGGGGATGAGGGGTGGGATGAGCGGTGGGATGCGGGGGGGAAGGGGGGGGTAATGGGGTGCTGGTCCTCTGTCTGAATAAATTCCTTGCCAATGTGGCTTTAACGAGATGAGCATGACAGAGAGTCAAGGCACGGGTGAGCGGTGCCCAGGGTCCTCCCTGAAATGTGTAGCAATGGCTGCAGATTACCATGACATCTTGCTAATTACTTTTCGTTATCTCGTCATCAGGTGGGATTGGGCACTTCAGAGAAAACAAGAGCGAGATCAGTTCTCTGGCTTGAAAAAACACTGATGATCTTTTAGAGGCCGTCGCGGCCTTGATCTTCAGGAGATGCATCCACTGGAACCTTTGAGCTGAATTTCCACAGCATGCCCTTTAATTCCATTTTCCCGGTACTTTTATGGCACATTTTGATTGGAGCGGCATGGGGTGGTCCTTAAAAGACACATGGTCTCGGCCACCTTCCCAGCATGCTCAGCAGATGCCAAGGATGCGGTTCCAGTCTCTAGACAAAAATATATTCCCCTAGTCACTGCAGAAAGAACAGAACGGCCCACTGGATGATCAATCATCAAATCTAGTTAGTAAGAATCATAATAATGATGATGGTTTCCCAGAGGAGGGATATATCTGATGAGGTAATTTTTCAGTAACGCAGAATGGATCCTAGGAAGCACATCTTATGTAATGCTGGTTACATCTTAGACAGAACAGCAGTCCATCACAGGGGAGTCATGTGCCCTTGTGTACAACAATATACCAAATGTCACCAGTTCAACAGCACAGGGAGAAGTTAAAGACTCTCAGGTCTGCAATAGTGATATTATGTTGTTTCATTACTGTTCCATCCATCTTCCAACAGCCTATCTGGAACAAGGTCACGGAGGCCTGGAGATTCTTCCTGGCAGCATAGGGCACACGGCTGCGGTACACGCTGGACAGAATGCCAGTCCATCACTGGACACATGGACACACAAACTATGGGCAAATGAGAAATACCAATTCAAGGGTCGTCTCTCTTTAATTTGATCTTTGGCAAGTTAATCCTGCAAGTACGGTGTGCCCAGGCAGCTAAGCGAGGTCACAGAAGGGTGCTCTGTGAGCTGTGACAGGTTTATGGATTCACTTCTTATTGGATGTATGCTCACCAAATATCAGAGCGAGAAGATTTGCTTCGCTCATGTGTGCGTGCGCATGCACCCCTGCTGTGTCTTTAACCAGCCCTACGTGGCATTGTGTTAAAGAAATAGGTAAGAGTGGTGAGCATGAAAGAGCTTGCGGTCTCCCCGATGATGGGGAGGGTACGATTCGGGCGAGCTGACGGGTCCGGCCAAGTCGTTCGAAAGCAATTTTCTCAGACAAATTGAATTTGGTGGGGAGTGGTCAGTGGAGTTTGGGATAGCTTCCTCACCTACAAGAAAGGGTGTCACGTTATAACCAAGCACTTGGTTACATAGACGGATACCAATAAATATGGAAGAACTACAGCTTGACTGACCAGCGACGGTCAGCGGTGGCAGCACATAAACATCCGTCGGAATATTTAGCAGAGCCGGATTTAGCCTTCTGACAGGCCGGGCTGAAGCGTGATGCTTCAATTTAATTAAACATGGCGAGGGGAAAGCACTTAAGGAGCTGAATTTTCTGAAGTGTTTGGTGACAACACCAATTACTGCTTTCAGCAACTGGTACGGCCCTCAGTCAGAGAGGCGCTCTGCATTAGTGTCACGCCGCAGACACCATGCTGAGTAGCCATCAGAGGCAGATAGCGCCGGACTCGCATTGAAGCCCCTCCCCTAGTTTGTACAGCGAGCAGTTCTTCCCCTCCCCTCATTGGTACCTTCACCACACATTCCCCCAGCCGTGAAATCTATTGCTTGGGAGGTATGTCATTTCACTAGCCGAAAGTGTCGGCAGCTGCGGGTGAACTTTTCATTCAACGGGTTCCGATCAAAGCTCTGCTTGGGCGTGGCTCAAAAATCAATATCACAAACTGGCAGAACAATTCCACAAGCAGCGATGCGGGCAGGATAGGGATTGATAAATATTGTAATCGCCCCATATTTGTATAGAGCCTAAGATGCAGCTACTTTTTCTTTGCATACCTGAGAGACTTATAATGGAGCAGGAAAAAAAAACAGAGAAAAAGTCTATTAGCATTGACAACACTGTTTGTCGCTTAATTTCATTCATAATTAGTACCAGTCCATGTCAGTGGGAAAGTGTTAATAATAGGCTCTAAAAATAAAGCCCCTGGGGTAAAGAGAGCTCCATGTGATAGTCAGGCTGAAAGGAGCTGGTAAGCTCAGCACGCATAATCCCACACATAATCACCACATTCTTATTCCCAGCACCTTAAGTGAACATAAAACACTGCGCAAAAACAAAAGAACATCACCAGACAGTGCAGAAATCAATGATGGCCGCTACACACCATTTAATGGGGCAATTACTGCCTTTCCCAACAAGGCCTGTTTTTGCATCTTCAGTGCTTATGACTGCCCTTTCTGCATTCCCCTTTGTTCAGTCAGAAATGGAACAGTTTTTGTCATTTTTGGTGCCTGGGAAAGAAGGGATTTTTGGCTAATGAGTCCTGTAGATTTCCACCAGGAGTTCTCGGGGAAACGGGGCGAAGCACTTTTAGCCTATCAGGTCTGCATTGTTCAGCGGGTATGGCCACTAGAGCGGAGTCTGGCGCTCTTCTCCTCGCACGTATTTATAGGTGCCGTTTTGTTGCCTTTCAAAGGTCCTTAGTGCCCATCAGCAGTGCCGAAGAACTCCTGGGAGATTCAGTAAACTCCACCGAAATCCTTAAACTGTGCAGATGCTTTGAACTCTACGGAAAAGCTTTAAAATCTTTGAACTAGAGGTTCTTTAAGGTCAATACAGAATACTTAAACTCTAAAGAAATCCATAAAATATTAGGAAGTTCTATAGACTCTAAAACTCTTTAGAAACTATGGAGATCTTATAAACTATGGACTTTTTTATCCATCCATCTATCTGTCTTCTACTACCTTATTCTGAACAGGGTCTTGGGTGACTGTCCCAGGCAGCATAGGGCACAGTGCAGGGGTGCACCCTGGACGGGATGGCTGTCCATTACAATGTCGCAATCTGTGCACATCCTATATACGATAATACCTTATTCCACAGATTAAATGTTGCTGTGCTTCTTGTGGACAACAGCAGGGCCGTCTGCCTGGCACCCTTCCAATAAAAGCCCAGATCCTTCACCATTGCTACAGAAAGTATGTGATTTAGTAACTGCAGGAAGCTCTCCAAGGCTTCCTTATGACCAGGGCACACAATGGCTCCTAGCGTACATAACCTTTTAAAAGACCAAAAGCAGGACAATTGAAACTAATTAACCTTCTAATAGGCTGCCCAGTGGCCTTTCCAGCCTTACAGGCCTTTTGATTTTGTATGTGGAACCTGAAACAGCATACAATCATGTATCCTCTTCAGAAGGGCCAGACGTAACATACCAAACCAAGCATGTCCAACGAGTCAGCCTGCTTTGAAGAATTCTTATCAGAAAACTTATCCTTCAAATAAGTAAAGTAGCATGCACCTTTTACAGGTATTAGTACCTACAAAGCCAGTGTTTTAGAGATTAGCAGAGCAGGTATTTGTTTTTCATTTGCTTTACATCAAAAAATAATTTTAATAAGTAAATAAATCATATGTCTGGAGGCATTGAATACAAAGATGTTGTTTTTGTTTTTCTGTTTGCATTTAAGGTACTAGAAACAAAACTTCATCAGCCAAAATGCAACAATAATTATATTCTGTCAAGGCTAAGCCACCCTCATGTTTGCAAACTTGTGTGTTTAATTAATTCCTCTGTACCCTCCACAGTCAAAGAAGATTGTTTGGGTGCCTCTTTTTAATTAGTTAGCCCTGAGCATGGGGACGCAGTGCTTCAATTAGACACTTAATGAAATTCAATGATCATAAAACACAATTACCACTCCTGTGTGGAGGTTCGCTGAAACCAATTACAATCACGGTAACGAGTGAGGATCAGCAACGTCGTCCTGAAGGTGTTGAGAAATGGTGCTGAAATCACCTTAGCTGGTCAGGTAATTCACTCACAGGTGAAAAACTGGAATAAACAAAATTGTAACAACAAAAACCATGAAGCAAAAGTCTCACTTTGCATCCTCCCAAAAAATGCTGTTTTAATCTTTTGTTGCTTTCTGTAATGTCATATAGCCACGTGAGTCTTTGTAGGTGCCTGTTTCATCTTGAATGTGGTTGTCTTGGCTTCAGCACCAGCTCCTTCCAACAAGGCACTGGAAATTACAAACAAGGTATGCATCTAGGAATATGCGAAAATCATTTTGACATTAACTGATGTTAATTGACTTGTGTTGAAACCAAATATTCTCAGTTGCCCCCAGAGTTATGGCATAAACTGTTTCGCTGCATTTACAGCAGTAAATGTCCTGTGCGTAAACATACAATATTTAGCTAATAGCTTATGTCGCTAAACTAGAGAGAGCCAAATAGCGGAGGTGGGACGAGAGCCGAGCATCTAATGGGCAATGAAATCACTGATGAAGTGAGGGAGATCTGAGTCTGATTCAAGTGGAGTTCCCTTAAAAATGAGCCCAGTCATTCCCAATTCAAAGACGGTGCAAAGGGTGAGGAAGCCATTGATCAATGGAGAAAATGTACCAATCCTCTTTACCCCCCCCCCCCCCCAACGGCTCGATCATGCCACTGGCTGAAATAACAGTTCAACAATTGATCTCAAACTATGATAAATGACCCTCCCTTGAATTTAATTTATAGTGGTGTCAGCATTAAGTTGATATAAAGAAGGGGGGTTGGGGGTGTTTGACAAATTTGCCCATAATAAACCCATGTAAAATATGGTTTGATGGCATGACACCCTTTTGTGTAACCTTTCAGAACAGACTCATCTCTGAAAGAGATTCCTGAGGTCAATAGAGAGCAACTCAGTGGCAGCTAATGTGAACCATGTTTGTTGTGAATGATGGGTCAGCTTGGGGAGGGACGTGTTGCCGGTGAGGGCGAAGATTAATCGCCTCATGGAACGGCAGTGAAAAGAAGGTGACTGTTATGGATGCTGTGATGCGTAATCGGTCCTTATCAATATTAATTGTAGCCAAATCGCTATTCAGTACCTGTGATTTTAGTGGCTCATCACCATAGTGCACCAGCCCACGTGGAACACCCCCGCAAGGCTCGCTGTGTTCCTGGCCAGTTGGTCGAGCTGTCACTTTTGGGATGGTGGATCAGTAAGAGGGATCAGGTCCCACCCCATCTAGTGGCGAATGTCACATGATGACAGCTCAGCCGCTGGCTTCGCATCACCGGCTCATGGGGCAGAAACGTTGGGGTGTGTTTGTGGCTTAGGGACGCCATCCATCACCAGCCTCTGCAATAAAAAAAGACCATCTCTGAAGGAAATGAGCATTTTCCGTACAACGATGGAGACGGGCAGAAATGGTTATTGGAATTCTGAGGCTGTACTGAGACACCGTGCTATTGTTCTGAGAGATCCATGAATTGCTTTTATCCTTCTATGATTCTTGGACAGGGCTATCCTGACTTGGCAGCTGACATTTCTACAGTGCGGCCATTTGTGTAGTCGAGTTGGGCATTTCCTGCGATAATGCTTCAGGACCTCGATGAGGTACGTTTGCATACTCCACAAAACAGCAACTCTGTGACACGAGCACCACCAACACACACCCTCATTGGAGCCTGAGCAGGAACAAGGACGGCCGTGATGAGGGCCAGCCAAGGTCTAAGCAAGTCCGGTCCCCATTTGCTATTGTGGGCAGCAGGCCTGCGGCGTTTTCTGAGGTGAAACTACCAAGGAGAATGAAGGAGGTCTGGAAAGGAGATTGGTGAAGGAGAGTAATGCCTGAGTTTAACAATCAGCACCTGTCTGGCCTCTTCATTTCCCTTTTAAATCGTCCTTTTTCAAGCTTCCTGGTTTGATTTTGAAACAAAAAGCGAAATAACTTTAAAAACTTTTTTGTAAAACACATGCAAGTTAGAATAACCATTTCTAGCAGGACCTTCAAGTGAGACAAGTGGGTTAATCAAGACAGTGAGAAGCTGGTTTGAGGTAAACCCCTTCCACCAGTGCCAGATATCGGTAACGGGCCATTTACATCATATCCAGTACTGATAGCATTGGTTTTGTTTTTTTTCTTTTACCGCTATCTCTCCCTTCCCTTTCTTCATGAATTTTGATTGCCTGTCTGTGCACCGTCACAGACTATTACGGCACGGCATGGCACCAGTGTGAAGAAAGGGTGAAGACCAACAAGGGGGTTTATTAAAGAAACTAAAACAAACACACACCGGGAAAAATCACAAAACAACAGGATCGGGAGGGCTCAGAACTAAACAGGGAGAGTCATCATGAATGGAACCAGGGAACACCAGGACCAGAACTTCAGAAACAAGATAAGGAACAACACACAGCAACATTAGTACACATTAAACAAAGACCAACTCAGGAAATGAACAAAGGCAGGCAGTTAAATACAATGATAACAAGGACTAACAACAGACAGGTGTGAATTATCAAAAACAACCAATCAATGAGGGCAAAGGGCAACAAGACACAGGTGAAGAAATGCTAATGAACACAGAACTAAGGAATTTACAAGACCTGAAACTAAGGAAACACAGGAAAATACTGCACAAGGAGAAAAATCAAGAAACAAGTAAAACAGAGCAACCAAGGCAGACAACCATAAACAAGAAAAAATAAAGACAATAATAAACAATATCAAACTAAGGATAAGCTAAAACAAGTAAGCAAAGGATTAATAAACACTAGGAAAAACAAAAAACCAATAAACAAACAAAATGGATGATTTTGGCCTCAAACCCCGACTGTAAGGTTGTAGTTTCTATGCCACACACACAGCCTTTTGAGCTACGTGGCAGTCTAGGGAATAGGGGAAACACACAAGGGTCTAGTACAAAGACAGGAGGGAACAGGATGGCCAGCAACACCTGCTGGCCAAGCATGGAAGTGACATGAAAGGTAGGGACGGACGGGAGCTGACCATGACAACAGACCTCTTCAAATTTGTTTCTGTATGGAACATGGACAGGAGTGGACAATGTCCAGTCAGGCTCCACCTCCACATCCAGGCCTGGCAGGGTCAGAGCTGAACGGCAAGCCTCATTTCTGCTGGAAATGGCACTCCAGCACGAGCAGCAGTGCTCATTTTAATAATATGCAATTAGCTATTGCATGACCAAAGTTAAACAGTCTGTGTCATATTCACATGTCATTATATAGGGCAGTGCTTCCCAACCCGGTCTTCTCCTCTACAGTATCTCATCCACATTTCTGCCCCCTCCTAGCTCCCTGACAGACAATCCACATTTTAGCAAAAACTAAAGCAAAATGGCAAAATGTCATATTGGGCCCCTAGGATAGATTTCGCCCAGTGGTGGGGTCTATATATTTTGTGGCCCCTGTCACCCATTGTTCATTACTGCTTCCTTTCAATAAACTCTTCTAGGTATGCAGCTCCCTTACATTAATCTTAACCGTTAATCACCAAGTGATGGAGTCCTTTAAACCAGCCAATATGTGTGCTAACCCCACACCTTGCAGACATATCCTTTTTGCAAATTTTCGATCTCCATTTCATGGCCCAGCATCCAAATCGCTTGCTAAAATTTGCCAAAATATGAAAACACATGTGATACATGTGGACGGAGGGGGGAATAGGGGAGCTAATGGAGGCTAAAGAGTCTTTCTACCGTAGTAAATTCTCCTCCACTGAGCAGCTAAATTAATTTGACAGTGAAGGCGCCGCCCTGACGAGCTGGTACTCCGGAGTCGGAGAGGCACATGTAGAACAAACACGCAGGACCAATGTGTGTCATTCCTCCATGTCTCTGGCCCATCATCTTTGCCTATCAGTATTTGATAGTGAAAAGTTGAAAATAAACAGCAAAAATAAGCACGAATAAATCCCAATACTGATCAGGAGGGGAATGCTTTCATATGGTAAGAAAGTGCAGCTCAGCTGCTCGTAAGCTAAGGCCCATGTCCGTCTTAATTTGTAGTCATTCTTGCCTTTCATCACCGGGGGGGTTTCGGTTGGCTCCAATCTGCTGACTCTGCTGCATCGGGGTGTGGCGCGTGATACATTTTAAATTTCCCTGGCCTGAATGACTGTAAAAAGGAGCAAAAACATGGACTGTCTGAGGGTCCCCGAGGACCGGATTGGCAAACACTGGTCTGGCAGGAAAAAAGATCTTCGACAAAGCTGATACCTGGAGAACGCTTCAGTCAGAAACATGTGACATGGGGGCAGGACAGGGGACAGAGGTACGGGAAGAGACAAAGACAGATTCAGCAAACTTTTGGTGGATGAGAAGACACACAATTATGACACACAAGCGGAAGCACTGATATCTAAAACCAGTTCTAGGTTACGGGCTGAGAGAAAACACAAAAGAACGATTTATTCTACTTTTGGGAATGAGGGACAAGTGGAACTAATCGACATGAAACCCACGGTCACCTGATTCTCTCTCCTGTGACGGCCACACCCCCCCATCTTCCAGCTAGCGAGCAGACCAGGCAATAAACTCAGTGATGCGGGCAGCGGAAGGCAGAGCCGTCTGTCACCATAATACTGTGACCTCCTGCGCTGCCTGCAAGGAGGGACAAGCCTGTCACTTTCACAGCAGAAACCTGTCAGTCCGCAGCTAGAAAGTATCTACTTCAATTATGTGAAGGCCAGCTCTTGAATCAACTTGCATACAGTGTCCCGCTTGTAAAAATAACCATGCAGCAACGTGAAACGGGTCTTGGGTGTTTTCGCTCCGCGGGAAGGGTGAGCAAGCCTGTGTCACAGGGGCTGTATCTCTGCAGGTAGCTGCACTTACCTATTAAACAGCACAGTGGGTGAAGCGACCTGCTGTCCGGGTAACACATCCAAATAAATTCAGGGCACATGTACAACATAAGGTGTCATAGGGTCCTGCATTTCCCTGCGGTGTCATAGGGGGCGACAGCGAGGTCACGTGGTTCACATGGCTCTCAAAAATGCAGGTTTTTGGAAGTTGGCAAGCCCTGCAGAAATAGTGTTGCTGACTGAAATAGGACATTTATAGCAAAATATATGTTTACATACATGTATATTTTTATATTTGTTTATAATGTGTACTTAGGATGTATATATGTGTCCTATGGCCCCTTAGGTTGAGGGTGGTAAGTCTCTGTGCTCTCCATGCCTGTATCTTCTTCCATCCATATTAGATCTGCTGTGCGTTTGTCCTCATCTGACACCTCCTTATAAGCCACACTGCCCAAAAGAAGAATTCCCTTTAAACAAAGAGCAGAAACGCTTGAATGTTCTCTAAATAATTAAGGCAGCCTCATAAATTAAGGCTCAGACGACGGGCGTCTCGAATCCAGGGGCTCCTTTTGCATGTCGGTGGCCGTCTGGGTGCGTGGGTGTGACCGCATGGGGGGCTGAGGGACCCTGGCAGACGCGCCATGCCTGCGGGCGTGTGTGTGAGTGTGTGCGCGCTCGCGGGCATAAGATCCCTGCGACGCCTGCGGCAGAGATTTATTCCATCTGATTAATGGCTGTGATTTGTCTACCTGACTGTGTTTTAATATTATTTTCCTGTAATTCTGCCGTTCCCGCTGACCGCACTGGGCCTGATTAAAGTGCCTTCAGGCCTACGCTGATAATGACGGAGTGGTCTTATTTCCACACCCGCCGCGACGGGCAGCCAACTGTCGCCGGGGGGGGGGGGGGGGGGGGGGA
>JAODJW010000019.1:18510088-18520393 GCA_026777045.1 Hyperopisus bebe
AAGATTTTAACAACTCTGAGCTATTAGTTAAGTTCTCCCCAAACGAGCTTGATGGGCCGAATGGCCTCCTCTCATTTCTAAATTTCTAATGTTTGTATGATAACAATAATAATAATTATTATTATACAGTAGCAGTAAATGTACCTACACATGGTACTGCACTCCACCTTGAGCCCATGAACTGTTGAAAGCTGCACAATATTTTCATGAGCATCACGAAGTAGTGTGTGCGTTCACTGTCACCACCCATTGTACGTAACCTGGATTTTTATTATAATAAGCTTTATGGCAGCCCGTTTGTAAGTACGAGTCTGTAAGTCAGACACTCTTGACCCAGGTGCTGCCTGAATTGCCACAGACTCGCAACATCCAATGACATGCAGCACTCAGAGGTTCCATGTTGCTACAGCAATAGGGCCACATTTTCATGTCTAATGGTATTTGCTCCAGGCTTCTTCGCTCTCACCAATTTACCCCTGTGTCTTTAGGGCCGTCCTGCTCACTAAAACAAATATCAGCTTGGCCTTTTCAAAGTACTGCGTGTGTGTGACTTCCGATCTCAACACACTGCAGCAAGACCCCACCCAGACCAAGACTCCCTGTACCTCTACTAAACAGCCAAGAGTTTTCCAGCCACGTTCTTTTACTGTGCAATAAATATTCAGCGAAACATTAAATATTGATCACCGTGTGTTAACCCTGAGATAAAATTTAATTAAAACAAATATTAATCACAGTCTGGGCATTAGTATTATTTATAAGATCTATAATGAAAGTATATAGTAGAAAATAGATTTGGGAGAAACTTTTTTGTTTATGTTACAATAATTATAAATCTCTGACAGTAAATTTATAGTGTGAATTAATCTAACTTAAGCTCATGATAAAATGCATGTTATATGTCCTGTTCTGGGCCGCGGAACTGGGTTATATTGATACTACATTATACATTGTTTTTACATATTAGGCTAGATTAGATTCAGCTTTATTGTCATTGCAGTAACTCAGACAACAAAATGCAGTTTCACAATAAAGTACAAAATAGTTTAAAAAGTACTACAAATTGGTCGAACAATTTATACATATATGATAAATAAATAGTTAAATGTACATCTATACAATGGTATATATGGAGTGTTATAAATAATGGTTAAATACAGCAGTGTATCAGTGTGTGTGTGTGTGTGTCTGCACAGTATAGAAAATTATGTTGAAATGATCTTTCTTTCGTGTGCATGCCAGTCACCCCAGCACTGACACTAACACTCTTTATACGGCTACCCAATATCTCACTGACTTTTTTTGTTTTTACCCAATTTCATAAATTACTGAAGTGAGCTGGTGGTGAAATTTCACAAACACATGGAATGTTTGAGGAGAGGTTCGGGTGCGTAAGTAGGGCTCCTCTAGCTGTCCAATGAGATACCAGTAACTTTTTGGAGAGCAGAATAAATTCTTGCTAGTTTTTATTCCGTTATTGTTACTTTGCCCATGTTCTAATGTTGAAATGTGTTTTTGTTTCTGAGCAAATATACATCTGCTACTTACATACAGTAAATAGCCTTAAACATTTTCTTTGACTGCCGAGCACAGACTTGAACAGCACTGTATGTATAAGTACAGTACACTTGAATTACTTTGAAGTGCGGGGGCAATGACAATGCATTTTTTTATCCCGGATATGTATGAAGCTCGTCAGCAGCCATGTGTGAGTAGCGGCAGTGTGTGTGTGTGTGTGTGTGTGTGTGTGTGTGTGTGTGTGCATGTGAAAATCGTAACAGAAAACATAAGCTACAGACAATCCAACAATCCAACCATACTCATAATTCTCTGGGGAAGTGCCAAGCTCCTCCACACTGAATAAGGGGTCTGGAGTATTTTATGTTCCGGTAAGAGACATTCATTTTTGGAATTGATGCTGGAATAAGCTGAGGTTCACACCTCTGTGCCCCAATGCATGATGGGTATTAGAAACATGAATGAATTCTCCCTTCCTCCTTATTGAAAGCAGTATAACCATAAGGCCTAACGCCAAATGTGCCGTACAGAAAGATAAATATTTCAGCCTCGATGTTTAATATCTGCCCACCACAGAATTTATCTAGACCAAACCCATTTAATAGCACCTCATTATTTTACACAAGAGTTGTTCTATTAAGTTCCATATTGGTTAAATGCGTGTCTGACTGTGTGATGCAAAAAAATGGGTAATTTTGTCAACATTAATGAAAAAAGTCTTAATAAAAAGTGAGTCCATTAAATATGATTTAAATTGCATTTTTTTTTCCACACAGCAATCACCGTGACAAATAAGAAGAAATGCAGAAATATCTCTTAACAGACACATGAATAAAGGATGCTTTAATTTTACTCTGCTCGCTACATTTAATGGAAACTGAGCCTAGGGGGTGCAGGTGACGTCGGTAGTTAAGGAGCATTTGCTAGCATGACTACCAGTCTGCATCACTTGTATGCAGTCCTCTGTCAGTGCATGGTGGGGACTCCTGGGATTTAGGGTGCTGTGGTGAATATTATGGAATTATTTTACCCACAGTGCCTTGGGTAGCACAGTCCCCCAAAGGTCAAACAGCAGCATCCTCCTAAGATTTCATGCCCTGAAATGGCCTCCCGGTGCCTCGCAGACAGCCTGGTGGGGGGGAACGGAATGATGGGTAGGCGGCGCTGTCGGACATCAGTGACGGGCACAATCTGGTTTCCAGGTTAACAAGAGCCTGACGGTAACATACGGTCCTCATTGAGTGACAGGCTCCCTCCCAGCAGCTTTGGGAGCTCCACACCGCTGGCATTCAGCCAGCGGCAAACAAATGGCGCTATTGATTGCGGAAACGGCAAAACAACAAAATGAGGGATCTCGTCAAATCCCCATGCCCCCAAGGGCCGGTTATAAATCTGGAAGCAATTTCTGTCTGCCGCTACCTTTTCTCTGTAGTCTTTAGGATGAGGACAACAAAGTCACTCAAAATAGACCTCCCACATCAACGCAAAAAAAATCACAATCTTTCATTTTTCTTCAGTCGGCAGAGTAATCATATCACCATGACGGCCTTGAGAAGGACCCTTAACCCCAACTGCTCCAAGGACGCTGGCTGCCCCTGACCTCTGACCACAAGTTTCCCTCAAATGTATGCTGCTTTGGAGAGAAGTGTCTGATAAACCAAATTAAATATGTTGGCAATGGTGGCCCATGTCCCATCCCCGGACCATTCATAATGCAGATACGGCAGGTGGTATCGTCCCTGGGCTATCGTTAGGTGACACTGATTGGTTGATTAAAGGTTTGATTTTCTCCTCTTTGCTCCAGGACCATGATGTCACAGTCTCTATCACCTTGCACAGAGCATAATCTCCTGCAATTAATCAACACAAATAAAGATAAAGCCGTCACGAAGATTTATTTACAGATATCATGAATGCTGATGTTGCCCAGGGCTAGAAATAGAAATAAATTATTTAGCTTATTTCAGATGAGCTTTAAGATGCTATGAACGTACGAAGGTGGATTAGGTCACAGTATTTCCTGGAGCTCAATTGCCCTACACGAAACAGGCTGATATTTTAATCAATGTGTTTTTATGACTGACTGTAGGGTTCCAAATTAATCCATCAATCCATCCATCCATTCATCCATCCATCAATCCATCTATTTACTGTACCCACTTGTCCTTTCCATAAGGGAGTCTATCCTAGAAGCTATAGGTACAAGGCAGTTTTAAATTAATATCCTACAAAATGTATACTTGCTAATACACCTAATTACAGTATTAATTCTCATGCAAGTTTACTTTCTTGTAAAAATACAAGCACATGACACTTGCAAACTCATGGCAAACCATAACCATATATGACCACACTGTAAACAATAAATTCCAAACCAGGTGCAAAGAGGGGGCACTGAAGTTCATAACTGATCCACACCATGAGAGGGCAGGAGGCCATGAACATCAGGGACAACCCACCATAAAACCAGATCTCTAGTCACAGGCATCCTAGTCACATGACACTTGCCATGTATTAGGCTTTCCAAAGGTTGTTCTCCTTTGCTGATAGTGGATGATATCACCCTCAAATCTTTAAGACGACCAATGAGCAGAAGCTTCTTTGTTCCCAAATCCCTACATAGCTTATTGAGAAGGTTTGAAGGCTCTCTGGCTCAGAGATGCCCAGCAGTCAACAAGATACCAATAAAGTAAATCTTTGCAGTGTTTAAGTTGCACCTTATTTTGAGGCTAGGTAAAACAGAGAATAACGCCAGGTCCCCAGAAACACGCTGGAAGGACAGCAAGTGGAGAACGATTTGTAGGGCGCCGTCTCAAAAAAGACAGCAATGGCAGCGAGACGTTTCTCCACCGGTGAACCTGAACATGATATCCATGTGGCCACATTTAGCACGGTTGGATTATTTCTTCTTCTCACCTCACACTTCAGTTTTCTTCATGCAGATGAGAAAATGGCTGTTGCCAAGTTGTGGATTCACATCCTGGCCACTGCGTCAGGAAGGAATCATCCATGCTGTCCTCACTTCCGTGTTTGTCTTTTCTCTCAGCAGTTCCTGTGATGCTCCTGCAGATGAAGTTACGTTCTGCAGTCACCAGGGTGATGGTCACATGACCGGAGTAATTATAAGCTATGAAGAACTTGGTCTGCATATGGAATATAGTATTCGTACTTCATTCCTCCCCGGTGGGATATTGGGTAGTTTCTACACTCGTGACCTTCCAGGCATGTACACAAGCCTTAACTCACTGAGCGGCACATCAGTTAAATATCAACAGCCACCATAGGGAGCTTGGAAGTTCAAATGCTGGTATTTTATTCACAGAATGTGAGGGAACCACAGGTTATTTCATTGCCTCATTAATGTAAGAGGAGGTGGCCATTTAATTTCTGCTACTAGGTGTCAGGTTGCAGCTTCACTGAAACTATGTAATATTCAAGAATCCTTAATGGAACGACATATTCCTATTGACATACCGGGGTGACTAATTACAATGTATTGTTGTCTATCATCAGTGAATTGCCCCATATTTCTAATTATTGCGCAAACATTTCTTCAGGTGATGTATGGCCCAGCAGCTTAAGACACAGTGCCGTAACTTGTTTAAAATGATCTTTTATAATTTACAAAGTGTTACAACCTAATTAATAACCAGATTATAAACCATTCATAAACCCATTATATGAGTAGCCTTACTGTAAAGTGGCACCCAATTGTCTAACCCTGCTTTCTCAATTATACATTGTCAGCTAAATAAAAGGTAACACTTTACACTTCATAATGCATTTACTCATTCATAGGACATTCATAAACAGCATGTACGTATACCTTCCTATGTAACTTCCTAACGTACCTTAACAGATTTAATATGCATTATTAAGAAACATTATATAATAATAACAAAAATTATAATTATATCATTGTATAATGTTCATTATTAGATGTATATTAAAGCTGTTAAGGTATGTTAAGGGTATTGAAGTTTACTTACATGCTGCTTATTAATGTTCAATGAATGCATCATAAAGGAGCAATGAATGGTCTATCAAAGCATTACAAAGGTATTATAAAGTACAGTTTATGTAAAGCCTTACTAAATAAATAAATGCTAGATAAAGGTAAAAGTCTAGTGAAGGACAGGTCCAGTTCACAGAGTGTATAGATGAGCTGGTAGCATGCTGACCCTCAGTGACCCTAAACCTTCAGCATACCCTGTCTCAGCTTAGCATAGCTCATCTCCTCTGGACACAGCCACTCCCAGCCAGTAAGGGGCCTCGCTGCTGCAGAACAGGATTCAGTCCATCTGCAGACAGATTGCTGGGTCACTGGCGTCCAGCCACCCCGCCATGGCTGCTAGCAGATAGTGGAAGGAGGGCTAACCTCAAAGGGCCTCCTCCAGAACCAGTATGTCTTAAAAGCTGTGGCTGATTCCTCAGTGCTAATGAGATCAGCTGGAGCAGATCAGCGGCCGTTTTTCATTGTGTTTCGCCTCAAAGAGCTCCTGGCATTTCATGGCACAAAACGTGTTTCACGCCCACAGTCCTAATCCAGTCACCTCCGCCCAGACTGATGGAGAAGCACAAACTCACAATCTGGAGTGAAGCACTGTTTCTGGCGTTTGATCGAACCCTCAGCTGAGCATGTTCTGCCCCCCCACCCACAGCGTTCTGCTCCTCTCGGCTGCAGAGTATCGATCGCATTGGTTTATAATAATCTGTGATTTCGTGTTCCTTTGCACTCTGCAATCTGTCACCGACATGCCCCCCTTGTTCCTTAAGTTGTGGAGGGATCCTCGCTGGCTCCCGGACAGCAGAAACAAATGAAAAAACAGAGAGTATGTCACAACTCTCAGCTGTCCTCTACATACACAGGTATCGATACACCAGTGTTTTTCAAACAGGTCCCCATTAGGGAGCTGGGGTAGGAGCAAAAACAGGGGCCGTCTGGCAGGGAGTTGGGAGGAAGGAAAAACGTGGACTGTCTGGGGGTCCTAGAGGACCGGGTTGTGAAACATTGCATTACACAACCCCCAAACAAAGCCAAAAAAGAAAGCGTGGCATGGACAGTGACGGCATAAATTCCCGTGCTGTTTTTACACCTCTGTCAATAGCTGTAAGACAAAATAATTGTTTAGAGCTCCCTTATTACCGTCTATGGACTTAAATGGTCTGGGGAACTGTTCCTTAATTAAAAAATAAACAAACAAATGAATATAGCTGCTCAGTAATAATTTATAGTCCTAATTTAAAAGGATCCCGCCGAACGTGTTCACCGAAGCTCCAAGCTTCTCCAGCCTGCCTTCTTAAGAGGAGAACTAAGAAAGTGACAGATTTCCTATCACTCAAATGGCCGTCACACACCTGGTTGGACACCGCTGCTCTCCCTAACAAGCTACAAACAGTTAATGAAAGGTTTGTTCTTGTCCAGGACTAATTTAAATTAATTCCACAACCTGTCATGCACGGAGATAAAACAAAAAAAAAGAAACACACACACACACACACACACACACACTCAGGCAATAAGCAGGGTCACAAATCATTAGGTAAGAATAATACAAGCTACCAGATGACCACATCACATAGAGTTTAGGTGCTGAACCCCTGTTCTGTAATCCTTCAAAATCAACTATCTAAACTTTCTTTCAAATGCAGCCGATTGTTGGTATTTTTTATTCACACTGCACACAATATAACCCAATATGTCTTCCTCTCCTGTGGCCTCTTTCCTCCAAGCCTTCATTTATTCACGTTCCCAGTGAGGAGTTCTGCCGTGTGTGTCTATTAATCGGGGACATTTGCTTAATCTTGTGGTGAATCATATTGAGTTTACAGGCTGAAGGAAAAATACAATTATAAACATTGCCTTCTGAGTCTTTCAATATGTCTTCTGGAGGAATTGATTTACTCTCTAATGCATTTACAAAGTTTTCATCCCTAATAAAGTGAAAGTAAGTTGTTTAAGAAAAAAAATGCTTCCTGGGAAACAAATTAGTGTTATTTATCTTAAAATCAGTGTCTGCTCTGTATCTCAGCTGGTTGATCATTCCAGAATTTTCTTCAGAGACTGCTTTTATCTTGATGAAAATAGCAAACACCACAGATGATTTGTTTTAATGCCTCTTTATACTGACTGAGAAAGTCATTGCATTTTTAGAGATAAAATACCTTTTCGACATAAAACAAGCCCATTTCCCACACTAGACCAATTTGAATGTGAAGTGGCTGTAATGTTCAGCTTCTTATTATTTGCAAATTATTTTATATCTACATAACAATTATTGTAATATTAGAAAGCGATGACTGAACTACAGAGGGAAAGTGAAGTATATTAGAGAACACAATGTGTGCTCTTAATGTACTTGAATTCCATAATATTGTAGTAAGTATGTAAGACTCGCTAGAGGCTGCCGACACTGCAAATGGAGTCACATGACACAGAGACGAGAGAGATCTAGATGATCAAGGTAAAGGGACTGGGGGGAATTTAACACAACCGGTATAGACATCGGGTCTTGGAAAGAGCTACAACAAGGTATGGGATTAGGCACATTTTCTGGGGTCAAAAGCAAAACAAATCTCAGGCTTATGCAGATAATAATTAGTCTGTTCATCCTCTGATTTCACCCTTCCCAGGAATATCCAAATAGCATCCGGCCTTTCAAAGTAACTCCTTATACTTCTACACTCACTGGTTTAGAAATTTTATCTTGCTGATTATACACTTGCTCTTCAAGTATCTGAATTGTAATCAATCATCTCGCAGAAAACTCCATTTCACGCTCCTGTCACTGCTTATGTCGTACACAGTGCAGGGGGATTGGCGTAGACGTTTTGCAACTTTCCACACGTAACATCTGACCAAAATGAAGTTCAGCCCCATAATACCTCCAAAATGATATGAATCATCCAGGCATTATTATCAAAATAATTACTGAAATAGAATCAGTCAGAGAGAATAAACAAGTGAGGTAAAAACTCGTTGTTTGACTTCATGAATATTGATGGAGAAAAAATAAAAGTCAATCAGTCAGTGCCTTGAAGAATATTAGCTTGTGCAAACATATAATTACAGACATGAATTCTGGCTTTCAGAGTCCCCTGTTGGGCCTGTATCCATTCTAATGATCAATGTTTTCACCCTATAACTGCCGACTACAGCAATTCATCAGCCTGACCTATCTCTCAGTCTGGGAAGCAAGATGGCATCAATGCACATTCCCCTGTACTTGTAGGTTTGGTACTGATATCCAGATCCGGGTCGACCACGTGGCATCTACTGCCGAATGCAAAATACAGTGTTGGAGAGCGTTGGAGTTGCACCTTTGACAGAGCAATTGTACACGTCACATTTGTATAAAAATGAACTTTAATTAATTTTTTCAATTTCCATATCCTCTTGGTCCCAGGCAAGGTCAGAGGGGAGGCCCTGAATCTATATTAAAACATATAAAAATGCAACATACAGTAAAGGAATTATTCATTGTGGAAGGAGATGAAAAAAGAAAAACTTTTAATTTGTTTCAAGAAATCTTTGCTTTGTGAGCAATAAGCAACTTCTGCCTTTAAGATGAACATCATTAGAGCAGAAATTACAAAAACAAGAGTGACAAGTAAGAATAGGATACTGACTACTATCAGGCTTGATCAGTCGTTGGCTCCCTGCTTGCAATCCGGCCTGTACTTCAGGTTTATCCTGGCTGACATATTCTACCCGCACCCAGAAAGGACAGGCTGACAGTTCTTCTGAACGGCAGCGATTACAGTGATCCAGTGGGATCCGGTGAGTGGATGAGCTTTCTTTCCATCCCATTGCCCCCTGATGCCATCACCCCCATCCTCCATGAAATCAGCGACACACACCCCATTGCATGATGGAACACCTTTCCGCAAAAACGAGTGGGAAAATGAGCCCGGTCTGTCGCAGCCATTGTCCCATCTACAGCCGCTCGGAAGCTTCCATACTTGTTCTGATTGGAAGATTCACCCCTCTCGTTAGAGGTGGATCCCTGTGGAGTAATCCTGGGTGATCAATCGCCACCTACATTATGCAACCCATCATGCATCACATGTTGGAAAAACACAGAGGCTCTCCCTGCCCCTGGGACTGCTGACAGATTACACATACATGGTAGTTTAGGCAAATTACCATGATGCCCATGACCAGTTGAGGGTTTTAATGCAAAAATATTCTGCACAGAGTTTAGATTTTGATTGAGTAATGTAACATAAATGTAGTTACAAACCTGGACCATCTACATGGAGGAAAAACATCCCCAGCCATTTGGGTCTCTTTTCCATTTTAGCATCGCGTGAATGGTCTGTGATGAGGTCCACGCCACCTGGTGCCAATGAGGTTTCCCTGTCAGGATCGGTTCCTGTCCTGCCTTGGTCCATGTGTCATTTCTCCGTTTGGCCAGCAGGTGTCGCTGGTCATCCCGTCTCCCGTTATTTCCCAGGTTGATTAGCCCCTACTGTTTCTTTTTTTCCCATGGCCTTCCCATTTGTTATGGATTTGAGGTTGGCCTCAACTATGTAATTTTGACTGTTTCTTCATATTCTTTGTATTGTGGTTCCTTGTTGTTCCCTAGTTTTAGTAATGTTTGCTCTTGTTTTCTAGTTTCCCTTGGTGTTTTGAACCTCTCGCATCTGTTAATTGACCTCACCTGCTCTTCGTTGCCCCTAATTTATAATAGCCCACACCTGCCCCTTGATAGCCCTTATTATCTGTGTGTGTGTGTGTGTGTGTGTGTGTGTGTGTATATATATATATATATATATATATATATA
>JAODJW010000019.1:18524401-18534555 GCA_026777045.1 Hyperopisus bebe
AAGAAATGTATAGCCTACATAATTTTTTTTATTTCAACATTATCCTTTATTATTATTATTATTATTATTATTATTATATTGTCCATTATATTATTATTATTATATTGTCCATTGTTCTGTGTCTCTGTTGCATGATAGCAGGCAAAAGTACAAATAAAGAATGACAGAAAATGACAAGGGGGTCAGATCACTCGTTAATTTATAAATAAGGGTACAAACTACTTTAGTTACAGAGGGTTTTGAAAAATACTCATTTATCAAGGAATGATTTTAAGTGCAAGGTAGCAAACTACTTAGTGTTACAAAGCTTTTAGGAAACCTTTGAAATGCATCATGAAACAACACTGCATTATGTGATGAAAAATTGTTACGTTTTTCCAAGTTATTACATAACATGGCATTATTTTACAATGCGTTGTTACAAGGACTTTTTGCAACACATTTGTGAACGCTCCATGGAGATAACGAACCGTAGCAAAACGCAAAACGACGGAAACACAAGTAGAGCCGCTTTCCGTCACGGATGCCCTTTTTCTGCTTTATCCCAGAATGTCACAGGTCTGAGCTGGCAGATTGTGGCAGTACGTCAGCGTCAAGTCCCGTTTGAAATATCTGGTGCAGGGAGTGTGGGCAGCCAGAAGCCTCAGCACTGTGCCTAGTGATGCCTTTTAAGCTAATATGTAGTTGGGGTGCTAAAGGTTAATCACAGCCAATGCATATGAGTGCTCCCGTGTGTGGCCGGGCTGGCACGTAGGCCTGGCTACCGCGCGGCACTGCCAGTCTCCTGGGGGCCCGCTGGCACTCTTATTTCCTCCTGTCCTTTCGAACAATGGAAGGGTAATGGCTTCCCTGAGGCCCCCCTCCCATTCTGATTAGGCAACCTGCATCAGGCAGCACCGGCAATAAAACAATTAGCTTCATTCATCAACGTTATTCATCCAGGCTGTGGGAGATCAGGAGGGAGGAAGGTGGGGCGAGGGAGGTGAGGAGGTGAGTGGAGTGGGGGGGCTTCTGAATAAAGAGCATTTGCCTCCTATCTACCAAACATGTTTGTTAAGGGCTCAAAAAATATATATAAAAAAGCCTTGCTAAAACCTAGACTATTAATTGATTTAAGTAACTTGCAGGGTCTTCATTAACAAATTAGTTTATTTTACCATTTTTAAGTGTTACAGCAACATCTAGACTAGATGAACTCCTGGCCTGGCGATGCCCAGGTACTCGCTGGTTATCCTCTCAGAGCATGGCAGCTTATGTGACCTATTAGTGCAGCCTCTGCCCTGAGTGGCACCGTGGAGGAGATTCTCTGCCCACTAGGGCAAATCAAGCAATACAGGAATGATGGGGGATTTGGCCAGAAGCAGCCATGGTCCAGCTTGCCTTATCGTCTTGGCTGTTGTGAGGTTACTGTTGCAGAGAGGTGAGTTTGTAAGGGCTGTCCCCATGTCAGGTGCTTTCAGCTTGCGGAGAAAAGATTGAACACCTGTCCTCCACAATCTTATTTTTCCATCCATCCATCCACCCATCCATCCTCTAATCGCTTATCTTGGTCAGGGTCAAAGAAGGACCCAGAGCCTATATAATCTTAATTATCAATTTAAAAAGCAGTTACTCCACAGGAATACCATGTTTGAGGACAGGGCTGGCTCTACCTTTGCAGGGTCCCAAAAGCTTTTCCCCAGAAAACTGATGATCATGTCAGTTCCTCCACAATGCAGGAAATTCAGGGGCCCAAGGCAACTGCCTGTTCTGCCTATAGGAAGAGCCGGGCCAATTTGAGGATTTCCTAAGATGGCCTCCCCAGTGTGTCGTGATCTAACCCACATCCATCACTCTGTGTTCAACAGGGACAAACGTCCGAGGTTGAGCGTCACTAGAGGGTCCTCAGATTGATTGGTGCAGATATGCACAGCCCCTTCCCCCCTCCCCCATTGGCCTAGGCGCTGCTTGATATCAGGCCAGCAGGCACCCCCACCCAGCATTCCATCACCCCCACTCTCCTTTGTTTTGTGTGTGTGTGTGTGGGGGGGGGGGCACAATCCATCTCTATATGCCCACTCGTCTCTCCAGCATCTCTCTGGCCGCATCTCCAATAAAACTCCCAATGGAAGAACACAAAACTGTAGACGTTTCATCAAGCGCCGGCTGTCATGTAGGAGATTAATTGAAGGTGAGGGCTGCTTCTGACAGTCGCCTCTTTACGTGGGGACGTCGGAGACGAGTGACGTGTAACAAATGGGACACACTACAGAAAACAGCACCATAAACAGAGTGCAATGATCTCACTGACTTTGGTAGGTGCTTTACTGGTAATTTGTAACTATATATATATATATATATATAAAGTTGGGAAAAGGCACAAATAAAAATAAACACGTCTCTTAAAGATGAATGGCTTTGTATGGCTTTTTCCCGGTGGATGTTCCAAAGAGAGATTTATGATGTGAACATTATAAAAAAGTTTTTTTTTTTTTTTTGTTCTTTTTTGTTTTTTGTAACGAAGGTGGAAAGTGTATCAAACCGATTTAAAAATCCTCACGCTTGCAGTATGGAGGTTTGCTAACCTCTTCAAATAGGTAAATACAAAAAGACCCCTTGAAGACATCCTTACAAGCAGGAGCGAAGCAGTTTTTCCACGTAACCGGTGAGATTTAGCATTATCAAAGTCATTAATCACTTAGGCTGCAGGTGACGTTGGTTGAAGGCGCAGTCATGTCGGCCTGACATTATGATGGCATACGATGCTGCACACACAGGTTACGGCTGCTGCCAATTGATATTTTTACTGATGTCGTCCCCGTGCTTCTCCCAAAGGAGCCTCAGTCATTGCACAGAATGTCGCCCCATATATTTTTGAAGCAACAGAATCTCGTTATAGATTCATACTTTTCCATTCCTTGTGCTACACAACCTTCACCATTAGGCTTTGTAAAATCATTAATCAGCAGGTTTAACAAAAAAATACGCATAAAACTCCCGATTTCCCTCGACAACACTTGTCACTGCACATTTAGTCAGCAGGCAGGAAATCAGCCTGTGGATTTCTCAGGATATTTCACTTTATTTTTCATGCAAATATTAAAAATAAGCATTCGCTTCCGAACCCGCCTCATAGCTAATTTAAACGCAGCCAATTTGGTGATTGCAACGTAAAGCATTTTAATCTCAGCGAATCATCCTCATGCTGAACCTGTACATTTATGCATCACTAACTGCTACTTCCACAGCTAATATTATTGCTTTTCACACCTACGTGGAAGTACCAACTCCAAGAGCAGAGAATTCAGTTACTGTTGAAGCCACCCCAGGAGTAGTTGATGCTCTCTCCAGATATTTACCTGTTTCTTTCCATGCCACGCAGTGTGAGGCATTTACATGTTGTAAGACATCATGTAGCAGAGTAATAATTATCCCTCAGGCTAAATTATGACTTTAAGAAGATTTGAGCAGGTAGAAAGCACTGTATGCCCACATCAGCCCAGCTGGTGAGGGTGCATATCTCTCAATTTAAATAGTGCTCTCCTCCATTCGGATCCTTAATCAAGCCTTAATCAGCCTGTCCTGAAATTAGTGCTTTTAATACCCTGCTCTCATATCTCACGACCCTCAGATATTATATTAATCAAGCTTTCGTCTCTGGCAGAGTATGGCAGCCAGCTCACGGCTCCCATTGAGCCGAAATCTGCGGATAAGGCCGGATCGCCGCTGGAGATATCAATCCGTCAGTGTGCGAGCGTGCGTGTGGCCACCCAAGCCACGCCGGTCTGCGGGAGCTCGCCTCGGGGGCTGCTATTATTATTTAGATATGAGACCCGTGAACATTAACCCCGCGCTCTGACATGGACTTGCCTCAGCTGAGGTGGGAGCGGAGGATAAAGAGGGACGTTAAGTGAACTGGGACATGAAACGCGGCGTGTGACTCTTAGGATGCCGTTGTTTGACACTGATGGCAACTCCAGTTTAAGGGAAAAACACACCGTCCAAGCACAGGGATCGATCTCTGAAGAAGGTCATTTCCACACTTACAAGACACATCAACTACCTTGACTGCTATCCATGCTTATGACTGTGACAGGAGATATTTATATATATAATTGTTTATATTAAGCTGACACTTTCCTCCAAAGCAACTAGCATTTGTTTTTTTGCCCATTTAAATGTCTGGATTAGTTCAGAATATTGATCAAGGGTACTGTGGTAGAATCTCATGAGATTTGAACTAACAACCTTGTGGCTCATGAGCCTTAAGCACTACACCACCTCCTGGTCTATTCTGGGACATACATGTCTTCTGATGTGTCATCAACTGCAGGTGCCTCTTATAGTATTGATTCTTCTACGACCAATCCATTGCTATTCATTTTAATTTTCTCCCAAACCACTTACCTTCCGTGGAGTTGAAGTTTCCACTGTTTTTACACCCAGTTCTTTCACAGAAGCAGCTCAGGATAGGCTCTGTTGTCCCTCCGGATTTAAAGAACAGCTTTTTGCACAACAAGGTATATGATGAGCTGGGGGGCTTGCGGTCAGACATGGGGTGCAGAACACAGCATGCTTGTCAATGCCATTAAGATTACCAGCCTCATTGCAGGTGATGATGATGTTCCCACAGGTGAAGGGCCAGCGCCCCCATCCTGTGGGAGGCCAAACTACACGCCCAGAACAGGACACTAACGTATGACGATTGACAGCCTCCTCAGCTTCCTGTTGAATTATTTCAGGCTTTTATTAATCAAATTTTATGCCGTGAGATGACATTTCGTTATATGACATGCTGTGACAAGTGTTTTGCCATGGACAGAAAAAAATAAATTAAATAATAAATACAATAAACAAATTGACTCATAAAAAACAGACTTGAGTGGAAAGCAGCTGTCCTCCAAAGCGGACCAATATGCTCCTGGTACTATCAGCTTATTCATTTTACTCACACTCACACTACGCTGAGGAATTGATATCATTCAGAATCAGAACCAGCCGGACAGTGGCGATCGGTGAAGCTTGGCATCGCAGTGCGATCTGAAATATGGAGAACAGCGTTGCGTGTGAGCAGGTTTCTGACCACACATTGTCACCACAGCATCCTCGATGGTATTTGAGTCTAGTCATGTTCTGAGGACTAAGCTAGTACTTTCTAGTACACGCTGGTGTTTTGTACTGCATAGTTCCAAAAACAGATGATGGTTATGGTCAACAAGAGCCAGAGATATTGTTACTGGATTCTCTGGTCAGTTTTACAGATAATAATTCCAGTTGATCATTGAGTTTGGGGGCAAGTTCTTCTGTACTTCGTTGCCTGAGGGTGAAGATCCTCCCCTTTCTTGTCCTTCTCAATGGACCCTGGGCTGGGCCCAGTCCTCACAGTGATAACCCCCTACCCAGCTGCGCTCCTTTCTCCGCTTGCCATATCGGCCGAGTACCCTCCTGTGGCGTTGATCACCTTGGCTCTGGGCGCACCTTTGCTTTGCCTGGGAATCTTTCCCACCAGCCCCGCAGGGCGTCTCGAGCTGTCCGGCGATCTTTCACGTCTGCGGCCCTTTGACACATTACTGGATGAAGGCAATGCATCATTTTGCAAGATCGCAGGGGAGCGGGGCAAGGAGGGGAGGTTAAATAAAGAAATAAAGTGCAGCTCGAGGGAAAAGGAAAGCATTGCAGACAAGCTGCAATTCCAAACACCACTGCTAGGGGGCAGTAATCTGGTCCATTTTTTTCTTTCTTTTTTCTCTGGGTTTCAGAATCACTAGCGGGTCTATGTGTGATTATGCAGACAGAGGTATCCTGGGATCGTACTAAAGAGCCATTATGATTCAGTTCTAAGTGGGTCCTTTAGCATTAGCGGGTATCGTCCTTGTCTTTGTTGTCATTATCTGTTGTTTTTTTTAGGCAGGAGAGCGATTTCATCCAAAACTGCCTACAGCTTCACTTATATAACTGTGTTTTATTGTAAGTGGCACTATGCTCCAATCTTCTGAGACTTCAGTTAGTCACATCTGTGCCCTTAGTAAACGGTCACCGTCAAAAAATACACAAATATTCCGATAGCTTAGAGCTACCAAACTGGTTCTGGTTCAAGACGATTCATCTTGCAGCGAGGAAATGAGTGAGCATACACACAATATTGTCACTTAAATCAGTAAATGGAATGTGAAGGTGTGCAAGCCATTTATTTTAACAGTTTAATGCTATCGGTTTTCATTATTTAATATAGTCAATTACTTAGTACCTCTATAGCAATTCAAATGATAGTTTCACAAATAACACCCTTCTGAAATCTTGCACAAATCTGCTAAAGGCCTTTAAATGATAAATCCTTTATTTCCCACTTGCACAAGTACATTGGAATTGTTCTCTTAGCCTACCCCATCTTGCACTCCATAGCTTGGGGGTAAGTGCACAAGGTCAGCCAGCATGCAGAGCCCCTGGAGCTGGGGGTTAAGGGCCTTGCTCAAGGGCCCATGGACATGTGACAGTTCTGCTGAGGCCGCGGCTCAAACTGGTGATATTCCAATCAAAGGACTTAGCCCATTCACCAACTGATTGCAAGGAATAGATTGATTGCAAAGAATCAGGTATTCAAAATTGAAATTATACACAACAGCAGATGAGTGTTTTTTTTTACTCATTTCCATTGACAATACCATGCTGTGCAATTGGAAATTTAACGGAAATGGTGCAAAAGGCACCCTTTACAAAGAAATCGCACAGCGTCCCTGGGCAGCCTCGAGTCAGACTTGAGTGAAGGGCGAGTCACAGCTCTACACGCTGTCAGCGCCTCCCCAGAGCAGCAGATGCTGCTGATTCCCGCTTCCTGTGGGCCTCAGCCAAGGAGGACGTGGGTGAGCATGTCCCTCTCCTGGCTAATCCTACTGCAAAACCCCGCATTAGCCGCGAGCCCCACGCCGCTTTCTCCCGTGTCCAGCGCCGCCTCTGTCAACTGGTGCCAGAAAAGCACTTTTTAAAAAGCCTCTTTAGGGGAATTTGGGAATGTTATGCCGGATTTACAGGGATTCCTATGATGAGGAAGTCGTTTTGCGTCATGCAGGTGACGGCTTTCGCTATAATGCGACACGGTGCTTGTTTTTCATACCTCGTTCGCCTCTGCAATGTAACTCCGCAGCAAGAAACTCTCTGACAGCACTTTAGCAGACCATCTACGGGACTCAAGTTCTGAACCGCTCAACTGCAAAAGTGTGCAAATGAGTCCTGGAGTGCACACCGTCACGGGGAATCTGGAAATTGCACAAAAAATGATGACGCCGCAAAAATGGGCGCCCGTGATGTAAATATTAGCCGGCAACATTTCAGGGACACACAACCACACAGCATCTCATTCTCAAGCCAGACCCTCGGAACGACAGAGCTTCCATCCCTATACGCCCAGCAGTTTATCACGGGAAAGCAGGGTGGGCAGAAAGAGCAATAGCTGTCTCCTCCCTTCAGGTGCCGTTTTTAGTCCTGTTGTAAGGAAAAGGGACCTGTCAGAAAAGATGAAACGATGAGGCTGGGTGAACAAAGAAAAAATGAGACATCTTAACGAGTAGCAAGACTCCTGTATGGAACGTAATTGCGAAGAACGTCACTCCTGTGATCCTGACAGGAATTACACACAGGAGCACGAGAGCAGAATTTGACAGTTAAAAAAAAAAATAAATTCTAGCAGATGGTAAATGGCGTTGCTGTGTACATGGTCTTTATTGCTTCAGAGTGCTCAGATAGTACTCCTGGCATCCCTGCTGTCACTTTTACCAGGAGACGGATAAAAGGGGAGGAGACTTGCTTTCGGTTTTACGTTATGACCTGATCAGTCAAATTTCATTTAATATAGCACTTATTTACTAGCAAATTTTCCCCAACATGGGGAAAATTGATACCAACCCCATTCTGGAAAGAAGGCATGCTTCTGAAACATTTTTTTTTTATTTAGAAGGCAGATTTATCCAAATCTATGGATGGTTTTAAGACAGCAGGGTCCACCAGTCATTGGAGCAATGGTCCTGGCTGAGGGACCGAAGTCTTGGGATGTGAACCTATGACCTTCAGGTCACAAACACAGCACCCTAACTCACTGAGCCACACATATCTATAATGCATCTCAGTGTAGGCTGCAGAATGTAATGTGACTGCTTGGGGTATGTTAATCTGGAGGGGAGAATATGGATGGACTAGTGTCACCTGCAATTTGAGCTGAAAGATCCATAATCCTCCTTTCACTGTTGTTCTCGTCACTGTCGCATCCTGATCAGCTTCTGCTTTGCCATTTGATGGCTGCCCAATGAAAAGATGGTGTCTTCGCTGCAGAAAGGAGCCCATTGAAACCTGCCAATGCAGTGCGGCCAGCCTGTGCACTCCTGACCCCAGCAGCAGCCACCCGGGGACGGGCTGACATGTTAGCTAGCCGCGCCTCCCCCTCGAGATCCGCACACCGACACGATTGGCATTGACATCTGTCACGGCGCGTTAGCCCTGCTCGCAAACCAGGCATGCTCCCCATCTGGATCGTCAGAGGCCCTTCAAACAAACAAACAGAAAGCTAAGTCTCCCATGATCAGCAAGGCATCTTAGAAAGAAAGAAAACATCTGACTGCAGGCCTCTGCTGGCACTTTACTGCCCATATAAACAGTCCACTGTGTACTATAGTGATCTACCTATGCGCTAGTGCGCTATGAGGTCACATGACTGAGCCAGGAGTGGGAATGAGCTGGTGTGAACTGGGGCAGACGCGTGGTACCGGCCTGAAATAACACATCTATCAAAGGACTGACTGCGCTGAGGCAGTCTGTCAGGCGGGTAAACTTGGAGGAACCACGGCTAACTAGCCCAGTGTGTGTGTGTGTGTGTGTGTGTGTGTGTGTGTCTGCACATGAGCGCTTTTGTTTGCTTGTTTGTTTGTTTGTAATTATTACATTGATGGACCAGATTTCCCCAAAATGTGATAAAGAAAAACTGTAACTTTTTTTCCTTGTAGGGACATTTCATTTGGTCCCCCAAGGATAACCTCAGTTTTCAATCGAAAAACTAAAAATTCCAAAAGTCTCATATTTTGTTTGGTTACTTATGGTTAAGATTAGGACTGGGTTGGGGTTAAGGTTGTCATGTTGGGATTAGAGTTTTCCTCATAGAAATAAATGGAGTCCCCACAAAGGTATAATTACAAACCAGCGTGTGTGTGTCAGGTAGAAGGACAGACCACCTCCGAAATTGTCACTGGCTTCCTGTTTTTGCTTCTTAGCTTCCAGCAAATTCATTTCCTCAGTTTCGTTCAGCTGAATAACCTAAATGTTGAAACATTGAAAACTGATGAAAATATGAATAAATTACATCTGATCAGCCTGAGACTGGCGTCCGCTGCAGCGTCCGCGGCTCCTCTCTCTGTTTGGCGGCATAAGACCGGCTGCTGATGGTGTTCCAACTCCACCTGCTGGTGGCAACTGTAACTGCAAGATTTCACCGAACTCCAGTGTACGTAGTCATGCCACATAATGCAAAATAAAGCCTGCACTTCAGTGTGTGTCTGTGTGCGTATATATATATATAAAATCACTAAATTATTGATTTATTTGTTTGTGAATGCCTTTTACTAATGGTCACTGAGTCATTCAGAGGCTTTTTGGATAACATTCCGTTTTGCAGAATTATGTTCTATTTTCTGCAGAAGCTACATCAGCCATCTTTTAAATCCCACATTACTAACATTCTCAATAGGATTGGCACAGTCATAGCATAACTCCACGTCGACGCCTGGTATTAGTACTTCAAGTGTCATTTTTATTTATAATTGATCATGGCACTCAGTAATTTACTTTATCTTAAAAGCACCATTTGGACGCCCATATTCGCACGCACATTAAGAGTCTGACAGGAGTCCGCCTCTGTAGCATTGATCTGCTTTTTTTTTCCTATTCCAGCAGTTCTGTCCTGGGCTTTGAACTGGCAGCCCTTTTGGTCATAAGTTTAATTCACTTACTATGCACCCTGCCCACGGCACTGAATATGTTTCCCCTGAATAAGCAGTGCCTGTTTCTGAGATTATTTGTAGGAGACCGAGCGGCTAATCGTTAGCGGGAATGAGAATTAGGGCGTCTGTTCCTGGCTGAGCCACTATGGGATGCAGTTGGACTCCATACGTGTCATGGGGGGGGGGGGGGGGGGG
>JAODJW010000019.1:18534565-18545298 GCA_026777045.1 Hyperopisus bebe
CCACAACCAATGAGGGCGCTCACCACCTGGTAAATTAATACCAGCAAGAAACATTACAAGCAATAATACAAGCAAGCAACTTTGCTTGTGGCAGAGATCAATAAGCATGCAAATGAAATCATTTCACTCCTTTCTCCCGTTCCTCACCCCCTTTTTTAACCCCATTTGCCAGCTACAAGAATTTCAGAAGCCGCTGGTGCTCGACTTTGAAGGCCAGGCGGCCCCTTCTGGGCAAAGGGTCCGTTTTCTGAACGCATTTGATCTCAGCTGATGGGATGATAGAGGCTGAGATGCGAAGAACGATATCTCACTCGGCTATCGACACAGCAACATTCCACGGCCCTGCGCTAAGGGCACATCTTCAGAATAAAAAAAAAAAAAAGTCATCTACCCAGACCAATGAAGACATCGTCTTCTCTGCATCCCTGCTTCGTCGTTATGGCCTGTCCTCTGTCACTCGATCCTTCGTACTCGAAGCTTTTACCCCCGTGGCCGATGGCGGGTGACGACAACCATGTCTGAATGTCAACGTCTCACCTTTGCACGCAAAACTGGGCCCCACCCAGGCAGATGCACCGCTGTGCTCTGGCCACACTGAGTCGGTCAGCCCCCTGTGCTCCTCCAGGTGGCGCTGTGGTGGAGGAGGAGGGTTGCTAATGGTCCAGAGTCCCAGATAGGAACCTTCAAGGAGATGAAAGCTAAAGTGGGAGCTCATTCCGTCTGGAGACTAAAGCCCTGTATACGGACCATGCCATCCATCAGATGGCCTAATTAGGCTTTGATACCCCAGGTAGGGCGCAACACGCGTAAAGCAGGAGCACATGCTTAGTGCACGACCGGATTTTCTTTTTTTTGCATGCCCCCATATTAAGGGACTGAGATTTTGTTCCACACAACAATTGAAGTTTAACAAGCGGAGTCGTCTTTGAAGGCCGGCGCTACCGTCGGCGAGAGGTCTTGCTGGAGAGCAGGGAGAGCGCCGCCATTACGTGCGATGAAGAAGATAAAAGGGATGGAACGAGCCGTGCGGAGTGCGGAATCACAGCCTGATTCGGAGAAGTGGCGCCACGCAGCCCAGCGGACCCCACACCTCTTTGCTGCGTCTCCACATGTTGGGAGAAATGGGAGTCAGGGGCTTTCGTCGGGGATCCGGATGTCCGTCTGCCTCCTCAGTGACAGAAAACGTCCAAGGTATACCCAATACTGACAGGAAGCCTCGTAAACTTCAGCTTCCTGACAGTCACCAAAGACAATGACCTACAGAAAAACAGTCATCAAAACCAGTGACATACAGAATGACAGTCACCAAAAACAATGGCAAAAGCAATAATGTCACTAAAAACAATGACAAACTCAATGACAGTCACCAAAAACAATGACAAACACAATGACAGTCATCGACCGTTCTATTCTGACCACTGGAGAAAAGAATAAAAATGATTTAAGTCACTGCTTTGAGCAGTGTTCCAGATTTAAGCGACTGGGAATTCCATTTATTTATTTTTTCAATACTGTGGAAAACATGAGATGGGCGAGGTGGGAGTGGGAGGGACTGGAGCACACTGGGGAACCAGGCCTGCCCAGCTGCAGAAATTCCCAGCACTGGCCCTGATTTCAATGGACCAGCTCTCAGTCCGGCCGCCAGAGCTCTGGGGAGCGCTGCTGGGAATTCCAGCCAGACTGTGGGACCCTGGCAGCACGGGACCACGACTGCCTCCCCGGGCCCTGGAGGGTGCAGTGCTCCTGCCTGTCACACGTGTTCTATTGGTTCACACATATCTCCATGGCGACGCTGACGGACTTTGCGGTTTCTTTAAGCTTCTTAACCTGTACCAGCTAAGCGGTCCTCTCACTGTCCCACAGGTCTGCAGGAGAAAGGAAAATGGGGGGAAGTAGCAACACAGCATGAGTCAAAGATCATTATACTCAGCCTGGACCAGGTATGTAATGGATTTCTGCTCCATTTGATCTTCCTGAAACAAAGCCAGGGCATATTAACAATTACATTTCAGTGAAATGTGTCTATTTCAGGTTCCACTCACTCCGAGCAGATGTGAGTCACGCTGTTGCCTCTCACCCTCTCTGAGCTAACGGAGCACTTCCTGACACCCTCCACACCTCGCAAAATATCGGGATATCCCCACTGACCCCAAAGCCACCATGCATACCTTAAATCTCCTACGTGAAGGAACAATTCTTTGGATCATCCTTTCATTCAGTGAAATTTCTTAAAGGATTCAATTTTATTTGAATTGTTTAGCTGGGGGGTTATTTTATTTACAGCTTTATCTGTCTATATACCTAGATGCTGAGAAAAGTACACTTTGAGAATAGGGCGGGTGTTGCCATCGCTGGAGGGATAGTCAGGTGACTAGGGATTTGAGGTCGACTGGTTCCATCTGTGCACCATTCCTAGAAGAGGTGTGAATTGCATGTATTGCTTTCTTGTGTTTACTCTTGCCCTTAGTAACCGTAACTCATTTTACACTATCCATTTAAACAACTTGTCACATCTTGGACTCGGCACTCAGGTTAAAAACCAGAAGCCCAAGGCCAAATGCTGGCCAATGACCATGAACCCCAAGCTACCCCCACCCACGAAGCCAGTACCTGCTGGCTACAGACAGGGACGGAGAAAACAGACTTACACAGACTGGTCCCAAAAACCAGTCTACTCTGCTACTGAGCCCAGTGCTCCAAGAGCAATGCTGATGACCTTAAATAAGGCTGGGCTCTAACTGAACCCAACCCAGAGCAGGCTCAGTCTCCCGACTGGCCAATCAGAGGCGGGTGTGACAATTGTCCAATCATTGGTCTCAAAAGTACAACAGTGAAGTCATGAAGCCTCTAAATTGCAATGGAAGGCATTGTTCCTATATCCTATGCAGAAACAGACAGCTTCAGCCTGTGATGTTGGAAGGAGTTGACATTCGGGGACAGCAGATTTGGGGGAGTGGTATTGTATATCATGCCATTGATGTCATTTAAAAATAATTTTAGAAAAATAAAGATCTCATCATTTAAAATATGCAAACACTATTTATGGGATCTGCTGATATGTGGGGATCTTTCAGCTCCATTACAATTTTATGGGACCACCTGAATAGATGTAGTATATGCCTACTGGGAAGCTTACCCTGGCTATCATGGAAATGATGCAGGTGAGTCAACACAAGCGTCATACTAGTAATCCTCAAGAAGTGTTTCATAGTGATCCCCTCCTAAAAAGCTGCATTGTCAGTAGAACTGAACAAATGTATATGGATATTTTGTGCATAATTAGACATTTAAATTACAATATGTTGGCTGGCATGAAACCAAATAACCACAGCAGTGAACAGAAGCTCAAAATACAAATGCCAGCAGGGGATTTTCACAGATGAAGGGCAACACAGACCATGCAGGGCTGCAGGGGACCATGTAGGTGGCACTGGGGTGTAGGCAAAGAACCTACAAAGAACCACTGGGGAGCAGGGGTAGATCCCACAGAGGAACACAGGGGAGCAGGGAGATCTCACAGAGGATCACAGGGGAGCAGGGAGAGATCCTATAGAGGAGCACAGGGGAGCAGGGAGATCCCACAGTGGAGCACAAGGGGGCAGGGAGATCTCACAGAGGAGCTCAGGGGAGCAGGGAGATCCCACAGAGGAGCACAGGGGAGCAGGGAGATCCCACAGAGGAGCACAGGGGAGCAGGGAGAGCTCCTACAGAGAAGCACCGGGGAGCAGGGAGATCCCACAGAGGAGCACAAGGGGGCAGAGAGATCTCATAGAGGAGCACAGGGGAGCAGGGAGATCCCACAGAGGAACATAGGGGAGCAGGGAGATCCCACAGAGAAGCACAGGGGAGCATGGATACCTCACAGAAGAGCATATGAGAACAGGGAGAGCCAACAGAGGAGCATAGAGAAATCCAATGAAGGAGCACAGGGGAGAAGGGAGAGATCCCACAGAGGAGCAGGTGGTGAAACACCCCATTAGGAAATTGTGACAAATGATACATCGTAGTTGCACAGTGGAGATGCTCACCTGGAGCAAAGTCCCAGAATTCAGTGACAGGAGCTGGACAGCTGTGATGGGGCGGGCCGCTTCAGTCTGCCTCCCTTTCTCTCCCCTCCCCTTCCTGAGCTCATGTGCCCTGCCAGCTCCACATTAGCTGCTTCTGACCCACTTTCCAGATGCTCCTGTTTGTGGATAGCGGGGACGGATAGAGAAGCCATCAGAGGGAACGGGACAAACACGGCCCTGACACACGCTTCCCTGAAGCAGGGGGCCCGTCTCAGAACAGCATCGTGGGAAACAGGAGGCCACCGTCATGGGGATGCAGCCCATTCTACCGGCTTCTCATTTGCAGTTGTGATTTCAGGGGCTGGCCCCAATGAACCACTTCACCATCAACCACTGCCAAAGGTCACTTTTGACTCATTAGGCAGCGATTGTCTCCAGCTCTTCGATGCTGAGCGTGGCCCCTTGACAGAATGTTTTTGGCTCTTTCAGATGACTTTTTCCAAATATCTTTAGACATCTGCTTCTGTACAAGTTTGTTCTGATGTTTTTGATGTGCCGTTGTGTGGAGCAGCCCAGTTTGCCATGTGGGTTTGGCTGCCGGATACGATAATCTCATATCAGCGCAGATGAGAGGTGTTTTTGTCCCCTGGTGGGAGGCTTTGGCATGGATGGGACGTACTTCGAATTAGCTGTCCCCATCCAGAACATCCCACTGACCTCCAGCCGCCAGAGAGGAGGTCTAATTCCAGCGGCTGAATGATGGGTGAATTTTGGCGCCCTGGGCAGGAGCACGTATCAAGGGACCAGTCTGTGAGGATGAGTGCTGCCACCAGGGGCCACTCCACTGCCAGGAAGAAATATGCTGGAATGGACAGGAATCTGAGCTCATTCTCAGATGAGGGCAGTGTGTGGCTGAGTGGGAAAGGCTCCTCCTGTGATCGGAAGGTTGCTAGTTTGGGCCCCAGCCTCACCAGGAGAGTCACGCCTCTGGTAGGCCCCTGAGCAAGCCCGCCCCCCAACACCCAACCACCCCAAAAAATGCTGGATAAATGGCTTGATCCTGTACTCGGACCCCAAGCTTCATTCTTGTATGTGTAACTCAAAGATCAGCAAAATGAGGTACGCAAAAATGTACCAGCACAAACATGCTCACCTGCCCTGCTTGCAATCCTGAATACAGCAGTCCACAGTGACCGACAAGGAAATGACTGTACAAAGCTCCTGAACACGTTTAACAGGAGCTGTGGAAGCAGCCTTTTGTTCCGACATATGTCCTCATTAGTCACTAATTAGCCAATTTAACTGCAGCAATAAGTTTCCCTTCAGAAGAAAAAGCAAGCCAAAGACATACTTCAATAAATGGCAGTGTTACATTTTCTACATTATCTGAAGTGGTTTCAGTTTCGCCGTTATTATTATTAATTTTTACATTCAGATTGACCCCGTGACTCGCACCAGAAGAAGCAGGTGGAAGAGGGATGGATGGAAACGGGTAATGGAACATTTCTTTCCTAATTGATTTCTAATGAAGGCTTGCCTTACATTTACAAAGCGATTAACATACAACATGCATCCTTCTGGAATTACTGTACTGTAGAAGGTATACCTCATTATTACCTTATTAGCAGAAGACACTCCCCTTGAGGAGACCCACTTGAGGCACTGAATGCAGTGAGTCACTTCAAGGGGACACTAGGTCTGTCTTCTGACTTGCTGAGACTCGCCTCTCATGTATAACGAACCGCTGGGGGAGGACCAGCCCCCAGTCTCTGCTAGTTCTGACTCACCTTCCTCCTCAGAAGTGGCTCCACTTCAAAGTGCAGCAAATCCTTGTATAATGCAGTGAATTATAAATGAATGAGGGGGATAAATTCCTTTCAAAGGGATACAAAAGAACTATAATTGATCCATTCGCGTGTGATAATTTTCCGTTCCGGAACGCGGCACGCGAGGCGACCCGTGAACATGGGATGTGTCCTTCGCGAACCTAACCGCGAGGTTCAGGTGAGGCAGACAGACAGTCCCAGAGAGGGTTACGAGGACACGACTGGGACGTCCCACTGTGCTGGGGATGGAACAACCACCGGAGCGAAGGAAACAGCCGCAGGACGGCCCCAGAGGCCGACGGGGGGCCTCCGGTAGTCACATGGCAATTAACTCCCAGTCCTGCCCCCTAGAATTTTCTCCGGCTGTAAAAATAACTCCTAATTAAATCACCAGCACCAGGCTCTGACAGCGGCACGGGGTGCATCAGTGGGGAGGCCGACTATTGTAATTTGTGTGTGTGTGTGTGTGTGTGTGTTGGGGGGGGGGTTCCTCTGCACCACAATCCATCATCCTGAGACATCTGTGCACCCGCCAATCATATGGCTCAAGACTTGAACTGGAACTCCAGAATCATGAAGGGGGCCAGTGTTTTCCTACAATATGACAATATGACCCTACGCCTGTCCCATGTGATGAAGCCTAGGAGATCCCAGAGAGGAGCACAGGAGAAGCAGGGAGACGCCACAAAAGAGCACAAGGGAGATGGGAGAACCAGCAGAGGAGCACAGGGGAGCAGGGAGACCCCAGTGAAGAGCACAGAGGAGCAGGGAGACGCCACAAAAGAGCAAAAGGGAGAAGGGAGAGCCCACAGGGGAGCACAGGCGAGCAAGGTACCAAGCTCCTGCCAGCTCAACCCCCCCCACATCGATAGCAATTCGACAGCTACATTCACAGGCACACACACTGTGAATATAAAATGGACACCAAACCTGGGGTCATTTTTCAAAATGGCTGCCATTTGTCAAGCGTTAATAATTCATACATGATGGTGTGGTGGGGGGGGGGGGCAGTGACCAGCTGCCTAATGTTATTATAACATTACCAGACCGTTATACCGTTGCTTTAGGGTACAACGCTATCATGGGTGAATCACAACGTTAAGTGTTGCAGGATGTGCAAAAACCCAGCAGCCCAGGTGCTAAAACTGAGCAGGAAGCGATAGCAAATCGCACTCCAGAGCATCTCAGAGCCCCCCTCCTTCATCTCCGAACCGTCTAATGGGCTCAGGTGGGACCTCTGCGGACCAGACCCAGAGTCTCGTGCACGGCACCACCGCCCAGACATCTCCACAGGCCCAATTACACAGGCCCCAGCTTAACCATAGTGCGAGAGAACATAGACAAATCCAAAATCCCAACCCCCTACCCTCCATAACTCACGGGCAAATTAATATCCAAGCAGATTCTCCCTCGGCCTATCATACCATTCTGCAGGTGACTGTCTGGAGAAGCACCACCATAAATATACTGCATTTAAATTTTTACTCTAACAAGGCAGTTGGGGGAAAAGGCGCCATTTAGGGGCAGCTGCTTTTATGGGGGCTGAAGCAGGTGTTAGACGTTTTCGTAAGGAGACTGTGGAGAATGATGCAAAGCTAAAGCAGGAGCGCGATCAAACCAACCTCATAGGTCGTCCCACGCCTACTGATCACCACTGCCTTCCAAGCATAGATCCCCTCGCACTTAATGCTTAATGCTTGTACAGATGCACGGAAGCATGTTTTTACAGAAAACCAAAAATGCTTTGTGTGTTTTCTGACAAAATTGGCTAAATACTAGAAATTTTACCCAATTACTTTTGTCCACTGAACTCGGAAATATCACATTAGCTTATCTGCATTCTGCTGGTGTCAGTCTGTGAAGCTGATTGTTTGACTTTGCAAATTGAGGCAAACATTGTGCATACTGTATTTCCATTCCATAGTGGCATCAGAATCTATGAGCTATAGAATATCTATGGATAATAGATTCTGCTTTACCAAGTGCATGTTTGTGGCACCTCTGGTTCACATGCACCTCCTGCTAGATCCTCCCTGTGTGTTTTATCTCGAACATGGCTACAGTGGAGATCCTTCTTGTGGGCACATTTCAGAGGTTCTGCATTAAGTCCTGTGCATTCATTTACAGTTCAGAGGGGGGACACTAAGTGTCTGTGCAGAAAAGGTAGTTACATCCATCTTAGAGTGCGTGAGGGATATTTTGTGTGTGTGTGTGTGTGTGTGTGTGTGTTATCTCCATGCCTGACAATTTGTGGAATTAATTTGAATTGTGTGTGGTCTGGTATACGTACATCACATGACTCCATTATGTGATAAAAACCTGTTATTTTGACCTTGTGGTGACACTTTTCCAGACCCCAACTCTTTTTCATTTTATTAAAATCTGTGACTCCAATCAAAAAACTAAAAATGCCAAAAAAGTCATATTTTATTTGGTTACTTATGGTTAAGGTTAGGGCTGGGTAGGGGTTAAGGTCGTCATGTTGGGATGAGGTTTATGCCCATAAAAATGAATGAAGAGTCCCCACAGAGATATAAATACAGACCTGTGTGCGTGTGTGTGTGTGCGTGCGTGTGTGTGTGTGTGTGTGTGTGTGTGTGTGTGTATTGTATAATCAACAGCACCCAAATTGATCACTGAACTAAAATATCTACAAAGCGTACTACTTCTCAGTCTCTTAATAAGACAGCTGGGAAGTGGCCGTGAACAGATTAAGAGTGGGTACTTGTGAAGACGAGACTAGCAGGTGTGGAGAGATCTTGGTACAGGATCAGAGTACTTGCCTGGGTAATGAAGTTTGATAAATCAGGCTTGATCATTTCTGTAAAATAAAATCATTAGAGCAGAGAAAATGTATACAAAGATGATTATTCAACAGAAGGAAGTGCAAATGTGACAACTTTGTCATGGAAAGAAACCCGTGGAGAATTGCCTCCACCCCCTACTGCGGTCTGAACCCGACAGGAAGCGATTCAGCATAGCGGGTAGCTAACTGGTGCATCTTCTACACCGTGCTGCGCCAAGAGTGCAAAAAGCAAGGTTCCTGAATTTGATTCAGTGCATCCGACAATCCAGGCTCCTAATTACAGCTTGTTATATAGGAGCTGATTGTCTTTTCCTGACTTTCCTTTCCCAAAATAAACTGCTAAATAACTAGTATTTCATACTTCATATAAGTTATAATTAATAATGAGTTATTCCATCCATCCATCTTCCTTTTCTTTTACCTAGTACAGGGTTTGCAAAGAACCTATCCCAGATCCCATTCTACCTCTGCAGTGATCCTAGCCTGTCCTGGGCAGGTGTTATGGGAAATGGCTGTATATTTATGATCATTCATCATTATTACAGCAGTCCTGCATACCACAGTTGTGTTACTGTCTGAGACGTGACCAGTCAGCTCATATCTTATACCTTGAACCCCCCCACCCCCTCTGTCCTGAAGCACTGAGCCACGTTGCATAGTATCACCCACGTCTCAGAATGAGCTGAGTTTGGGCAAACACAGTTCGGGGGAGTCTCATTTTATATTTCTATTAAATGCTCCACACTGAATTGTTTATAATGAAAGCCATCTCATATTCCTCCACGGAGTTAGATTTACAATACTGTATATGTCGGCCTGTGAATTAAATCAAGAGACACGTGGCTGCAGTGTCGCTTTGAAGGGCGCAAACAAGGTCCTGTGTGTAAACGTGCATTATATTACCGCCTTTCTTTTCTCTTCCCTGGGTAATATTTTGCTGCCTCAGAGACAAAAGTGTCAGGCGTGTGGTGATGGGCGCGTACAAGCCGAAGAACTTGTGGGAGGATGGCTCCACCCAGGAATCAGCTGGCCAGTTTGCGTGACAAATCGGACACGCCCTGTCAGCCCACGTGACCAGCTGGGGGCAGTAACTGGCTGAGCAGCTAAAAAGTGGGACCTCATACTACACGCCCAGTCAGTCCATGTGACCGGTTAGCAGCCAATTGTGCATCTTTATGAACAGAGACAGAGCACAGCAGGACCTCATGGCTGCACACCCAAGGTCTGTGGTAAAGCCCATCCCTCTCTCACCACCCCAGCCTTCTCCACAAAACTCCCATTTCCAATTAGCTCCTGATCTAGGAAAACAGCTCAAAGCAGTTTCTTACTTAATTAGCAGTAAGCCTAGCCAGCAGGGGGCACCCACAACCCTGAAAGAATTGCATCACTGACACAAAATTTGAAGGCTGTTGAGGGGCCCTACAGCACAGTGACTGCTGACACCCTCAGAAGGGACAAATCAAACGACATCCAAAGGACAACCATCACCACATCTACTCCAGTTGCCTTGACTGTAACTGTGTGCTTTGCAGACAGCTACTGCTTTAATCTGGTAGCCCCCACTTAGTCAGATGATGTGTATGCCCTCTATTGCCCATAAAGTTCATGAGTCACAGACACTGAAGGAAATCCCCCCTCACTGTGCTTCGTGCATTTTGTTGTTGTGGGTTTTATTTGTTTATTCTAATGCGCCAAACTAAAGAAACCGACCACATTTCTCTGCAAACCACAACCTATTTAAACCACCTATGGAGCACATTAATAGTAAATCAAAGAAACAGCATCCCACTAATGACCATTACTTTACGAATTTTATGTTGCTGCATAAATCTGAATTACGTGGCTCCACCTGACGGCAGCCTTTTTATAAATGAAAAAGTGTTCCACTGTGTCATCTCCATCCTTTTATCAGGTAGCATTGTAGTAGCCTCTATTCATTATCTATGAAACTCACATTACATCGAAATAATTAGCTAGTCGAGCAGTGAAATCTATGGTCTGAACACAACGTGTAAAAGCAGGTGAATTAAATGTGCACAGAGTATTGACAATGGTCTCCATAATCCCCGCCCTCTGAACTGAATAATCCCGAGA
>JAODJW010000019.1:18546951-18584083 GCA_026777045.1 Hyperopisus bebe
GAGAATGGGGGCCGGAGTTGGGGTGGGGGGGGGTCTTTCTGCTGGGAACCAGCCAAGCTCAGGTGAAGCACGCAATGAGTGACCACCAACCTGCTGCATATCTTCTCCCCACCCTGCACCTCAAACACTTTTATAACATTATCACCTCAGACCCACAGTCGTCGCTGAGACTTTCCCGTCAATGTTTGCGTGATTCTCTCAGGCCCCCTGCTGGCTGGACGGTGAAGTGCATCTCACCGCTCGCTCCGCTTTAGCAATTAGCATTCAGGATTCTTGCTCTCTCCCTCATGCCGTCCTGATTTGAGATTCTCGCGCTGCACAATTTCCCACTCCTAACTGGTAGATCAACCTCAAGGACACTGGCGGTGCCACTATCACATGCAATTATGTATTTTCCATTGTCTTTTTGAAGCACCCACGGGGTGAATCTCAGTTCGATGATGCTGACAGTCTGCTGTAATCAGTTTTGCCATTTGAGCATTCCCGGCGAACACCGCAAAGGGGACAGTTTTAGATGACGGCCTGTCACCTTGTCACTGGGGCCCACCGCCTCAACGTTAGCCCTGCTGGCCGACGCCAATAAAACAGCAGTGGCCCGCAGATCTGACATTAAAATAAACTTTTGGGTGAGGGGCGGCCATGAAGGTGGACTGCGGCGAGGAGGCCTGCAGTCATTAGAGTCGCCATGGTGATTAGCATGTGAAATGAGGACCTGGAAAAGGTGAGGGAGCAGGAAGCAAAGGCACGTTGCAGGGCCACACTGAGGAATTCTGGGAGCCCTGTTGACTTACTGTACACAGTTGTCAGTGCGCATTATACACCCACTAACAATACAGGAGGCTCTTGCCAGGGCTGAAGCATCGTCCACCAAAACAATGGTGCGTGAGGAACATTGCAGACGTAGACACCCCAAAATGATGGCGAATCGCTTGCCTTGAGGCCTCACTCTCTTGGTGCTCTGAATCCAGGACCTATAAATCTCAGCACCCAAACCTGTCCTGACAGGAGCTGATGTGTTGACGGCATACTGATGAGACTCCCCTCCCCCAGCCAGAGACCAGACACTCCAGCCGTTATCCACATTGTTAAAGGCCCTGTCTGCTCTCTCGACAATCCGGAAGAGCCGCCATGAATTGTTTACTGCTGGGGTCTTAGGGAGACTGAATCAGGATGGTGGCTGGTGCACGGGTGGCAATCACAAACACAATTACTCCATATCTCCCCCCACCATGGTAAATTTTATATTGCTGTACAGTTCTCAGCCCACAACAACCGGGTTAACAAAAATCATCCAAGCCCCACAATGTATCAGCAAAATTTTGTGAGCGGACCGACCTAAAATCACATAACTCTGCAGGCTACGATGTGGCAAATTACACGTCGTGTCCCCTCCTCATCATCTAACAGCTTATCGGGTACAGGCCCACAGTGCATCTGTAGCCTGTCACAGGAGGTACAGAGCATGAGCCATGGAACATTCTGGATGGGATGTCAGCCCATCGCACACACACTCACACACTATGGGCAAGTTTGAGACAACAATTCGCATTGGTAGGTGTTTTTAAATTGCTGGAGGAAACCCATGAAGACCAGTGAGAAGGTGCAATCTCCACAAACAGAGAGCGGAGGTGGGAATCAAACCAAAGTATGAGCAAAAAAAGTATATTATATATAGAGGTATATGTAGCATTTTTGTTACTGCTAAAAAAAAAAACACCTACCTAGTCATAAGCACATATGCTGTTCTCGCTATGAAACACACCCGGTTATCCTACTATGGGTGATCTTGATATGCTAGAAGCAACTGTGATGTCACTAGTGCCATGGAATATTTTTCATACCAGGATTATTTTTAATCATCACACATCCTTTTCACAAGCGTTGAAACAACATTTCTGTCATCCATGATGACTTGACCTGAGATGGAAAGGTTTAAAGGATAGAACATTGCTTGATTTTTTTTTTTTAACTGACAACAGTCTGGAGAGAGATAGCTGTCATGCAGTAGGTGCAGCCTAAAAATATCTTCCTTGCCTTTTTCTCCAAATGCAGGGGTTATTTTTGTATTTCTCTTCTTCTATGTATCTTTTGTATTGGGGGCCTCAAAGGTGCCACAGCGGCATTGTGGGTAGGGTTGATGCCTCGCATTCAGGGTCGGGGGTTTGAAATATGTTTTCCTTCAGTGTATGTGGAGTTTGTGTGTTCTCTCTGTATCACAGGAGGTTTTTGGGGACGTCATCTCCACAGTTAACATCATATTTTAAATTAAGAAGGCAGGTTGCCAGTCTGGTAGAATGGCGTGCTTCATAACAACCTCAAGCTCAACACTATCGAGATGGCGGAGATGGTAGTGGACTTCCATAAATATCTCCTGCCTGTCTTACCTCCAAAATCAATGAGTCATTTAAATTTCCGCCGGCCTCCATTACCATCACTATCACCTTGAGGTGAGACACTAACCTCTCCTCCATCATTAAAAAAGCCTAGCAGAGATTGTTATTCCAATGGCGACTCAGGCTGTTCAACATCTCACAGCGCAGGCTGAAGAACCTCCACTCGGTCATCTGACCACCTCAGTTCCCACCTGGCTCCCCTCCTCTTCCTTCGTCTCCAGGACCAGGCTGCAGCATGTGGTCCGCTGTGCTGGGAAAACCAACCCACCCCGGCAGTCATATCTTCACAAACTCCTCATCCTCAACAAAGTCACCTGTGCATTTCTCCTCCTCCCACTCAGAACCATTACCCATCTCACGAGTCCACTTCTATCCCGTGTTATTTTTGTTCTTTTTGCACGTCGATATTGTACTTATTGTGTTGCACTACATTGGATTTCGCTACTTTTTGCACCGTGTTGTATAATAATTTATCTGCCAATTATTCTTGTACCTTCTTGTATGTGCCTGTACTGTGTGTTCAATACTATATTCATCTATATTGCTATATCTACATAGTTCATGTCCTGCATCAAACCAAAACCAATTGCTGTATATTCCACATTCAGGCAGCAAAGTGTTCTGAGCTCTGAATTAGTCTTGGCTGACATCACACTTCGTCACACCATTACAACTGCATTTCCATCACAAGTGGACTCCTCTGCGATTTTAGTTCAGCTGAGGGCACGTCACCCAGTGAGACACAGATAATGAGGCCGTATGACGAGTGTCCAGCCTGCGACTGCAGTCGAATGACCTGGCAACGCCGAGACACTGGCACGTCTGCTCCGGCCTCGAATCGGGAATTATCCTGCAGCCGATACTCTCTGACCTGCACCTCATAAACACACATAGACACAGTATGTTTGCTTTAAAGTGCGATGGGCTGTAAAGCAGGCAGTCCCAGCATAACATAACAGCATTACATTTTGCATAGCAGGGTCCGTGACTTCCAAGCCCCCCTCGGCTTCCACCTCACCCCTCCCTTTAGTGAAGAGAAGCGGCTGACTGGAAACGGGCCCTGCCTTCACGTTGGCAGGTAGCGGACCTTCCAGCAGATTCACTCTGCTGCTTCCTTTCATTCCACCCTGATCAGCACCAATAATACCCTTCAGTCAATTAAATCGTTAATAAGGAGGACGAGAGGAAACCAGTCGTGAAGGCGAGGTGTCGAGTCATCAGGGGAGGTGGAACGGGAAGGGGGGGGGGGGGGGACTGTAGTGCGGAGCCCACGCTACGTCCCTCTGCGCGCGGGGGTGAGATTTAGACACCGTCACACAGACGTGCTTGCGTGTGATTTATAGAAGATCTTTATATATAACGGCTCCTTCCAAATGCGGCCCATCTATCAGCCAGGGACAACTTTTAAAGTTTTATGAGCATGTATTTTAAAAAGTGAATTATCCAGGTGTGATGGGTCTCCGGTACCAGTGTGGGGGCTGGGGGGGAGGCGGTGAGTGCTCATCAAACCCAGCCCTGCAAGCCCCCCCCCATCGGGCTCCCTAGCCACTCCCTGGTTTGAATCCCTGGTTTCTTTCAGCTCTTAGGGCCTGACTTGGGACCTTAGTGGTCAAACCTTTCTGCCACTAAAAGCATCTGTCAGGCAGCCTTGAAAGACCACCAGGCCTTCAACAGCCGGGAAGACGTACATGTAAGCTAAGCAGGCACTCTGGCACCATTTTAAAACCAGATGTTAAACAAATGTTTGATAAATTAGCCTCTTTCTATTAGAAAATTTAAAAAATGAAGCCTCTATAATCTCAAATAAAACTGTTAACTTAGTTGCCAGGTGACAGAGGAATTCACAGAAAGCTGTAACTGTGAAGACCTTTGTCAGAGATTTTCCTTTACTTCTCATGAATCCTGATCTTAGAAACCCACCACAAAGATTGGTTTCTGTTCTAAATGAGCTGTAAGCTTATTATTGTCAAATTCTGCTCCAAGATCCAGTCCACTAGTTACATGATGCAGATGAAATTGTTACCCATAGCCACACCCACCTCCAAACAAGTCCAGTGTTTAATCACGCACACTTGTTTTTAAGCCCAGTCTTGCCCATTTTGCCTTGCCTCCGAGTTTTGGTGGTATGCTCTCTTTGCTTGATTTCTGAATCTCTGCCTGATTGTGTGGTTTGGTTTGTAGTGAGGGCAGAAATGGGAATTTTGAGACGCTGGCACAAATGATTTGAGAAAAAAAAAATTCAATCTGTCAAATCGTTTTAAACCTCACACCATAGTGACATCTGGTGGCCCATATGGTACCCAACAAGGGTATGTTTTGCAGGCAAAGTAAATCTAAGACATTCATTATGGTACCATTATGATGCAGTGTCTTGGAGAAACATGCAATAAACATAATGCCTGAAATCTCAAATAAATGTTCAATAAATTATTTGTCTGATTACTTGAGTGAAACTGATAGGTCTAAATTTGGTTCGAAAGATTTTTCTTATAAAATTATGATTTGTTGTGAGAGGCTCAGTGAATGATCAAACATTTTTACTAAGAAAGATGATCTGGGAACAGGGTAACAAGGTAGTTAACAAGGTAGTTAAACTAAGCAGGTCTGTAGTCAAAACAGGAAGTAGTCCAGTGCCAGAAAGCAGGTTCATTCCTATGACATGACCCTTGGGAGATTAAGGCAAGACTCCACAAAAAACAGAAGCCCTAGCTTGTAAAAAAGCTTTTAAAGGTTCTCTACATTGTGGCAAATGAGGTCACGTCGGGTAGCACCTGATCACAGAGCAGGGAAAAAAAAGAGGTATAATTTTGTATCTTTCACTGAGCTATATTTTGGGTCAAAATGTTCTCAGATCATAATCTTGCACTTCATTTCTCCTATGCCATATTGCAGCAAGACATCTGAGACTGTTCAAACAGCATGAAGTAATGAAGTCCCATTTGGCACGGTCACATGACTTAGTCACGTTTGATACAGACTTCGGAAAAAGGGTTCAGAATATGCTTCAAATAAATCGAAGCAGTACTGAAACAGTCTAAGGGTGACCATTGGTTTTGTCCAGTTATTTGGATTGGTTAGATGATATCTGGTTTTGCCTTTTTGTTCGTTCTCTGGTTTCTGGTTTAGTTTTGCTCCTTGGACTCTGTCTGCTGATTGGCTGACCTTGTTTAGTTCGGCTCTGTCTTTTGTGATCCCCGTGGTAACCGCCTCAGTTACATACCTCACAGTCAGGTGCCCAAGTACTGTCAGCACTGAGTACTTGGCGGCCTGCCAGATGAAGACGAAAGCAATGGTGGGCAGAAAACCTGGTCACACGGGTGTGTGTCGTCTGGGGGTGTACCTGACATTGAGTACCATTCTCAGAACCCATATTAAATTTTGATATTTTTTAACAAATCCTGTCCTAACAATTATCCTTTACTGGGCTGTTAGTCAAACAACATTTCATATAGGGAAAAAAATGATTGCTCACAATTTTGACACACAAAAATGAAAAAAAAGTAATAAACTAAATTAAGGGGGCGGCATGGTGGTGCAGTGGTTAGCACTGTTGCCCCACACCTCTGGGATGTGGGTTCGAGTCTCCGCCTGGATTACATGTGTGTGGAGTTTGCATGTTCTCCCCGTGTCATCGTGGGGTTTCCTCCGGGTACTCCGGTTTCCTCCCACAGTCCAAAGACATGCTGAGGCTAATTGGGGATACTAAATTGCCTGTAGGTGTGCATGTGAGAGTCAATGGTGTGTGAGTGTGCCCTGCGATGGGCTGGCCCCCTGTCCAGGGTTGTTCCCTGCCTTGTGCCCGTTGCTTCCGGGATAGGCTCCGGACCCCCCGCGACCCAATAGGATAAAGCAGGTTGGAAAATGGATGGATGGATGGATGGATGGATAAACTAAATTAATTACTTAAAAATTTCAGTTTGCTAGCTCATTTACACACAGTCCAATAGAGAGAGAATATTTGGTTAAGCTTTACATTAACTGCACCTTCAAAATGCCTTTATAATACATTCATAGAACATATATAAGCAGCATGTAAGTATAACAAAACATCCTAACTTACCTTAACAGATTTTATATACATTAATATCAAATACTACATGATTATAATGTTTATTATCATATGATGTTTATTACTAATGTATATTAAAACTGTCAGGGTATGTTATGGTGTTAAGGCCATTACGCTTACAAGAATACTTATGACATACCATTCTAAATCCATACGCATCAATATGGAGTCTGTCCGCATTTTGCAGCTAAAACAGCTGCCACTCTTCTGGAAAGGCTTTCCACAAGATTTTGGAGCATGTTTATGTGAACATGTTTGTGTTATGAGGTCAGGCATGATGTTGGACATGAAGGCCTGGCTCACAATCTCCATTCTAGTTCATCCCAAAGGTGTTCAATGGGGTTGAGGTCAGCGCTCTGTGTGGGCCAGTCAAATTCTACCACACCAAACTCACCCAACCATGTCTTTATGGACCTTACTTTGTGCACTGGGGTACAGTCTTGCTAGGACAGAAAAAGGTCTTCCCCAAACTGTTCCCTCAAAGCTGGAAGCATAGAATTGCTGATAACGTCTTGGTATGCTGAAGCATTTAGAGTTCCCTTCACTGGAACTAAGAGAAGGGAGATGGTTCAAACCAAACTTTGGCACATCTGTGGGTCCTTCAGCAAGCCCCACAACCCCCAGCTTCCTGGGCACCACAACAGGTGGCTGATTTTAAATCTAAATATCTTTGTTCCATTCTTGATATTCCTTGACCAAAACAAATTAAGCTGAACGCACACATTCCCTTAAATCTGATTTGGATCATGATGTTCTTTTAATGAACAGCTCAGTCAATGCAAATTAATTAAGATTTCAGTTGGAACCAAAGCCAGCAAGCACACAGTAAGATGCCAGGCCTAAACTGAGAAGCTAATCATTACCCAGACGTATCTGGAGGGTCATAATGCATTTACATACCAAATAATCGCCATATTGTAATTCATCAGCTTGAAATTTCATCCAGTGATTCCCATTCTGCTTACATTCAAAGAAAAGATCCTGGAAAGTATAGTCACAGGAAGATAATGACCATGTTTAATTCATAATATCAACCGGTCTATGAAGCAAAACATATTTTCAGTTTTGAACATAAAGCAATAAAGAAAAACATTAACAAATTTATGTTCCGCAATTTAAATCAAGCTAAACTGTGGTTTTCCGTTGTATGGGGGCCCAGAAGTATCATAAAAACAGGTGTTGATGTCTGAAAAAGCTATAATCTTTCTAACCCTAACCATAGCTTCAGCTGGGTAACCCTAATTTGGGGACTTAGGAGGACACAATAGGCTGATGGAAAGTATGAAATATGCTATTAAGTGTAGCTAGGAACCAGTGCATTCTAGGGCATTCAAACACATCAGTATTCCGTTTCTCTGTTTTGGTGCTCAAGATAGTTGAGGCATTTAGACAAGGATGGTCGCTCGTACTTACACCTCTGGGCGGTATTAAAACAACAAGAACAGCCAAGACTGAAACTCATTAAATTCCACATCAGCAGAGCCAAGTCAATGTGGAAATGACTTGCATGTAATACAAATGAATTCCAACTAACTTTGGGAACCCAGTGTCCCAAAAAAACCACAATGCTGAAGATGGCATTACTGTGCCGGTATTAAAAAGCCTTCGGTAACGAAGCCGAATCAATGATTTAGTGACTCTTGGGAGCTCTAGACACTAAACACACACACTATATGAACAAAAGTATTGGGACACATGGCCATTACACCTACCGGAATGTTTATGACAACCCACAACAAATCCATAGGCATCAATGACATGTTATTCTAAATCCATAGGCATCAGTATGGAGCTGGTCCCCCCTTTTGCAGCTAAAACAGCTGCCACTCTTCTGTGAAGGCTTTACACAAGATTTTGGAGCGTGTCTATGGGAATTTCAGTTCATTCACCCAGAAAAGCATTTGTGAGCTCAGGCATTGATGTTGGATGTGAAGGCTTGGCTCACAATCTCCACTCTAGTTCATCCCAAAGGTGTTCAATGAGGTTGAGGTCAGGGCTCTGTGTGGGCCAGTCAAGTTCTTCCACACCAAACTCATTCAACCATGTCTTTATAGACCTTGCTTTGTGCACTGGGGCACCATCATGCTAGGACAGAAAAAGGCCTTCCCCAAACTGTTCCCACAAAGTTGGAAGCATAGAATTGCCCAAAATGTCTTGGCCTAGCCCAGTCCCTGAGAAACAACCTCATACCATTATCCCTCCTCCACCAAATTTTACAGTTGGCACAATGCAGTCAGGATGGGAAGAAATTTCTTATTGCAAAGATGGCATCCTATGATAGCACCACACTTGAATTAACTTAGATCTTCAGAATGACCCATTCTTTCATAAATGTTTGTAAACATGGCCAGGTGCTTGTTTTATACACCTATGGCAATGGGTCTGATTGAAACACTTGAATTCAATAATTAAGAGGTGCATCCCATTACTTCTGTCCATGTACTGTATGACAGCACTCTCTAACTCATCACCCAGCACAGACCAAGGTCCACACCAGTTTTCCTGTGACACATTTCACATCTCCTCCTCTCAAGTTTCCTCCCTCTCCTGCTGTCATGATGTCCTCGCATCGACGTGACCCTAAAATCAGCATGTGCCTTTAAGACGATTTTAAATACCATGGATCCCCAGGATCCAAATTGCAGTATTGTGTTTCTCAGATACCTTTCTAGTGGTAATGGGGGAATGACACAGCAGATGTTCCATTACTGTGCTGTGAAAAAGTGGCGAGATTGAGACAGCACCGCTTTCTCTTTTGAGGGAGGACGCTGGGACGCCGGCTCCCTTTAGGACGGGCAGGTTCTCGCTGTGATTCCTCATTCATGGCAGATTTCATAATTTACACCTGACTCTTGCTGCTGTCAAAGCGCTAAATCAAAACATTACAGTATGTAAATGTAAAAAGTTTACGCACAGTAGCCGTCAGCGGGATTTATGAACCAGGCTGATGAGAAAGGTGATGATATGAGAAAAGCTGATGGTCATACAACTATAAAAAGTAAGATAGTGGTGTAGTGGTGGCCTTTCCTTTGACTTATACGTATTTCTGATTATTTTTATGGAGGTAGGGGGGTAAATCCATTATTGCAGTGGTGGGTGTACGTCAAATACCTAAGCATACCCATCTCTACCCCAGCTAGCAGGGAACGCTCCCAGAATGCTATGTTAAGATCTCCTTAAAGTTGACAGAAAACGTTCCTATTTTAACGTTAATAGAATGTTGTTTCTATGTTTTACATTTTAACAAAGGTCCCGTCAACATACACGATAATATCATTACCTGAACATCCTTTCAATGCAATTAATGTTGAAAATTGTCTTTGAATAAAACATTACCTCCTAAAAGTGCTATGCAGCAAATGTACCATACAGCCTCGAACCCATGACCTTTGGGGTGTAAAGCCCCGGTGTCACTCGCTGCTCTACCATGCCTTTCATTTGGTGAAATGTTATTAGTCTTAGTTGTAGCAGTAGGTTTGAGTAGCATGATAATATTCAGGGACACTTTAAATGTTTCAATACCTTAATCATGATGGTTGGTAATACTGTAGATCCTAGAATGAAAAATTGCTGGTGAGGACACCTCTGCACAGATGTCTGTCCAACATAAGATACAGAACTGTCAAAGGACCCTCACACACACATACAAAGACACACACAGGTTTGTAATTATATCTTTGTGGGGACTCTCCAATCATTTCTATGGGAAAACGCTAATCCCAGCATGTGTAACCAAACAAGATATGAAACTTTTGGCATGTTTACTTTTTCGATTGCATTCACAAATCTGGTGCTCACATCTGGTCCCCACAAAGTAATATAAATCTATTTCACACACACACACACACACACACACACACACAAACACACGACTACCATCCTTTCGCACGCAGATACAGTCCCCCCCCCCCCCCAAGCCGGGGGGGCGGGCATACCTGCTCTGTCTCTTTAGGAACCCCCTGCTCTTCTTTGGTCGGGCCGATATCTTATTTGCGGTCTATGGAGATTTGACCACCCGGTGCGTACTGAATAACAGACTCCCGGCTTCATCAGCCCTCCTTAGCCAGTCTACTTATTCATTCTTCCTTTGCCGATTGTTTTCTGCTATAACACAAACCACGTATCCTTATACGTCCCGCGCTGTTAGCGCTGGTTTTTCTTTCGCATTTATGAGCGCTACAGTACAGAAAACTAAAAAGCAAGCTAATAAATGAATAATTCATGAGGAAACTACAATGTGTAAAATTATGCAGAATGTTTCTTATACAGAATGTTTCACGCCTGGGTTTTTGTTGTCCTGTTGTGTCAGGCTTTTATCTCTGACTGAGACACACTTGGACCTAACTCGGTTCTGTCTCACTGGTTCTGAAAAATAATGGATTCCCATCTTGAACTCTCAGCAGGGCCAGAGAAGAGCATAATCTTTGGAGAACTTGTAGGCGCATTCGCAGTGCAGACGTGCTGGTTGGGCGTCGGGCTTGGCAATGAGGAGCGCGCGGCGTGCCGGTGTGAATCGCGCAGGTTTAAGTGGCGCAGCTCCCGCGGGGTCAAGCGCCGGCGGCCGCTCGGTCCCACGCAGACACTGATAATCGCAATCGCTTTGCTCGCTGCGGTCATGTCGTGAAGTAAAAACTGTGAATTTTCGATGGCATGCTCTGCTGAGTGCTAGGAAAGCACAGGTGGGGACGTGGGGGCCATTCTGCTGCAGACATGCCTATTCCTCCAACTAAACAACACTCCTCGCCGCCCACGTAAAGGGGGCGGAGCCCACACCTATTTAACACACAAACTGCTCATATATGAATCTTTAAATTCAGCACTAGATAGCAGTGTGTTTATGTAATTACAAACCTCGCGTTACAGACCCACCCACTGACACACATACATACACACCTACATGATCCTTCCCCTACCTGAACAGAGTGAATACTCCAGATTTGTTAATTTATTGACAAAACATTAAGCCTATAAATCCAATATCAATTCACAAATAGCACGTAAGAATACGACGCTTTAAAATACAAACGCTTGGGAACAAAGCATACAGCACATTTACAAGGCAAATGCTCCTTTTTGGACTATTTATTTCTCTAAAAGGATTTTTGTTCAGCCTATAGTCGCCAAACTTCCCCTGTGTTTCACGGGACAACAGTGACACCTAGGGGCACAACGATTTACAACATCGTGCAAGCCATCATGCGAGAAATGCACGAGCTGTCCAAGCACAGCTTCCAGCCAGATATCCAAACCTCCGTGACGGTCCTGTTATTGCTGGGAAACCCCAACACCAACACCGTGTATTTCTGAAATATACTATTTCGTCGTATTGGTATCGACCTCTTAAAGATCCCCAATTCGGCGCATTTTTAAAAAGTCATTACTATAATTATCAGCCCATTGTTCGCTCTGCAAAAGACAAAACATTGTAATTATGCAGAGCAAGTGTAATTCAGCATAATAACTGGCTAGTAAAAAGGCGCCTTTTCCAGCGAATCATGTGCTAATCAAAATTTGGAATATTAAGGACAGCACTAATAAGGATGATAAGCTGGAAATGAATTGATGGCATGAATGAGGGATTTCAAGGCTGGGATTGGCATAGACTGTAAAATGCGCTCCTGCTCATTAAGGGCCCTGTACTCACTACTGTCCTGCGCCTGTCATTGACACGAGATTGACGGCCATCTTGCCCCCTGTCAAAATGTCAGCTGCAATTACCTACTATTACCAACCAATACACTAATCCTGAGCTGGGGGAAGGTTGCTTAGCATTAATGTACTTGAATTAGAGACAGAAAATCTTATTGTGGGTGCATGGAGGAGGTTTTAAGTTATGCATTATAACTATACCAATAGAAATAGAAATTTTAGGTACTAAAATAACCTAACTATATTAGGTAAAACCATTGTTAAAATGCCCAAATTCCCACAGACATGGGACCACATGTCTTGGTTGGGAAATGAATGGAAAATATCTAAAACGTCTATAATGAGTTTTTCTCTGTTTCTCTTAATAATTTCTTTTTTACAGTTTGTCTGCATTAATTGAGTCGCAAAAAACTCAAATATAATATTCCAATAATCTCCACTAAGGCAATAAAAAAGGAGCCAAAGGCAAGCACAGGGTATTATACTGTTGGTTTTTTCTCCAGCTATGTGCTACTGTAGCGTAGTTTTATAGGCCAAATTAATCTTGAAGGAGTAAAAACAGACGGTGCGTTCATGGTGGGATTCTGCAATCTCCCGGAGACAAACTGGGACAAGTTTACCCTTTAAAAAGAGCACTCGGTGCTGCAAACCAAAACAGGCAATTGGATTTGGGGGTTTGGGGGGGGGGGGGGGCGACATGACACCCAGGATACATTGCAAGTTTGAAACAACACAGGGATTGGTTTTTTGGACTGTTATACTACACATTTTCAGCTGAACTACTGTCAGAGAGAATTGCTGTAGTTTCCTTGACTGCAGATTACATCGCTACGCACTTTGAAAAAGATTACAGAAATATGACTGCAATAGATGAATAAAATGCTTGCATTGCACTGAAAGAACTGTTAGGAGTTTATCAAACAATCACCATTCGCTCATATGTAGAAAGCGGTGTGAGCTAATCCAAAATAGAATCGATGGGTAACACAGGAGTTTATGCTGCAACTAGGTACCTGACATTGTGATAACAACCACAGGGCAAATATGATCATATCTATTATGATGGCCATATTCCATATTGCCAGCAATCAGAAGCTTGCTGGTTCGAATCCTGTGAATGCCAGGAGTGATTCTACTCCATTGGGCCCTTGAGCAAGGCCCTTAACCTGCAATTGCTTCATGCTGGGTGTGATGTTAATCTACATCCAGCCCCTAAGGAATTTCTCCAACTTACAGGGAATAACTTGGGGGCTGGTGGCAGGATTGGCACTCCAGCCACCGCAAAACTCATACTGGTCCATTCGGACTGGTGTGGTGCTGCAGTATCATCCACTGCACGGCTGCATTCAGGTTCTAATCCTGGAGATGGCTTGTCATGTGGTGCATGTGGCAATGTGCTGTAATCAGTGAGCGCCCCCTTACCTCTCTATTAAGATGTTATAGGGTTTGCTGTAACTAACACTCTGAAATTTTGTTAATGCGCAAGAAAGAAGTGACCCGATGAATTTTGGAGACTGCTTAGATCCTGAATCTTGCCAGTCATCAGCTTAATTCATGGTTCATTGGAATTTTGTGGCAGAACCGGAGAGATCAGTGACAATCCAGCATCAGGCCTGTGTGCCATTCATACTATCTGGCTTTTTGTTTGCCATGAACGTAAAACTAACATTGTGTAAAATGCCCCACAAAAATGTCATTCTCCATTGCAACTCGAAACCAAGGTATTAAAAACGAAATTTAAATACTATTTAAATTATTTAAAAATAATTTAATTAGAATGCATATGAATTAATATTCGTCTTGTTTTTAACATACAATGCTTCAGCTAGTAGACTTAATAGCCTGACAGTGACAATGGCTAAAACATCAAAAGAGTATTATTTGAGATTAAGATATTTTTTCACATTTCATCCTGTCCCTTGGGATTTATACAGATTCGCTTAGTGATTATACCTACACTGTGAATTGAAAATGCGATATTGCCCTTTATATGATCTTCCAAGAAAATGGGTTATCGGTTTAAGACCCCTTGGTGTCACACCTGACTTCTTATATATAAGAGGTTTTAAAGCTTTCAAGGAGTTTGACTATAACAGGGGCCTTTTGACAAAGCAGACTAGTAAAAAAAAAGGTAACCTTGACAGAAATGGGTATGCTATCACAACAGAGCCTGTATTACACCCAAAGGTCATAATTTTAACCGACACTTGAATTGTGTTTTACATTTCCAATTGGATTTCCATTGATTCTGCCTAAATCCTAGTGAATCACACCGCAAGTGTGAATGGCACAAGGCGGTGAACGACATTCCCTTACTGGCTGAAATGTAATAATGCCGGATGTGTGTGGAGTCCATGGCAGGGACTCAATTAATCAAGTTCTATACATCATATTAAATTTGCATAACAACAAAATGTACCTTTAGCAACTGCTGGCCTGAAAACCATACATTTGGCGCCTCACAGTGGTGAGGAAGTGCTATGATATAAACATGTTAAAAGTCCTTAAAATTCTGCTGTGCAGAATGGGCTCCCATTTGTTTTCCTAACGCACACTCCTCATATAAGATGATCTTTAATTTCCTTTAGTGCCTAATAAAGGAAATAAGCTTTTTGCATAGTGGATATTACCTTGGCAGCACAGGAGTATGCAAGGAGAACAAGGTGAAAGAGGATGAGTCAGTGTGGAGCACTGTAGCCTGCAGGACTGGGGGTTCTGATCCAGTGCAGACTCTCTGTGGGCTTTACGCTTCATCAGCATGTCAGTTGGCTTTCCTCAGGATACTCTGGTTTCCTCCTGTTGTCCAGCAGTTGGTGACTTTAGGCAGGCATCCCAGCCGGAGTGTCCCCCACTCTCTGCTTCCTCGAATATTCACCACGCTCATCGCAACCCTGTCCTTGATAAACAGCTGGAAGATAGATGAGGAATAAGAGTCAAGTGCATTAAATGGACTTTCATAGTATGAGGAAAAGCTATCATCGGAACTCTATATAAAATTTGTTCTAAGGGATACACTAGAAATGTTTTAGGTCCAGTGCATTCTTGTCCTTGATCATGCATTCCAGGTCTGGCATTAGGGAACGTCACATTTGTCAAGGCAAATGTATGATTTTAATGCATTTTCACCTATGGCTTGTGCATTTATTATAATGGTGAGGAGTTGGAGCACCCATTCAGATAACAAGAAAAACAAGAATGGCTGCCAGTCTCCAAAAGAATGCAGGAAGTGCCAAGATTAAATTACTCATGGTTGCCCTAGAGATTGTCATGCATTTGATTAAAGATTGATTAGACTCCACTGAAGCTCAAAATTCCCTTGAAGCTAAATAAGACACAGAGAAAACAAAAAAAACCAGAGGAGAAGTGGAATGCGTGGGCTCCCTTAGCCAGGCAGTGTGATGTGATCAGAAACTGCCTTTGGAAGCAGCCAGTCATGCCAGTGGTCGTTCATCGTTATGGTAGTGGGAATGACATAGAAACTTATGAAGCGGCCACACATACCTGCTCTCGATACATAAACACACCCTTCACTTACAAGGTCATTGTGAAACTGAAACTTAGCTCAACATACTCAAGTCCATTGTGTCCAATTGTGTCTATGTGTGTAAGTCCCCCTCCTCCGACAAATGCCTCCCCAAATACACACAAACACAGCATCAACATCTGGGGACTGACTCTAATTGTTATGCCAGGAACAATTCCTAAACCCACTTAAAAAAAGCCTAAATCGTTTTTCCACTTTTACTGTCTTAAAAAAGTAGCCAGCAAATTTTTTTATTGCTTGTTATCTGGAGACATCCCTGCAAAACTGAAACACGGGAAGACTCCCATGCTCCACCACGGTAATACTACAGAGTGCCGGGATATCATGGTAAATGTGAACACCTCATGTGTGAAAAATGAACATGAGGCTGGTTTTCCGGAACACTGGAAGGACAGTATCGAAGCCGGGAAAACTGGATCAGGGCAACGTGACAGGAGTCACCATGTCGGACTAAACGATCAGAGACCAGAGTATTGTCTGCAAATCTTCCATCAAACACAAATATTTGCACGTGCTGGCTCTGATAACATTATATTACAGCAATGCGAGGGCTAAGGCAGCATTTAGGTCTGACATTCACTGTGTTATTCGTTATGGCCTGGGGACTAACTTACATACACCCAAAAGAGTTTATTACTGTAGCTATATGTGTGTGTGTGTGTGTGTGTGTGTGTGTGTAAGAGAGAGGCAAGCTCCAGGTAACATCTGTATCAGGTAAGTATTTTTTGCACTTTCATCCTTATGCAAATATCAAGCAGCCAATAGGAAAAGAGTAGAGCGCAGAAGGAAACGGGAATGGAAAATCCTCATTGGTGGACTTGTATCATCTCGCCTGCCAGCCGACACCTTCTTTTAGAGTTGTCGAGGCGCGAGCGGGCTTACTGAGCTGAACTTCAGCGACACTGCCTCGACAACCCCCCGCCTTCCAGCGACTGGAGGAGCAGCAGCAGGGGGAGCCGCTTGACCCATAGTCACCTGTGCGTCTCCAGGCTGTGCCCCCCCCTCCCCATCCACGTTTCAGCAGATCGGACTCAAGCCGAAGCTCCGGTAAGCAGCCCCGAATGACGCCTGACTCAGCCTCTCTGCTCGACACCTGTCCCATGGCCCCCACCTCCTAATCTCAACCCCTTACCCCGGGGGTGCAGCTACGGAGGGGCCCTCCTGTGCATCTCACCGTAGGAATGCTCAGGATTAGACGAGTTGAGGGTGCGAGGGTTTACGAACTGGAACGTAGACATGACAATTGCTGAAGGTTAGGGGATCAGGGAGTATGTCTGATTTTTATTTTATTTTTTTGTGCGCCGCTTTCCAGAAAACTCGTCTTTGGATTGAAAGTGACTTCACTTTCTCAGATTCAGATGAGGGAACAAGTGCAGCGATGCATCTTTTTGACACAGAAAGATCATTTTCATTACTATTAATTACGGCAGCCCTGCTCGATATGATATCAAAGTGGCATTATGCCGGACGTGTTGCCACAGCAAACCTCAAAACAGATCAACTGATTTTAAATCATGTCTTACAACGCTCGCGTTTCTGAAAACAACAGTATTCAAACAGAAGCTTTGCATAATTGTGCTTGTGAAGTCTGTATTAGTGCAGATTTCCTTGGACATAAAGTAACATGTCGATATAACATACGCTGAACATTTTCTGTTGCATCTGCATCGATCTCATTTTCTATTGTTTACTTTGAGGATTCCTATTTATTTTACCTTCTTGTGATGGGCAGCTCACACACCTGCTCTCTGTCACCAACCAGCATGACATTCGGCTCACCATGCATCCACTACAACAATGGCTCTGATTACAGAACTGAAAGTATAGCTGCCACTTCTTCTGTTGGTCCTCATCGGAGACCGGCTTAGTTAGTTTGTACTCAGACTCATTTTCCCCCATGGAGGGTTTGCCAAGGCGTGGGTGAAACCCTCGTTCCTTCATGTCCCCTGGCCAGCATACAGCAGAGACGAAAACAGTAGGTAAATAAAGACTGACAAGCACTGATTAGTAACTCAGAATTAGTGGGAATGTCTGGTTGTCGCCGCGGGAGAGCCTGGCCGGGATATGTGACAGTTACAACATGGCGTCTTCTCTGTCTCTCGGTTACACTGCTGAACTGGTGCAAAGGATATGGGTTCTGATGAAGCAAAGAGGAAGGCATGAGTAGGCCCTGTGCTTTTATGGCTCTTGTGAAACGACGTAAAGGTGGTTTATGAGGGCCATTTGTTGGCCACACCATGAGTACACATTCTGTCTCACTGCTGTTTAGGTAGTAAACAACTTTGCTGCTTTGCATATTGCTTATGAAATGTGTGCGTCATGTGACCATTTGCCTGCCACCCCTGGTCATGGTTATGGTATTCACGTTTTCGGATCAATGCACCATAGGCTTCACATGTGTGTATGATTGCATGCAAACAGGTGGTAGTTGGTAGTCGGTAGTGGAAGCTGTCTGTCATTGCAGTGCCGCCTGTTGCTCAGTGTATGGGCCGTTTGTGTTCTCTCTACATGACAGTACAGGTTACATGTGTTCCCTATGTAATAATGAAAGCCATATGTGTTTTCTGTATCTAGCTATACGTCTCACGCATTGTTTGTATATAACACTACAGGTTATACGCATAGTACAGTTCAGACATGTTCTTAGTATCTCAGAGGAAAGGCCAGTGTTCTTTATAGCTCATTGTATAGGTCAGGGCTATGCAAGTCACAGTCCTCAAGATCTGACCCCTGCTTATTTTCCAGCCTTCATTTTCATGTGAGTTAGATGTGAAGCTTCAGTGGCCAATCAGAATCAGTAGTTATTAAACAAACTACCTGAGAGAACTGAAAACAATGACTGGATTTAGAATCAAGATCCAGAGTTGAATAGTCAATAGGTTTTGGTCACATGTGTTCTCTGCATGGCTTCTGTGGTCTCTCTGTACCTCACAGTGCAGGACATTTGTGTTCTCCGTACCTCACAGTGCAGGTCACTCGTGTTCTCCATACCTCACAGTAAAGGTCACTCGTGTTCTCCATACCTCACAGTAAAGGTCACTTGAGTTCTCCGTACCTCACAGTGTAAGTCACTCGTGTTCTCCGCACCTCACTGTGCAGGTCACTCGTGTTCTCCGTACCTGACTGTGCAGGTCACATGTGTTCTCCATACTTCACAGTGTAGGTCACTCATGTTCTCCGTACCTCACAGTGTAGGTCACGTGTTCTCCGTATTTCACAGTGTAGGTCACTCATGTTCTCTGTACCTCACAGTGTAGGTCACTCGTGTTCTCTGTACCTAACAGTAAAGGTCACATGTGTTCTCCAAACCTCACAGTAAAAGTCATATGTGTATTCCATACCTCACAGTGTAGGTCACTCATGTTCTCTGTACCTCACAATACATGTCAAACAATACAGTATTCTCTATATCTCACACTACTGGTCAAACATGGTCTCTCTACCTCACAATACATGTGAAATGTATTCTTAATATCTTGTGTTACTGGTCAAACATGTTCTCTCTACCTCACAATACATGTGAAATTGATTATTTATATCTCGCTATACTGGTCAAACATGTTTTCTGCACCTCACAGTACAGGTCACACATGTTCTCTGTACCAAAAAACACAGGACATGTGTGTTCTCTGTATCTCACAGTACAGGCTTTATAGGTACACTTTAACTCATATATTGGTTGGTCCCGCCTTTACCTATCATTTACATCTCTGGAAGCATTAAATAACTAAATGTTACATTGTAAGAATGACCCAGACTGACCATCATTGACCACTATGGTCATGAATGCAGTCATATTCATGGCCTTTAACAGTTCAAATGAAGAAAGACGGATGGACAGGACAACAGCTTTCAAACTCATTTCAGAAGTTATTTTTTTTGTTGACATTCCTCATTAAACAAGGAACTAAAACATGACACATCTGGCAGTTAACCAAATGTATTGCTTAATCTTGAGGCATACAGCTATGCAAACCTAGTCACGATCATTGACAAAATATATGTCATGTTTGGGTGAAAAATGATATATTTACAAAAAAAAAACAGAATCACTAGAGTCTAAGGAGCACAGAAGTCTATTGTGCCTCCCCACCTACAAAGAGTCTCAGTCATCAAAACACAGAGTATAAAACCACACCGGGCCTTTCTGCACACTTCCTTCTGCTGCAGATTTCAGATAATTTTTTATGCATTTGCATATCACATGCAAATTGTGTTGACGTGTAGCCTTTTATCAACAGGTCTTAACTAAACCTTTCACCAAGACCTCCCAAATTGTCCTAACCTTCTCTTTAAACTCCATTGAAAGAGACCAAAGCAGACTGTTAGCAGCAGATGTGTAGACATATATTTAAAAAAGGAACAAGTAGGGAAATTAAGTTTTCAGCAGTTTTCTGGCTTAAAGCCAGTTGGCTGGGGCAAGAGGCTTCAGCATATATTTTGAATATCTCTTTAAATTGCACACAGAGTTTTCTGTTTTCCCTCAAGCTTGCAGATAGTTTTGGTGTTTCCCCTGTGCACCAAAAACTTCCGTAAAATTGGAATAAACTCACATGAACTGCCTTGAGGTGATTACGCAGGGAAACCACATATGAGGATGCGGAAATGATGGGATGCAACCTGGATTCACGCTAACGTGGGTGTTTGACAAGGTGTGACACTTAGCTTGTGGCGAAAACACGTTGGCTGTCCCTTGGAAATGCATAAAAAGCAAATATGACGAGTGTCACGGAAAATAACGAAACACCAGTTCAGCTAACTGGTTATGGTTTCGTCATAGAGAATCTGACTGCCCTAGAGTAAATATCTGTACTGTAATGTAATTTGACTTGAACAAATACATTGGCCTGATCGCATCTGAAAAATAGCCTTAGGAACCCCCAGCAGGCCGACATGGCTTGGGGGGGCCCTAAGTGGGCCATTTCAGCTATTTTTTGGAGCCGGAAGTAGAGGGAATTAAAAATGTTGTAACGTCAATAACGTGTCAATCAAAGCGCGAAATGCAAGCGGTAAAACTTACTGATCCGGGGGGAAAAAAAATCACCGATCGGGAGAAGGGCACATCGATCAGCCGGTTTTAAGGAGTTTAACTCTTCCTTCTTTTGCTAAGGATAATCTTGAATTGTTGCATACCCTCCATATATGGTATTACCATTCCATATATGGAATTGCGTTCTCTACACATTTGTTCAGTTTGATTACCAGGGTTGACAAATCGATCACGCATCACGTGAGGTATCATACGGCAAATCTGTATTATTCCATTATAAACCTGAAATTAGCCACATCAAAAGCGTTGGGGTAGTTTGCAAACCCCACAGACTATTTACAGGATAATAGGTCTGTGACATACATACAAATGTGCGTGCATGTGTGTGCAGACTTGTCTCGAATTGAAAACCTCACGCCAGCCAGCTGACCAAAGTTGGCAGCCCTGTAGCGGGATGGTTAGTATCAAAGACACTGCAGATGTAACGTAAGTCACGGATCTTTACGCCGCTTCTTTCTTCTGTTAGGCTACTTGGTGCCAGTTTGCTTGGCAGTGAAACAACCGGTGGACTCGAGTGTTAAAAGAAAGTTATTCTGAAAACTGCCGCTAAAATGCAAATAACAGACATGTTGCTATAATTTAAATGGCCTACCTTTAATTCCTACTGGTGAAATCTGCCCTCCACCCCATTCACAAGTAATTAATGATCAACATCTTATCTGACCTTCTCTTCAACAAGAAGCAAGAATATCCAAAAACATACAAAGACTTCATCCTGTTTATCCGCCTAAAAATTTATGCGCGTGAGTAGGAGCCCGCGGCCAATCGCAGATGGTGTTTTATTTTGTTTTACGCGCTGCTGGTTGAGAGGCCTCCACCGATTGGATCCGCTGTGGCTTCTGTTTTAGCCAGGATCGATTTGGCAGGAGGTCGCGTCCAGACTTCTGTCTGTGCCCGCCCCGACCCACCGGCGATGGTGCGTCAGAACAGCTGCCTGATGAGCGTGCCCTCGGCCAGCGCGGAGAGCCAGCTGCCAGCCTCCTGGAGCCCCCATTACAGCTGCACCGACGGTATGCACCGGTACCCACCCTCTCCATTCTGACTGTCATTGGATTTTCAACCTATGACCTTCTGGTGATGCCCAGTACCCTAGATCAGTATTACCAGTATAGGTTTCATGGTTAGTAGGGCACTCGTGCTTGGGGAGGACAGATTAGAATTGCTCTTGTCCCCCCCCCCCCCCCAGCATCCACCATGGTTCCCGGCTACATGGGTCGCTTGTGGATGCAGGACACGCAGCCCCAGTTCTGGTCCAAGTTCCAGGTGTGGGAATGGCTCCAGCAGACACTGGACATGCACCAGATCGACGCCAGCAGCATCCCCTTCCAGAACTTCGACATGGATGGGAGGCAGCTGTGCACCTTGAGCTTCCAGGATTTCACCCGGGCTGCTGGGTCAGTGGGACCCCTGCTGTACCAAAGCCTCACGGACCTCAAGTGGGGCAGCACTGCAGGTCTGTCTGAGCGCAGCCCCATCGCCTCTGCTCAGGACAGGTCTGGTTAATGTGACATTTAAACAGATTCCAGCAAGTGTATTCTGTTACAGAAATTAGGTTACAGACTCTTTCGTGTGCTTTAGCTTATGTTAAATGAAGCGTAGCATGACAAAAATATTCCTACAGTCTCAGTCAACAACATGATAAGGTGACAGGAGGCTTGCAATCACTGTACATCAGCTCTGCAGGAGTTGGACAGCTTCTCCTGATTTTCCCTTTTCCATTCCTTTTTCCCCTCAAGAATATCTGAGTGCAACTGAAAGTTAAGCCCTTTTTCTTGGCAGTTTATGAAACAACTTGACCAGCAGGGGGCATGAAACCAAGCATTACTGTGATATCACCACCTTAAACCACTTTATACAGACAGGAGTGCAAGGGGTGATGTTGAGCTGTCAGCTAGCATGAAATGCTGCAAAAGCACGTGGCTTTAGCAATTTGGGCTGATTCCTGGATTACATGAGGAAATGGGTTTCATTATAGAATACACCGCAAAGCCCACATTCAAGAGTGAAATAATTTAAGATTCAAGAATAAAACCTACCTGCCTAGTAATTTAGTTATTGACTCTAAATACATGATATTTAGTTCAATTAAATAAAAGTGAATCTACTTTAGGTCAGTGTGCATACTTAGAGCAGTAGAACAGGAAGGTTCTTGGAATAGTTTTTACAGTAATGTAATCTAGATACCAGAGTAATCAGTGGAATAGCAATTAATCAATTATTAATTAATTGCTATATGGGGTATTAAGTAATTAAATTGACCTTTATTATTGGTACAATAGTTTGCGATTTACATTCAGGCTTCTGGGATTCTAATTAAATTCGTATTTTCTGAACATGACTTTTCCCAGGTCAATATGGAACAGAGATGTTTACACCGCTGGACATTAAATCAGAAGTGGAAGGTCGGTATGCTTGAAGCCTCACTCACACTGCTGTGTCATCCATACCCACTTCAAGTTCAATGAATTTTTATATAGCGCCTTTCACATCAGTTACCCCAAGGCACATTACATTGGTATGTTGTGATACAATGCAATACAAAAACAGGGAAATGGAAAGACAAAGAAATAAAAGAAAGCCAGTTGACAATGGAGGAGAGGAATCAAAAACTCCCTGAAGTAGGATGCAAATAAACCCCTGGGGGTGCATGGTCAGCTGGCTGCCCAACGCCCTTGGGCATGCTAACATTAAAGGAAAAAGGAAAGATTTACCTCCTGCGTGGGCACGGTGAGCCAGTCACAGGGCGCAGAGCATGAGCAAGGTGACACCAATCCATGGCAGGGCATATATTTGGGGTAATTTAGAGATGCCAGTTCCCCTGACTGCTGCAGCCCTACCCACCACTCTCCTCACATTTGTGTTCATTTCAGTGCCCGAATTTAATCTTTGTTAGCATGATAAAAAAAAAAAAAAGATTTGCCGAAAGTTATTGCAATCCAAAGCTCATTGTTATATCATATTTATTTTGTAAAATAAATTGTTTTTATTATTCTGATAGAATTCTCCTGCTCCATGCTGCCATTCAAAGATGACAGCTATTTCTACAACAGTTTGCCTACAGGTACTGGGAAGTGTGATCCCAAAAAAAAATGGCTGGACAGTGGGGTGCAAATACTTAACCAGTCCGGTGATTTTCATTCTAATTCTGGATCTTTATTTGTCTTTTTTTCAGATCTCCTCGACAGCAAGCCTTCATTTCCCACATCCGGTGCCAGTAGCTCCCCTAGTCCCTCTGGTCCAGGTGAGAAGCTAATTGAAAGCACAGCCATGCACCAGCAGCTGAGTGTCGGCGACCTTCGGGACGCACCATCTTGTGAATAAACAGTGCGTTTCAACTGTTTCTTTTTCTACTGTGTTTTTAGATTCAAAGAAGCAACACAGTCGGCCCCCCACTACACAAGTCAAAAGACACAGTGAGTCAGCATTTGTACTGCAAGCCCTGCACTGGACACATACCGTACCAGTCAAAAGTTTGGACACATCCATCAACAGAAATGTTTATTTGTACTAATCTCTACATTTTAGAATAATTCTAAAGATATCAAAGCTACAAAATAACATATATGGAATTATGCACTGACCAAAGCAGTGTTAAACAAAAGCATTTATTTATTGGTGGGGGATGGAGCAGCTCTCTGGGTTGGGATTCAGAAGGTTGTAGGTTCAAATCCCTGGGTTGGCAGAGTGATCCCACCAATAGGCCATTGAGCAAGGCCCTTAACCCCAATTGCTCCAGGGACTGGCTGACCATACTGTCTCCTCTATACCAGTTCCATGAGGTGGCCTCCTGGGATGCTTTTCTAGCTGTCCGGAAGGAGGTCCCATGTATATGCTGAGCTCTCATTGGCCACTTTTCCTTCACACTCTGGTGAAACTCCACCAAAACCATTTCTACTGTGTTTAGGTCAGGTGGCCAGGTCATGTGATGGTACACTATCACTCTCCTTTGTAGGTGGCATGGCATGTCCAAATTTTTACTGGTACTGTAAGTCTTCATGTAAATGTGGTCATGCTTAAAGCTGAAAAGTAATTTTACGGTTTTGGGTTTAGCTCTAATAATCGCTCATTAGTAAGCCTTTATATCCTTTAACTTCGGCCAGTTCATTGAGAAACATTCCTGCCATTTTCCGTTTCACCTGAGAATGAACTGTGGCCGGGGAGAGTAACTGCTGAGTCGCTTGTCCCTCTCCCCGCCTCCTGTGGCACAGACCCCCGTGGCACGCACCTTTGGGAGTTCATCCGCGACATCCTCCTGAACCCTGACCGCAACCCGGGACTGATTAAGTGGGAGGACCGGGCCGAGGGCGTCTTCCGCTTCCTCAAGTCAGAGGCGGTGGCCCAGCTCTGGGGGAAGAAGAAGAACAACAGCAGCATGACCTATGAGAAGCTGAGCCGCGCCATGAGGTACCGCCAGCTTACTGCAGGGCCAGTGCCGTCGATCCACACACACCAGAAGGGGGGCGTGGCGGTTAAAGAAGTGCCCTAAACACTGAATGTTTACCTTCCATAAGAAGGGAAATCCAGCACAATCAGCAAAGTTCTTAATAATGTAAAACAGCTTTAATTAATGCACAATTAAATAATACTACAAAGGATCATTACTGACCATTCAATAATGATTTGTATACTTGTATACTTACTTGCTACTTTTGTGTATTCTATAAATGCACGATGAATGCTTTATAAAGGCGCACCTAACATAAATTGTTACCATACTGACCATTCTTGACAGATCTGATCACAGACTAATTACCTGCACATATTTGCCTTCATTAGCCATTCATTAGCTATGTGGCTCTTGCCCCTCCCAACCTCTCCACCCTTAGGTACTACTACAAGCGAGAGATACTGGAGCGAGTGGATGGCCGTAGGCTGGTCTACAAGTTTGGCAGAAACGCCAGGGGCTGGAAGGAATCGGACAAGTGAGAGGAGAAACCCCATGGCTTTGCAGAACCACCTGGAGAAGACAAGCTATTTATCATGGGCCGGACAAAATTCCATGCTCTTTTTTTTAACTTAAGTTTTCGTATAAACCTTTGTTTTGCTTGTATCACTGTTTTTTTTTTTGTTTATTTTGAAAAGAAGGACTGCTCCTTTTATGTCTGCAAGGTATTTTTCTGTTTCCTCTTTTCCTGAGTGACTTTTTCCACAAAGAACCGAAGGCTGATGTGGCAATCATGGAGAAGTTGGAAAGGGACATGTTGATTCTTCCAACTCAATGCCAGCTGACAATGTACATTTTTTAGCCTATCAATATAGCACTTTTATATGGCCGAGACTATTCCTTCACAATCAGAAATATAATACATTGTAATACAAAACACAAGACTACCCAGACTTAAAATTTAAAAAGTCATTCTAGCCAAGCCCAAAATCATGTGTATACATACATATAAAAGTTAAGTGTGCATTTAGCATATATTTCTTCCAGTAATAACCTGGTTATTCTGGGTAAACGTTAACAGGAATTTATGGAATAAAGATGGCCACAGAAAAGCTTAGAGATATTAGGGCCAAGGTATGAAATAAGGTTCCTTTAATGTGAAACAACGCTTCCATTTTCACCTGCGTGAATGTATCTTAAGGTGTAATGGCAGGACACAGAAATCTGTGACGTTCTTACCCGTGTCTGTTTACATTCAGTCCAAAATCTCAGACAAGGCGAGGCAGTTCCCCGCCCTCAGGTGACACCCTCTCGACAACCTCACAAGAACTCAAGTTACCCGTTAAAAAGTGTCGGAGTGTTCTTCACGAGATGACACCCCGAATAGAGAATTACCGAGAGAATTATTGTATATAATTTAGTAACAAAGCCCAAAATGAAGCTAAGAGGTTGCAGAAATAGGTCAAATGAGGACTACGTCCAGCAAGTAAACAACTGAGGATGACAGCGATGTCACCAGAGATACGTGACACCTTTATCTGTATGCTGTCTAGGGAAAAGTAGAACATTTTTTTTTTCTGTAAAGTTAAAGATTATTTTTGAATTATACAGAGTAGAATGACCTCTGTAATTGAAATACCCCTTTCATGAAATAAAACATTTATATTTGAAAAACTCCTGAAGCTGTTTTTATAACATCAGAACCAAAGTTGGTGGTGAAAGAAAAAAGGTTGTTGGTCTCAAGGCAGTTGGAATGAAGCTGGACTGCAACACATACAAGGCACTGATTTATGTACTTTGTACATTTTGTCACTTAACTTCCTGCTGTCACAGGAAGTTCTGAGAAGGGTTTATCTTAGTAAACCTGAGCAGGGTACTTCAATTTCAATTCAGTTTTATTGTAGAGCACATTTTCACAATATTACATTGTCCCTGCCCAAAGCCCCCAGTGAGCAAGCCAGAGGTGACAGTGGCAAGGAAAAACTCCCTAGAAGGAAGAAACTTTGGGAGGAACCAGACACAAAGGGGGAGACCATCCTCCAGGGGCTGGCAGAGGAAGCCCTAACCGTAACCAGACCCAAAGGAGGAGCTCATCTTCCAGGGGGCAGCAGAGGAAGTCAAATGTACAAGATGGCAAAATGCAGTTTTATATAGTCCAAATTTTAAGATTCGAGTCTAAATGTGGAGGGCAGGCAGGTGCTGGTGCTGCTTCTGATGGCAGGATGAACAGTGGTACAGCAGCAGGGTAGGCAGGAGAGATGTCAGAGGCAGAAGGGCGAGTGGGCCGGAAAGATGCCACGGGCAGTGGGGACGTCACAAGCATCATGGTAGGCAGGATATCCTGAACCTTTTGGGACTCCAGGCAGCACATCCCAGGAGGGTAGGGGAATAAAATGTGCACTAGCTAAAGTAGGGGAGACTAGCTGTATAAATTTATGCACATATGCGTGTGTGTGTGTGTGTGTGTGTAAAAACTGACATTTGCTCAGAATTAAAGATTGTCATTAGAATGACTATATATTCCTCCAGACACTAGTTGGCAGTATTCACATGATTAAAGCTTGATTTCTCAGTAGGTTTTTTCACTGAAGTCCATGTCCATGGACCATAGACTGGATTAATCTCCATTTTTTATTTTTGCTTGGACCTTAATCTATTTACCTTTTTTTCATTGTTTTTTTTTGGGGGGGGGATGCTCCTGTCAGCCTCAGATAAATTAAAAAGTCACCAGTCACTACACTTGTCTCGAAATGTCAGACAGCTTATTCTCTCCCCCCCCCCCAACACACACACACACACACAAGCACCAACTTCAGCACAGACACCTCAGACACCTAAAAGCACGGTGTCCCTCTCTGATTCATCCTCACGCCGGCGGATCACAGGCAAATGTGCTGCCTCCCTATGCCATTCACACTTTTATCAACAGGACAGTGATTGTTGCAGGGCTTGTTATCGGTGCTAACGGCCGCCCCATTTGCTCATTAATGTCAGCCTTATCGACTCTCAGCCAGCTGTCACACCTGCCATTGTGTCACCACAACCTCGGAGAGGGAGCGTACATCCAGCTCTGATTGGATAAGAAGGTATGCAAAATAGGTGGTTCCTCTACATGCATATGAATATACGATATACATTAATGCATACAAATGAGGTCTCAGACTGCTAAAGCTCCAAATTACTACGAATAGGCATCGGCATCATGTTTTTAATGTAGCCGTTGGGAAGATCATACTGTAGAGCTCATGGTCAGATACCAGCAGTCAATTTCTCGCAGGAGAATATTGAGGAAACACCTACAGCTCTCTCCTGGCTGGCTCAGATTGCTGTGGCTACCATGTCATGATAAATTTTATACTGAGTAGGAGAGCTTCTTTCCATTATATGACTTCATTTGAAGGTACTGTACGGGGGTAGAAACAGCTTTGTCTGTATGTATAGAGCAGGAGCTGGACAGTGAATGAAGAAGCCATGTCCGGGAACATGAATGCTTCTTAAACGTTATCTTTTTACAAATCCCATCCATTAAGCATAAAATCTCACTGGTGAGCTGTGGCTGATTATTTCTAATAAAAACAGACATAAATGTTATTCTCAATAAGAATTAAAGGATATGATTGTATGAAATGAATGCCAAAGAATTTTGCATAAATTTAAGGAAGGTGGTGCAGTGGTTAGTGCTGTTACCTTTTACCTCTCGGTCCTGGGTTTGAGACTCCTTGGCTGCAGGTGTGTGAAGCTTGCATGTTCTCCCCATGTTGTTGTGAGATGTGCTCTGGTGTCCCCCCACAATCCAAAAACTTGCTGAAGTGCAGTTACCAAATTGCCCATTGGTGCATGAGTGTGCCCTGTCATGCGTTGTGCCCGTAGCTTCTGGAATAGAATCCAGACCCCCTATGACCCTGAATGTTACAAGTGGGCACAGAAGATGGATGAATGACAGAGATTGGCAGCAAAACACTTTTAACAGAACAGCACAAACCAGAAAGGTATAAAAGAATTAAATGGATGAAAGACCCACAGAGTCAATACCAAGGTGCTCTAATTGCCTCCCATGAGATTTACAGCCGTAAATGTGACAAAATGTGAAAGGGATCAGTAAAAAGGGTTAACAACAAAATCATTTACATTTATGTTTCTATAAATCACATCAAACTCTGTATTATAACCCTGTACAGGATTAGTATGGATGTATTGTTGATAGTATGATAAGTTGTTAGAATATAATGGCTTCGTAATTCAAACACAATACTTATATTCAATATAAAAATATCATAAAATAAAGTTGGGAAAATGATCTAGATCTCTGTGAGAATGGCTTCTAAAATATTATCTGTTTATTAAAATATTATCTTCAGTTGGCATAAAATGGCAAAGGCAAAAAAAAAAAAAAAGTTGAGAAAGTGTAACTTTAAAATTGAAGCTTGGATCCACATGGATTCTCACATTCTTTTTCTGTTGCTGTTCTCTGCTGCCCAGAGGAAAATTACCTTTGATGAAAGCCTCCGACAGATCGCTGAGCTGTTAGGCAAATGGCCCCAACAGATACAAACTCAGGCGCCCTCTGCACAAAAGTGATTTCCCTAACGGACCATCAGCACTGGGCCATGTCAGGTATCTTCACACCTTGCGCTCCAAAGATAACCGTTCACGCATTATTTATTCATATATTACTTCAACACTCCTAGCTACATGTGCACCACTTGAGCACGAATACCGCATGTCTCTGAACTTTTGTTATTATTACAAATAGAGTGAGATTCACAATACTGTTGGGTTACGAACATCAGACCAATTCTAATAATTTCTTATGTAATGAAGTACAAAAGGCGAATAAGGAATCTTGAATTTTGAACTGTCATAGTCTTTGTGTATGTGCTTGTGTGTGGGTGAGCCTTCAGGCTGAAAATGTGCTTATGCAATGTTCGTAAAATTCCTGAGAAAAAGGCACGATAATTTCCTTGTTGGTCTGGATCCTTGCAACACTGCTGCCAATTGACACAAACGTCATCTGCTAAATCACACCACACTCTCACTTCCTGCCATGCATCTCTCAAGGTAGTCAGCAGGGGGTGTAGTGGTTATGGGGCCAGTCTTGTGACGCCGAAGCTGCAGGTTCATAGCCTGAGAACCTTTTGGGTTGAGCTTGCCCTTCTGAGCTGACCCAAAATGAGCCCCCAAAGCCGGCCCAGCAAGCACCGTTAACACACTGGCTTGCCTGCCTTCTCAAACCTGTTGTAAAGGATCCCTCAGGTTGTGTCGTGCTCCCACGCATGGAAGGGTTACGAAGGCCTGGCGCTGGAGCATCTGGTTTCAGCCAGAAGGAGAGGCGACCAGCGGCCCATTGTCAGTCGTCTCCAGAGTGGCCAGACCACATTCTGCACATCTATAGTTTCACTCCCTTCACTCCCCAAAGATGCCAGATCCCCCCCCCCCACCACCACCAGATAGAGCCCTTAACATGACAGTCATTTGGCACTGGCTGCCACAGACATGCCTGAGTCCACCCACAGCAGGGTAAAGCATTTGGCATGTGTAATTACACGTTATATGTATTTAAAAAGTGAGATTTCACTCTACAGTGGTGACCAGAATCAACCTCGAAGGCAGATAAGGTTTCCTACAGGACAGTCTAGTAATTCATCTTTTTCTTCATTGCAAATCTACAGACGGCTTTGCAGCAGTTGCTAAGTACTGCATCGGAGACAGGCTCCCCCAGCAGAAAAAAACATCCCCTCTTTCTGAAAACCTAACTAAATAATAATAATAATAATAATAATAATAATAATAATAATAATAATAACTATTATAGAAAAAACACACATGCTCTGAGCTGTTCCACCACCCCTTAGAACTTAAAAGGCCCCTTCTGGTGTCCCTAATATTCATTTTTTGAAGTTACTGATTCTCTATCGCTACATATCAGTTAATTAATAAGTTCATTGTTATATGCATGGTAAAACAGTCAGGTTACCCCATTTAATGAAAATCTTACTCTGCATGTTCCAACTGGGCAAAGTTGACACGGATCAAACATAAGACATTATTTCATATCTTTCACGTTGATAAGATAATCGCCAAATTTGCATGAAGGGTGCGTCTGGCACGATTAATTTGATTTTTTTTTTCTATTTTTACATGTTAAAGGAGAACACAGTGGTATAAGCCGCTGCTGCGTTACGAGGGAAACGATAACCAAAGCGATCGCGATAAATGGGAGCGTGAAGGCAACGGTGCAGCGAGCCAGTGCTCCGGCGGATTGCTCCTCAGAAGAGCCATTGTTCACAGGCCAGATACCCAATCACAAATTTAAAATAATAGCTCTTATCATGTCAACGTCGCACTCAAAGGTCCCATTGTGGTATCTGGTGACACACACTTTGCTCTCGCCTGTAACAGATCACGAGGCGAGACTCCATCATAGATGCGCTGAACAGCTCCGAAAGCACCCCCTCCCCCCTGTTCAGTTCCAAAGTGCTCCACCCTATTAGGGATATTTAGCATTCTAATAGGAAAATCATAACAACCCCCAAAAGCCATCCACTGTTGCATCTTATACATTAATTAATACATTAATTAACTATTCCTCCGACCGTTTCAGAATGAAAGGAAAAAACAGCCAACACTGACTTCTAAAGAATATTAATCACACAGAAAATAATTTCCGATTGTCATGTTTCGACAGTACCTACAAAGCCTTGCTTTTTGATTGGTGTTATCGTTTCACTACCACAATCTCCAGAAGTTTCTGCTGCCACCTACCGTCCAATAACAACATCAATTTTTTTTTTTAATCGTATTAACAAGCGGGTCCTTGTGTAGAAAATGGATGGATGTGTTGGTTTAAGATGAAACTTTATTGAAATCTGGGGCACATGACAACCAATCCAACGATTTGTTTTTGCAAACATATCAGAAGGTTAGGGAGGAAAATTAAAACACACAACAATACATATTTAAGTTTCACATATATATTTTTTCCACGTATACTGTATATGCACGAGATGATTTAACCTTTCATTTCGAATCTTTTTGGAAATGGACCACAACCCGTGTGCTTCCCGGATTTTGTCATCATAAACTCTGCAAGCCTACAAACAACAATCTTAAAATGCTTGTGTGGGGCAATTTATTTAGACGCAATAAAAGCAATAAATGTGTTGCCCAAATTTGATGAGTTTCCGTATTAGCGACTTTTGACGAAAAATGCGGAAGGACCCAGGGGGTCCTCAACTAAAATAGCGCAGTTTAGGCAGATTGCCTGAATAAAACACACTGCAATGTGCACAGAAACACGGGTGAACAAGAACTGTGTAAAATTTCACATGTGCACAGTTATTAAATATATCATTGTGTTTTGGAAGTTGTATATAAGAATTATGAAATTGGCAATAAACTCGATTATGATTATGATATGAGGTAAAACTAGGCATTTTCTGGGGGCACGTGTCATCGACTAGGACACAAAGATGGCGGCCTCCTTGCGGCTCGGACGTCGGGGGATAATAATTGGGCTGAGATTACTTAACGTACAAAATGCATCCAGGATACAGCAGTTGTGCCGAAGCAATTTAAGGCATTTCTTCCTGTCCCCATCATTCCTGGGTGAGTATTGTCACAAAACTAATCAGACCTGCTTATCTAAGGCGATTGGTGGTTTGCAATCTGCATAACCTGCTGTCACTCTAACACACAAGATGAGATAAACCGGCCACTAAATGTTGTTGTCAATAAAAAATATACAGTTAGAATTACTGGCACCATTAAATTGCACGTAGAGCATGAATTTGCGTATGTGTCCTGCGTCGAACTGACATCCCGTTCAGGGTGTACCGCAGCCTTGTGCCCTGTGTTAGTTAGTTGGATGGATGGATGGATGGATGGATGGATGGGAGGGATAAAATGCATAGTCGAGTTGCAAAGCTGAGCAGAGCATTGAAGAGTTGAACCGACGGATGTCGACGGGTAGTGTAAAGCTGGTCACATACTGTTTAGATGTAGTATACGTGCGTGTTGACAACGTTTGCATCTTCTGCATCAAGTTCAGCTGCAACTGATTAATGGTGCATTGGTCATGATCACCAATCTTTTAATAAAGGTTATCGGTAATCTAAGATATATTTAAGACGCCTTTCGAAATGCAGTTTATATGGATGCATCATCATCCGGTCGGTAAAATATTTCTAATACATTTGCGAGGGATACCGTGCCTGGAGGTAATATTTGCGTTATGATAATACAAAGTAAGGTAAATTGGGCCTGCATTGTTTTTGCCCTAGGTGGGACTGTTTTTCGGCACAGCCCACTGTAAACCTGTTCTATTGTAAGATGACGGCTCGCCATAATTGACATCTGCTTGAAAATACTGAGCTGGCCTGACTGAAAATATTATATAGTTAATTTTCTCCCGAAGTAATAAACTGATACCCCATTCCGACTCGAGTTAAGACCTTTTCCCCCCATTGCATTGCACTTAGTGAATCGAGATAAATTCAGTTATATTTACATTATTTCGGGAATTCATTGAAGTAAGAATTACATAAGTCGTAAAGCAGTCTGCGTCTGCAGGCATCACTTCCATCTAAAGCGACATCGGGGTACATTTCGCTTACCTATCAGTTTTAAACTTTATATGTGTGCGGGACAATATAATAATGACCTGTAGGGGGCAATCGCATCTCAAGAACACCTGGACGCTGGCTCCATTAAACTGCGCAAGTGATACCGAGCTCATCACGTTGGGAGCATCACTTGTTTTCCCTGCAGCGTGGATTCTGCCTTCTCGTGTGTTACTGTAAAAGGAAGCCTCTGTGGATCTTCCCTCTCCAATGTATACTGTCATTATAGTCATTTTTTGCCTGTGTCTTAAGGTTGCTGGGCGTATCTATCCAACTTTTGTTGCTGATGTCAGATTCAACCCTTTTCGGCATGGATCATGCCAGTGTAGCACAAACTTATGGAGAGATATTTTGCCATTCTTCATGCCCTTCAACTCCTCATTGTTGTAAAGGCTGCAGTCCTTTTACCTTTTGCAAAAGGAGTGCTTCAGGTCATGTGACATTTGGCCAGGGGTTGATTTACAGTCTTTTTTTTATATAAATAAATAAATAAACAATACACTCCCCCCGCTCCTGATAGTGTTTCAGATTGTTGTCGTGCTGGAAGATTCCTTTCCTGCCATGTGCCTCAAGACTGGGAATGACCATTTCGTTCAAAACTTAGTTGTACACAATATCATTTATGTTGCCATCTAATAAAGTAATTCCTCCTGTACCATGCAAGTTAAGCTTCATTTTATCTGACTAGTATTCATTAGGATTTATGTTCTTTGGCCAACATTACTCTTGCAGTTTTGTGCCAGTTGTTGTTGATGTTTTCTTCTGGGACACCATCCACAGAGGTTAACGTCATCCATCCATTTTCTGAAACCACGTAATCCCTACCTGGGTGACAGATGGAACCAGAGCCTATCCTGGGAATTACGGGCACCAACCCTGGGCAGTCGCTAACACACCGCAGGGCACACACACTCACACGGCCAATTTAGACTCACCAATCAACCTATCCTGCACGCTTTTGGACCGAGGGAAGAAAGCGGAGCCCCCAGCAAAAACCCACATGAACACAGGGAGAGCATGCAAACTCCACACAGAGAGGACCCGGGACCAAACCCAGGACCTTCTTGCTGTGAGGCAGCAGTGCTAACCACTGCACCACCATGCCACCCTGGTTAACTTCATGAAGAGGCAAATTTCTGAAGCTGAATCTAGTGCTTAGCCAGAAGCACTGGCCTGTCTGTTGTTCAGTGCAACTGCAAGCTGTGTGTTTTGTCATCTTTCTTCCTAGCAGCTGCTGCAGCTGTGTTCAATCATACGTTCAGGAGCTTACCAGTGTTCTTGTAACTTTCTTTAAAGCTTTTTACAACTTTACAGTTACTATCTGGAGTCTTAAATTTTTAGGCAGTTCCTTTCATGTGGAGCCCTAATGGATTTCAAAATTGTAAATATTGTTGCGTTAACAGCCTGTTTTGAAATCCTTCTTGACCAAACGTCTCACTGACAAACATGCAGGCAATCGGCAGCTTGCGCAATTCAGTCAAATAGAAAATTGCATCATGGTTACACTCATTTTTGTTTCACTGAGTGTCTGTATGTTAGTCTGTAATTCCAATGTGGTTTGACTAAACTAATTCCCTTTAATTCTGTACAACAGCTTATATCCTGCTTAAATTAAAACCCACAGTTATTTTAATGTTAATGATACTGTTTGGAATCATTAATGTTTCTGTAAAAATAGAACCAACTCCTTGTTAATGAGAATGATCAGAGGAGAGTGGCCAGACTGATTAGGGTTAATAGAATGCCCATAAGTGCAAAAATAACGGCACAGTACAGCAGTGATGTGTATAATGGCTTAGCTACACTTGAAGTGATTCTGGAGGCAGAAGTGGGTCCTACTCAGTACTAACTAGGTGAACCTAATAAAGTGATTGAGTGCATCAAATCTATCTATAAATGGCACTATAGATGCGTGCGTGCGTGCACATACATACACACTCGTGTGCATAGACAATAGACATGCATACATATTCACACATATACACTCACAATGCCATGTATAGGTCGTATAAACACAAAGTGAGTGTGTGAAAAGAAAAATCCAGGATGCACAGAGAACATACAGATGTAACTACATACATACTTTCAAATCATCTTTGTCCATCCCGGTTCCAATTTGTTTTGTTTTTTTTTTTTTCCCCTCTGTGACTGACCAGTTGCTGTTTCCCTCTGCTTCTTTCAGGGGCACCACCTATTAAGCTGCAAATGCCCGCCCTTTCCCCCACCATGGAAGAGGGTAATATCATCAAGTGGCTGAAAAAGGAAGGTATGACCTGAACAGCTCCATCATGCGCCTCTTTGATAGGTGCTCTTTGACTATATAAAATGCAGTATCATTTTGGTCTATTTCTTTCTCCAAATGCCCATGCATTGGCTTATAGAATGATTAAAATTTTTATTAACACAGCATAGTGTCTCTTCACCTAGCTCTTTAGATATTTACAGCAAAGATTTTACCATATTTATGAATGTTTAATGTATTCATTACATAGTTATTCTGCTAATTTCCGGAAATGTTTGAATACTCATCAGTGACTAAAATGGTGAACCTCGGACAGTAATTTTGCCGTTTTTTGGAAGATGAGGTTGGTTGGGGTTGATGACAGTTAAATGACCACAATGCAGCGAGGGTTCCGTTGGAAGGTCAGAGTGTCAGTCATAGTCATGGTGACATGGAGATTCCAAAGACGCAGTAGATGTGCCCTTTAAGGAAAGCAGCCTGTAGTCAGGAGAGTGTTAATGGTTTCCAAGCCACGTTCTCCATTGAGATGAGTGCAGCACAAAACGAGTGTGCGATACAGGGTGTAGAAATGCTTAAGGCGTCATTGAGGGAGGGAAACAGTCATTAATCCTTGGAACACGGCGGCCCTTAGAACAGGGTGACATGACCACCGTTTTGAGCACATAAATCAGCTTTAATAATGAAATTACCTCCAGGCTTTAAAAGTAATTAGTGTCACAAAAAGACCCCCATAAATGTAAAAAATTATTACCGTGATCCTACCCTCTGTCAAAGAAGTCTTTAATCAGATAAATAGATGTACTTCATCATAATACCTACTAACAAAGCTAATACATTCTTCTCACTAATAAGTTGGTGTTAAGATCACTGCACAGAACAGCATATGTGTTAATAATTGGTACCAAAACTAACATTAAAGTAACTGAAGAGATGGCACTGAAAAAAATGGTGATGTAAATGGAATGAAATGTATCTAAATGGAACATTCTGGCAGAAGGCCCTAATGGGCTTTCGTTTGTAACCTTTGTCACCCTTGACATCTCCCTGTGGGAAATTGCCTGCTGGCTATTTGGTTGGCTGTAGAATCGGCGGCCTTAAAAAGATCCTTTGGGGCCATCAATAGACTTATTGGTAGGTGTGTGTGTCTGTGTGTATATAATATGTATGTGTTGTGTGTGTGTGT
>JAODJW010000019.1:18598840-18620795 GCA_026777045.1 Hyperopisus bebe
CCCCCCCCAAAAAAAAAAAAAAAACTACACACAAAATCATTTTTTGGCAGTGATAGTTTTGTGACATACAACAGCATTTTCTTAATGCTTCTTTGTATAGGAAAAATCTTGCAATGTGAAAAAGTTTTCCACTTACACTAAAATTAGTTTTAATGGGCTGCTATTTGTTCCTTCTTTCACATATAGTGTGATGCAACCCAATAGTTATTAATATTTAGACTAACCCAACAAAAGTAAATGTATTAACAGTACTTAGTTCATACTGTGTTTGTATTATCAACTTTAGTAGGCAATTATGCAAACAAAAGGAGTTGCCATCTGGTGAAGAACAGCATTTTTAGCACTTTTCTAGAACAGCGTTTCCCAACCCAGTTCTCAGAAATCACCAGACAGTCCATGTTTTTCTTCCCGGCAGCTAGAAGGGAGTAAAAATGTCTGGCAGGGAGCTGAGAAGAAGCGAAAACATCTCGGTAAGCACTGCTCTAGAAAACGAAGAATCGGCAAGCTTTGGGGATCAAACTTCAAATGAAAATTCCCTTTGGCAAAATACTGCTTATCTCGTCTTCTGTACCTTCTGGGGTATTAAAAAAAATGTTCAACATAATCAGAAGAAGCTACAATTACAGACTAAGCAAAAATGGATGTGTTTTGTAAGCCGTATTAAATGAGCTGGAGCAAATAGATGGAATTATCCTACTAGAATTAAACACAGTCTAATGGATAATGCTTTTAGCAGCACAATAACTTGCCAGGCCATCAGATATAAATTTTACAAAAGTGACAGACAGCCAATTTCACCTAGCCCTCTGGAAGTTACTGGATTCCACTTAGTAGAAGACATACTTCGTTGTATAAACTGAACTGCATTAAGGATGTATAAAAATAACCATGTCCTCAGTTGAATTAAAACACTGTCACCACTATAACCACTGGGACAGGGAGGGCCATGTTTCTTGATGCTGATTGGATACTGAGGAGTTTGAGTGAAACTCCATGGAAACTGGGTGATTCATGTCCTGAAGCTCTTTTCTGCTGGAGCATTTCTGGTTACCCTGCAGTGCCGTCTGGTGGTAGTACTTCTGCCTGTAGCTATCAGTCATGCAGCCATCCACCAAGAAGGAGGTGGTTGGTAGGACCTTGTCAGCTGACCCATCAGGGCCTTTCCTTTCACCTTCCCTGGCCAACAGTTTGCCCCTGTCCAAGTTGGAGGGCTCAAATCTGGATCTGATGTCTGAAGGTGGTGCTTGTTTTGCGGCATGGTTAGGAGGCAGGCACGGCGTGGGGGACCGTCCCGGAAATCCCACCCTAGAACTAGGCTGCGTGAGCTCCTGTGGCTGCCGCACTTGGGGGGTGGTCCTGCTCCCGTCTGCAGTCTGAGGAAACGTCTTCGGGGGCAGCGGTGGCAGCAGGTTTTGGTAGATGGGCTGGTGGGACTCCCAGGAGGGCGAGCCAGGGGTGACGTTACCACTGCTGCACCGGGAGCAGCTGTCCTCGGTCTCTGAGGCATCAAGCGGATCATCTGAGCTGTTCCACTCGGAGCTGCTCCCCTTGGCCAGACCAGGTGGCACAGGGCTTCTTCGCTGGTGGCCCCACCCATTTACATTAGTAACCTTCTCATCTCCATCCATGCCGTCCACACTTCCAGTGCCTCTGAACGCTTTTCTTCTATGACACGTAGAGCGAAAAGACACAAAATCAGCCTCTGAAATTAATCTCATTACTCTACTTCTTCAATTTGGCTTAGAAAAGATTTTATACCTTTGTAGAATTGAAGGAGATCTGAGGTTATGAGATTCTGGGAGGTTATGAGCTCTGCCAGGATGTTCACCTAGAAAATGAAACCACACATTAGAGAGCTTCAGCCTGCACCTCACTGCCATTAACTAGTACTCCTGTTCTAATATAGCTGAAAGTCATATTAAAAAATCAGTAAAGATGTTTAAGAAAAGAGACGCCCACAAGACCTGGTTGCTGTTTAAAATAGAGATTCCCCCCCCCTTCACGGATCAATACCGGTCCATGGTCCGTATTCCATGGACCGCAGAAACCTGGGGGGGGGGGGGGGCGGGGGGGGGGGGGAGGGGGATGTGTAGAGAAAATGGCAGTGCGGGAATTCACATCTGAGCGAGCCCCAGGAGGAAATAAAAAAGAATTATGAAATAATAGAATACAGACATTTACAAGACAACACATGTAACAGCAACAACAATCGGCGACAACAATGTAAGACAATGTTTGCAAATTGTGGAAAAAGATGCACACATGTAGTTTAATAAGGGCAGTAATGATTACGCCCAAGAAGGTTCGTGAGAGAGAGAGAGAGAGAGAGAACGAGAACAATGTATCTGTGTACGAGCCCATGGAAGCTTTGACTAAAAGCACCAGATTTTTTTTCTCCCCCGAGGAAAATTAGTAGGGTATTAGTCAGTCAGATGGCAGGAGACATGCCGAGAGACGAGGTAAGGCGTAACTCAATCGGTAGTTGTTGGCATGAAAAGCTCCCCGTTTAACACCGACATGCCCCCCCCCCCCCCGTCCCAGCACTCGGTATAAAAAGTGGGCAGCTGTACACCACCCTCATGTAACCACCTCTGATTAATGACACCTGACGCAGCAATGAATTGCAGAAATCACGTTGTGGCAGGACCTCTCAGCACCGCTGCCGGCGGAGGTCCCGTGCCCTCTCTGTATGCGCTCAGGGGGGAGGGGAGGGGGGGGGCATATCTCCGTCGTTTAGCCCAGCTGTCACCAATCCAGGATGTCCCTCGCACCCTAGATTATTCTCTTTGTAAAAGTATATCAAACGGTTGGAGGCCGCTGCATTAGCCTGTGCATGATTATTTGGTGTTGGAGACTGAAGTCACGGTAAGGCAGCCATGTATTTAAGGGAGTCGACCCGAAATCATAAGCCCAGTAGTTTGATTGACATAATTCTTACAGCACAATCAATGCATCCACACGCAAGCCTTTGGCTTGTGGCAGGTCTATAAAGGAACTGTGCACTAAGCTGCTTCTACATGCAAAGCTCCCACACAAGCCAAGGTTTGAGTCTGTACAATCAAGGTGTGTCTATACTGCAAAACTATAATTAAAAGGCTCCTTTACCTGGGGTGCCCAGGCTGAGCTCTAGTCTTGCTGGCTCATGCCCCTAGTGTTTGGAGGAATGGATTTGCATTGTCCTTTAATGGTTACTAAGGCATGCCTGGAACGTAAGGCTGCCCAGTGTCAAATTTCAACGCTTTTTCCCCGCAATAGATGCTTGTCTGAGAAGCGGAAATGCCTCATTAATTTATCCTGGCAAATTATTGCTAGTGCAAAAATATGGTCCACGCTAGTGACGCTTTTATGGGAGGCTGAGAAAGGGTGTATTTTTTGTGCTGTGCCAGGGGCTTATCAGCACATCCACTGAAGCAACACTTCATCGGTTCCACCCTCATGGTCTTGTGGCAGACCTGCCTAAAAGTGACCTCATGCCCAATAGACAAACCCCAGGCACTAGGTATTTTGTGAAGTGAAACATTTTGCTTCAATACATGCATGCAGCTGGTGAAATGCGACTTACTTGAGTGCTTCAGCACAAACAGGCTTGTGTCCTATGTTGGGGGTTAGTATGATCCCAAGCTGAGGGCCACATTCTCACCGGTGGAGAGTGTCATCTTTTGGGTTAACCCTCATTCTGATTTTTTTTTTTCATTCCGGTATCTGTGGTAACCAAACCATTGTCTCCTGCCCAGGGATGTTCTGAACCTGCTGAAAAAGGCAGATGCCAAGGGCCCCAAGGTGACCAGCGCGGCCCCGGCAACAGCACCCCCCCCACACCTTGCCCCAGTTTCCGGAAGACCTGCATACCCTCCAGTTTCTGTACCCGGAAAGCCAGGTGCACCGGTCAGTACTGAATCCACGTCCTGTCTGTGTATGGACAGCATAAACACACTTTGCAAGATAATTGTTAAAACCATAGCAGATCGCCCTCTGTTGGGCCCTGTAACCGTAATCCGATGCTATGATGTAGCAGATGCACGCTTTGCAGGAGGATACCTGTTAAACATTTGGAAATACAAATCGTGTACTGATGGACTGTGGAATCGTGTACATAGGGTCAGTTGATTTAATGCATTTTTCATGCTTGCTCTTTCAGTCATCTTTGGGGACCTGATTCTAAAACAGCAATATTAAATCCAGATAAAAATCTTTTTATTAGAGCTTTTCCATGAAGTGCTATTAAGCTATAGTTATCAAATCTCTTGTGTAGTTATGTCATAAGCCAGCGGCTCTTGCTGAAGAGAACCAATCATGGCTTCTGATGAAAACAGCGTAAAAAAATAGATACAAACAAGCCGGAGAGTCCATGGTTTTAAACACTGAAATACTACATGCTGACATACAAACTACTCCTAATTGCTTCTGATTCTTTTTCTTTTTTTATTTAAGGAAATTCACCGTGGCAGATTTTTGTAGATTTAAATTGAGATATGGTATCGTTTCCAGTTGAATTGGTATGTCAGTGTGGGAAGCCTGCAAGAACCTGTTATGGTCTGTGGGGTTCAGGTTCTCTGGTCCAGATTGCACTCTCAGTTGCACAGAGTAGCACAGCTAAAGTTTGTGTCATTCTATAGTAAATACGGCCCTTAAGAGTGGTGGGTCATGCACCAGTGACTATGTCACCACCACAGACAACACTGAGATCTGGCAAACAGAGCAGAACTTTACGCAAAGGATATGATGGTGCATTGAAGAATTCTGGTGGCTAATAAGCTGTGTTTGCCCAGATATTTTTGCACGATGGTGTTTCAGGGACTAAGCATGCAGCTGGTGGCCAACTGACCCAGAGCATTAAGTAAAACTGGCATTGATATGGGGTGGCCAGTGACTCGGGAAATATTTAAAATTGTATGTGCACGTCACTCTTGTATTAGCAGCAGCGAGATGATATGCAAATTTATCCCACCTCACTGACTCTGTGTTCCCTTTTATTACCAAGTCAAGGCCTGTCATGGCAAAGAAAAGCAAGTGAATGTTGCAAGAACAAGTGAAAGTTGCAAGTGAATGTTCTACATGCTGTTTTATGGCTGACATTAAAGGTAGTCATCCGTGCAGTTTGTCTGATGACCGTAACTATGGCTTCAGACTTGGCTTGTCCCAAACCTCCTGACAGGGTATTGGCACCATTCAGAACGCAAGTTATGGACTTTTCTACCATTACAGCACTTGATAGTGTGGTGATGATGGTGTTTTGCGTTGGGATATGATCAAGCAAGGGGGGCGAGTGGGAAGTTTCCACCGGTCTTCATCCATCCTCTTTCCAACTGTAAATGAAGGCTCCAATTATGCCGTTGTCTTGAACTAGAGGCAGTGGTTGATCCTTTTGGTTAAAAAGGCTTGTTCTTGAACATTCGTTGGTTAACTGGTAGGTTGGCCACGTCAGAGATGCCACTGAGAGATAGGGAGAGCTGACGATGGAATGGGTTGGGTCTTCACACTACCTACTTAATGTGATAGCCGGGATTCTGTCACGCCGCCCACTCCTGTGTTAAAAGCAAGCAAGCCAGCATTGTTCCAACATGCTTGGCACCTCTCATGCATCTTTCCTGGCCCTGATAAAGAGCTCTGTTTATACAAGCACTAAGAGTGGCTGCCTGGCAGCTGCAAGATCAGATGCTGCACTGAAACTTAATGCCAACTTGAAGCAAATATGGCAAAATCTAGTTGTGGTTTTCAAAGGGTTCTTGTTTAACCATTCCCTCCACAGTGACTTTTGATGATACCTTCCCCAACTTCAGGTGTGTGAGAATGAGGGAGGCAGATCCCTGGGAGTAAAAATCCAGACCAAGATTTTGTTTCAGCCAACCAATTGAGTATAAAGCAGGAGTGTCAATCTCCAGTCCTGGAGGGCTAGAGCCCTGTGTAGGTTAGTTCTTTCCCTTTTCTATCACAAATTATTCATCTCAAGAGTTGTGGGGTATTTAGCACAACAAGGTGCAAGGAGTTGAATCTGGTGTGTTAAATGAAGGGAAACCCAGAATGTGCAGAGTACAAAAATCTTGGTCTGGATTTTTACTTTTTGGACCTGAACTATCCACCTCTGTTTATTTCCATCCTGCCAAGGGACATCAGATCTTTCAGGCTTAGAAAGTGAACAGTTGTGTAGTTGCTAAACAACTGGGCTTATAAGATTATAATATGACCAGTTCAAACAATGCTGTACTTTTGCTTTGTAACTAGGAAGTTGGCATACATTTTCTGAATTACGTGGTTACTTGAAGTACCCGTGAAGCTTTTAAAAAGCACTGCATGAGAAAAGAATCATTCACAGATGATTCTTTAGTTCAGTACATTAACTGTTGTCAACAGCTGATTTCCCCCAATTTTCTAACCGCAAACCCCTTTCTAATAACAGGTTTTAAGACATGCCCGTAGTAGGTTGTTGCCTATGGTCTTCAATGAGCCCAGCATGTGCCTTTTTGTGGAATTCTGGAATCTTTTCTGGGCTTAGGGTACCTTCACGGAGATCCCAGCCTCTAACGTACGGCGTGTCATCGCCCAGAGGCTCACCCAATCAAAGACGACCATCCCTCACGCCTACGCCACGGTCGACTGCGACCTCGGCGCCGTCATGCAGCTGCGGAAAGACCTTGCCAAAGGTGAGGGCATCAGTGGGTGGTATGGGGTTTGGAGCTGTCTGCTGCCATATGCAGATCCCTAGCTTTGCCTTGTAGAAAATATCGGGCAACATGGCTCTTAAGATAGAACGGCCTCATGAATTATTAGCGTTGCTCGTTTGTGTAGCACAGCGAGGGGGGCTTCACACACTGATAAAGGGGGATGTGGGTCTGTCACAAGTCGCTTTTGAAGACGGACAAGAACAAGAATTCGCTACACTATATATAACGTTGCTAGAATTAACCTGTGTTAGGTCCACAGAACTGCAGGCAGACAATGTTTATACAGGCACACGAATGACCACCTGTACTGCCTGCTGGTGAAGGCTAGTGTGTTAGCCTGAGGACATGTGCCCTTGGAGGACAGATAGCTGTGACCTTGAGTGAAGGTTACTGTGAGGCTAGCATGTAACACTATAGGAGGGAAATGGTAGGAATCAGTGACTGAATAAAGGAATTGACAAATGAAGAGAAGTCAGCGAGCAAACCCTGAACACATCCATAGTTATACCATAAGAAAATAGAATTGTCTCTGACTGTTACTTGCGGGATCTGTTATCCGCCCGATAGTGTACAAGGGGGAATGTGCGTTCAGGCCACGGGGCGGAAGGCATGCTGGTTGCCATTTCCTCTTGCATCTTAATTAATTACCCTTCGTTGAGCTGTCAGCTGAATTAATTGCCAAATTGAAACGTAATGAAACTGAGGACATTGATTCAGTCTTGTAGATGCCACAATATACAGTCTGTCATGGGGTATAAATGAATAGTCTGCTTACCTTAAATTGTGCCGATTCACTCAGGCAGAACGTAACCAAGGCTAATAAACTAAAACCAGCGTGACCCCCCAGGCTGCATAGTTTTGAAATTCCCAAGTTCCACTAATTAATGCAAATTACCCTCAGTGCACAGAGGGGGAAAAAGTATAGCCTCTGAATTGATTCTGCAAGGGCTGCCTGTATGCAGAGAGCAGGTGAGCACTTTGCGAATCTGTCCAAACGGTGTCTGCTGCGGGTTCTCTGTTAACCCCACCCCGTCTGCTGAATCCCCCTTCCTGTCTCCGTGGAAACATTCTTTCACACTGGTACCAGGCTAGCTAGCTGTTTTAGATACCGCGATCATTCCTGTTTGTTTTTATTTTTGGCTATCCATATAATTGTTTTCGTGAAATAGCTACTATTGAAGTCTTAAGCAAATCAAAAACAAACACTGGTGCCAAAAATTATATTGATTCTTTAAGTGATGGTTGGATTAAGATTTCTTTTGTAGTGCTTCTGTGAAATTAGGGCAGCAAGCAAGGAGATGCATACATCCAGCTTGTGTTGATAACATGTTTAACAGTGTGTACATTCCAGTGTCACCTGCTGATCACAGCAGCTACAACAACTGATCTAAACACTCACAAGTCATGAATATCATCATGGTCCGATTATTATTCGCTGGAACAACCGTGTGTTTGACTTTTGATAGTAATTGTAACGCTGTGCAGAATTTTCCTGGATGAGATGGAAGGAGTGGACACTGGAATCAAATGGCTTTTTTTTTGATAATGGACTATTTTTGTCACTTGCTTTTATTGGAAGAGCATAAAGGAAGGGCGCGGCTCTGCGGGCGGGCCAGGGGTGTGGCCGGCAGGTTTCCACGGAGCAGAACCTACTTGCTGGAGACCTGTGGCTTCAGGCTTGGCCCTGTCCACAAACGGTGTCCTTAAATAGGCGCCCACGCCTAGCAAACTGATTCTTTGTCCCCAGATTATAAAAAGGACTCGTCCCAGAAAGTGCCTGTTTATAGAGTTCAAATCCTCCACCTGCCTTCTTTTGGCTAGAACAAAGAACAAAGCCAGTTTGCAGCTTCCAGCTGCATTTAAAGTGCTGCTTACGGGGCTTTCAGCTTACGGGTTAAATCTGACACAGCGTAGGCAGAGTCCCATTTCTGGCTCTTCCTCTCCTCCTCATAAATCATTCATCGTCTTGTTTACAGGCAGCTGAATTACACATAGGCTGTTTCTGTGGTCATGAGTCTGACCATTCAGGGGGCCCAGTTCAGGTCTGGCTGCCTACCCATGGTGGTGCATTTCTGTCTCTGGATTGGATGCTTTGCTCTCCTGGGATTGGCTGTCTGAGTTGGCATGTCTGTTTAGTGATGTGTATCTTACTTCTGTCTTTCAGCGGATGTCAAGGTTTCTGTGAATGATTTTATCATCAAGGCTGTAGCAGTTACTTTAAAGGTAAGTTTGTAAGTATGCAAAAACACCTCCCTGATCCACAAATGCCAGGATAAAATTTCTACAGCAGAAACAACCAATGATTAAGCTAGATAGTATAATAAAAATAATTAAGGCTGTTGTATAAAAAGGGTATGGTGTTATTCAATGCTAATTATTGGGCTGATCGAGAGGCTTCCCCTCATGTTCCGTGTGTCCTGGGGCCGGAAGACTGATGCCACTGTTGGGCCCCTCAGCATGGCCCTTAACCCCCAGTTGCCCCAGGGCTGCTGTCTGCGACCTCCAAGCTTGTTCTCACCTGTCTGTGTCTTACGGAGTGTAAGATGGGATAGGCGAAAAGACTGTTTCCCCATGAGGGTGACTAAGGTATCACTCCTATTGTATTGTGTTCTTTTCTATTCTTTTCTATTATAATTATGTAACAGTGTCTGAGATTACCTTCTATCAGTCCTGGGGAGTAATCAGGCTTGGGGAGGGACTAATCATTTCCAGACTTAGGTGCCAGCATAAGATGTCCAGCTAGATAACTAGGTAGGTAAAAGCATGAGGTCAGCTGATGCTGCTCCCTTCTGGACCAGGCCCGGGGTTTGAGGGGTGCTCCACTGTGCTCCACTGTGCTCCACTGTGCTCCACTGTGCTCCACTGTGCTCCACTGTGCTCCACTGTGCCCCCGCTGTACTGGTTTCATTTTTGGTCAGATACAGATGCTGCTGTAGTCTTTCAGGTTCCTTGGCTGCTTAGTAACTTCTGTAGCTTTTCTTGTAGCTTAAAAAATAAATTCACACGTTCCTGGTCACGTGTCAGTAGATGCTCAGTATTTCTCATTATGCCGTCTTCACCTCTATAAAATGATGATGATCCGAAGACAGGAAACGAAGATGTGTCCCCTGTTAACTTTTGAAGTTCCAACGAAAACAGGAAGTGACCCTTTTTTGTTTTTAACCATCTTTTACTTGCACTCTTCTCATCACTACCTTTTTTTCCTGCTTGTTAAACTGGTTAAGGAAACCACAGCGGTTGGTGTCAGCCCAGGGTCGTTGAGGGAGTGGTTAGTGGCTTGAACGCTGTTTGACTGCAGTAAATGAAGCGTCAGACTTCTCACCCTTTGGTGTAATTGGTGTAGTAGTGCTATGAGTCTGACCCTGACAGTCTGACAAGGATGACTGACGCGGCACCTGCCACAGTTGCACCTGTCTGTGTGGAGTTTGGGGGTGGGGCTTCATTGACGAATAAGAAGGCAGAGCTCTGTCTTGTTAGCATTTGCAAGCTGGGTCTCTTATGGTAAATATGGCTTACATAACATAGACTGTAAAAATGACTCGGGAGTCTGGCGTTATAAACAGCTACACCTAACGACCAGTGCCTGTGAATTCTCCTCCTCTATCACCTGTCCCAGGAACTCCCAGAGGTCAACGTGACCTGGGCGGCTGACGGGCCTCAGCCACTGGACTCCATCCATATCTCCATTGCCGTGGCAACGGACCGAGGCCTCATCACGCCTATCATCAGGGATGCTGCCGACAAGGGAGTTCAGGAGATCGCAGCCGATGCCAAGGTAGGAGCTGGGGCTGAGCGGGGCCTGAATTATCATGCTCGGCAATGATGATTTCATGGTAACGTATCACCATGGCAACAGACATTGGCTGTTTATTGGTGATGCAAAACCCAACAGTTCCAAAAAAATAAGCTACACAGTCACACACAAAAAGTATGTCCCATAAAACAAGACTTGGAGAACCCGACAGAACTATGTGAACTGGAAGATCCAAATCGGTTGGAACATGGTTTGGGCTAAGGGGATGGGGCATGCCTGTCACAGTGAGTGTCACCGGTGAAATTCTCATGTTTGTGGACACCACCAAAGTGATAATGGACTATTGGAGGCCATGGTGTGTGTGTCAAGACAACCAGTGATGAGTGTTAGAGGGCTCCGTACCGCCATACGGCACTGCACTGTGCTCACACTCAGAATGATGCCAGAACTCTGGGGGTGCTGTGATGTGAATGCAGTCCGCACATGACGTGTGTGTGTGTGTGTGTGTGTGTGTGTGTGTGTGTGAGAGAGAGAGAGAGATGGTGTAATACTATGGGGCATTTTCTCCATTTCATTTGTTTTCCCTGAACATAAATGCTATGCTGTTTGCACGCACTTGGTTTTACAGGTGTGGTGCGTGAGTATGTATTACTGACTTTGAAATTCATGTTTGGAATAAGGGCATGAAAACATTTGTGTGTATGTGTGTGTGTGTGTGTGTGTGAGAGAGAGAGAGAGACAGTGGGCTAGCCACGTCTCAGCGGTGCATAATTGCTTTATGAATAGTGTATTTTGTATGTTAAATGACCGTTAAGTGAGCGAATTATGTTCAAGGTGCTCTGAATGGCAAGCAGGCAAGCTTCCACATACAATAATCCATCTGTCTGTGATTGGATCAGCGGGGTGTGTATCGCAGCATATGCTGTTACTGCTGGGGCGAACAGCCCCTCCATGTCCTGCAAGCATCCACCAGCTCCGAGAGCCGCGTGTCGGAAGAGCCTCAGGTCTTTGGCTCGTTTCCATGGCAGCCGCCCCCTTCCGCTGCGGGTTACCAACCGGAGACTTATTGCTGGCTCCTGAGTGGAGCAGGTGTGTGGTGGCAGACGTCCCGCCCCCACCTCAAACAGATCCTATTGGTCCGTTTTTGCGCCAGCTAAGCTAGCCGACCATAACGTTCACGACATTCTAGATACGCTTGTGGCCCGTGTTTGTGTTACTGCTGTGGGAAATAAGCTGCTTTTTTTTGGTTCTATCTTACGCAAACATGAAACCGCCTAAAATTACATGAAGTCCAAGGCCAGTATCTGTAAACCGCATCAATACTGGTGTGAACTTCTCACAGATGACCTGATGGTCCAGTTTATCACAGCACCTCGCACCCATGCCAGCCCCCAAATTGGATGTTCTAGTTCACCTGGAGAACACGGTGCTGTTGGTACCTTCACTCCTATAGCCCATGCAGACGCACAGCAATATGTCTTGTCCCTGTCTCGCTCCAACACGTCTATTTGCTGTGTCTCCTTTGAAGATTAACACTTTGCATTATGGGAAATCCTGCATTTTATTTGCATGCTCCCAGCATCTGTTGCCTGATTTGTTAATGTTCTCACATTTCCGCTGGCATTGCTGATGCTGGAATGCCTGTTGTTATTCTCTCTATCTCTTCCCCCACCCCTTCCTCAGGAGAAATGTATTGTGTTCCACTCTGTATTTCCTCCTATGTACATTCCGCTAGCTAACCCTCTCGTCCATCTGGTTGCTCAGAATTGCGCTTAACTTCCTCAGTGCCCGACATCCTGCCTTGTTCACAAGGGTCCCCGTGATGAAGATCTCCTGTGACCGTCACGGTTCCTCCGCTCTTTAGGGAGTCCGGGTCCCCTCCCCCATGTCGCTTGGGTCATATCAAGATTCAGCTGCCTCATTTAGTTCCTGTACAGTCAGTCGAAATAACATTCAGATGTCGGTTACTCACTGCAGGAAGTTTAGAGAGGCCGTTATCCTTAAGCACACATTTTTGGACTGTGAAAGGAAACCCAGACAAACGGAAACGATGCTCGGACCTGGTGGCAGGAATCAAACCCGCAGCCCTACTAGTGTGGGGCTATAAGGCTGCGACTCCTCAGCTTAATTAAAAGGGTTAATATATATCTAGTATTTTCATATCTTCTCAGAGCCCTGCTCTCTCGGGACTGCCTAGCAAGCTGAACGTGTTTTTTTTTTTTTTTAATGTGCCATTGATGTGTTCCATGAATAAGAAATTTATTTTTTTAATTAACACTTCTTTCTGTAATGTGTATATAAATATTCACAAGTTCAGCATTTGTTGAGTTTTACAGCAGTGATTATAAAAAGTCTGGTCATCACGGGGTTGGCAGGTAGCTCACTGTTGGTCATTCCCTACCCGCCCCCCTCCAGATGGTCCTCGGGCCGGCACCGGGCCACTTGGCTAGTGGCCCCCGTGTGACCGTGACTGTGTGTTGGGTTATCTCTAGGCGCTGGCCCAAAAGGCTCGGGAGGGAAAGCTGCTTCCTGAAGAATACCAGGGTGGTTCCTTCAGGTAAGTGTCTTAATAATGACCCTGCTGGCACACCGTAGGTCCCAAGCCGTCATGGCGGCTCCCTTTCTCCTTCACTGCTGAGGTAGCAGTGGTAAACTTTGGGCAGCACGCCACAGCAGAGCTGGCCCGTCCTTTGTGGGACTTCACAGTAAACCATGGCTCATCTCGGACTGAATCTGGTGCTTTTACCTCATGTTACCACAGTTTCGGTTTTCAATGATCTTTTCCAAACTGTTATGACAACTGTATCTACAACGATGGGTTAATCATTGTTTAGGCGGAGCAAAGCCATTTTTTTCCCCGTTAGTGACATTGTAAGTTGAGTTACATGGAAGAAAGATGAGACCCCTCCCACTGCACCCAGTTTAGGCCTGTTAACTGGTGACTATTTTCTTTGGGAAAGTTCATACACTTTCTGATGGTTTTTCTACCAAATTAATTTACAGTACTAAGACTTCCTTCTCCGAAATAGGTGCACATTTGGTTTGTATAATAAGTGACACATCTGTTGTAATGATCTCCTTTGTTACTGTGGAATATTTGGATTACATCAGCATTTTATTGCCCCTTAACACCGGTTTGAAAAGTGCAAGGCGAAAAAAAGAGCGATATGTGTAATCCATGATTCCCCCACCCCCCACATAGCATCTCCAACCTGGGCATGTTAGGCATCAGCGCCTTCAGCGCGGTCATCAACCCACCCCAGGCCTGCATCCTTGCCGTGGGCCAATCGCGGACAGAGCTGCGGCCAGCAGAGGCGGGGCCCGGCAACAGCGGGACCAACGGCACACCCGGACTCTGCAGGCAGCAGCTGATGACAGTGACGCTCTCCAGCGACGGGAGGCTGGTGGATGACGAACTGGCCTCCCGATTCCTGGACAAGTTCCGGTCCAACCTGGAGAAGCCACAACGCATGGCCCTCGTGTAGGGAGGGGGCGAGGGAGGGGCCTTGGGGGGGGTGAAGTGTTAATACGTAGAGGAGTCACTTCCAGAATGTTACAAGAGATCACATAGAGAATCTGATTCGCTATTTAAGCTCAGCTCCGTAACACTAGTTACCCTTTTGACTGAGCTTTGACCATCCTCCCTTTGCTGTTCTCCCTGGCTTATTTTGGCACTTTAATTCTTCTCCCTAAATACCATATGATCATTTTTCAAGGTCAGGTTTTTTTCGTTAAACACTGTAATCACCCCCAAAAAGTATTATCTGGAAGACTTTAATAAGGTTACAGCATGAGAGGGAATTTGTGTGCTAGTATATTAAAAATATGATACAGCTCCGTTCTGAGACACTGGCTTATTTATTGAAGTCCAAATGTGTGGCAGTTACAAGGCCCTGTCAACAATAAAGGAATACAGAAATGGATACCGCATGTGTTTTCCTTTTTGTCATTCATACTAGACACTGTCATTGTCTAAGGATGCTTTTCCATTGCACCCGGTACTGTACTTTTAGTACTTCAGGAAAGTACCAAAATTATGGTACTTAAAAGTGTTGGGTTTCCACTGGCATAAAAACTGGTACTGGCACTGAATGACATCAGAACCTGAGGCACAGTATTTTGTACTGAATTCAAAAAATGGTTGTAGTATGTTATAGGGCTGAACAATGTGCAACATTAATACCAAAATCACATGTTATGCAGATGCAATTCTTGCATCGCATGGACCGTGATAGTTGCAGGGTTGAGACCAGGCTTTTTCATGCCACCTTCCTACCACTTTGTCATAAAACATAAAACTTAGCAAGCATTGCAATTTTAATGATTGTTCCTTTTCAAGATTATCTGCTTAAAATTTACCTCCACTGCTTTTGCATGGGCGCTGCATGCATTCTAGAAGACAATTATGATCATTTTCATCCTTGCTGTTTAAATCACTCCTAGATGGTTTTAAGAAATCTACATTGAACTCCTTTCTTGTTTTGTAAATACCCCTGCATTTATTACAACTAAATCAAATTGTGATATTTGAACATTTTTCAATACCAACTTCCAATAGTATATTATAAAAAATTCTTTATTTCTTGTCATGCCTTCCTAATCTGTTGTATCTGTTCTTCCAAGTAGATGGTAATTAAAGCTTCATTTGTCCATGCATGCAAATTTTATCATTGTTTTCTGAGTTCATAATCTTTTTCAAGATGGTGGTCGTATTGTTTTTCAGAGGAAGACTATTGGCACAACTAATCAACAATGAAAAGGTTTGCATGTCCCACCCCAAAGTACCAAAGAAGTACCCCAGCTGGTTTAGCACTTTATTTACTGGAACTTGTGGTACTGGTACTCACCCAAAGTCAATGGAAAAGAAAAAGTACTGAAAATACTTTGCCATGGTGTGGTGGCAAAGTGCCCAAACTGCTTCTGTAATGAAAAAGTAACCTAAAATTTAACAGTTAAACTTTCCAACCAGCCCCAAGTTTAACTCTTCAGCACTAACTCTTAATAATGAGTAGAGTGCTGCAGCATGTAGAGGGATGTTTAAATTTTCAATCCCCTTCGTCCCACCCTCTTGGGTGATGCCTGCAGGCCCTCATTTATGCTGTGGTGGCTCTGGAGAATAACCGATGGGTCGAGGTGCAAGTCTGTTTTCCCTTGTTGCGACATTAACAGTCAGCGATAATATTGCCTGTGTCACTGTGTCTGCATTGGGCTGTTCGGCTAAATGTCGTCCAGGAGTCTCGCCGTGTGCTAAATATCAGCGGTCAGGGAGTGCTGTGTGCTTTTCAGTCTGCAGCCATACCTTTATTTCAGAAGAAAGGAATGTGCCCCCGTGCCTTCAGTGGGGTCCGGGCTTTTGGGACAGTCTGTTCTGCCCCACTGCTGTTCTGTCACCATTGTCACCCTGGCAACCGCTGGGCTCGGGCAGCACTGTGGTCAGAAAGCAAAAGGAACAGGCAAGAATACATCTCAGCCACAGGAACCTCCGTGCACTTCCACACCATTTCTACAGGGGTTGAGAGCATAAGGCATAGTAGTTTGGGGACTGACAATCCAGTTCATCATAGCACAATCCCCCCCCATGCCAACCCTCAAAATGGCGTGTTCCAATTCACGTGGACAACACAGTGCTCTTGGTTACCTTCACTCATATAACCCATGCAGTATATATATCGGACAGCAACATGGCTTGTCCTTGTTGAGACTACATGTTAAAGTAGGTGTTTGGCTGGGCACTTTGGCCCATGGGTATCAATCTCCAGTCCTGGAGGGCCGGAGCCCTGCACATTTTTGGGTTTCCCTTCATTTAACACACCAGATTAAACTATTTGTGCTAATTACCACACAGCTCTTGAGCTGAATCATTTGTGGTGGAACAGGAAAGAACTAAGCTACACAGGGCTGCACCCCCCAGGACTGGAGTTTGACACCCCTGCTTTAGCCATAGTTGGCCCAATATGTTTTATTATTGCACCTCCTTGGTCACAAAAACATACTAACTATAAGGAACAAAGGGAAAAAGCACGAGGTTCATATATCTTATAGGGAGAAACTCTTTGTGTTTCTACATAAAATTTCCTCCCATGCTTCTGCCATTTGTATGTCACTCATTATAGGTCCAGACTAAGTGTGTTCCTGAGCTCGTCCTCTGGGCTGACCTCATCTGCTCTGCTCACGGTTTTGTTACGCTCGGACCACATCCCCCCCCCCCCCCTTAGATGTTGTCACTGAGTGCCAAAGAGATTTAGTGTTTCTTAGCCGTTCTTCTAGGGTAGCGCTGCAATCATCGCTCTGTCTGCTGAATTTGCTTTAAAGCAGCAGCATAGCTGGATAGAATGTCAGTGAATCTCCATTATCTATTTATCTGTGACTGCTGGATATTCGGCGATTACTCGCGAAGTAAAGTAAACAGTGGCAACACAGTAGCTCGGCGGGACTCCATGTAAAAGAAGGTCGATAGTCATGCACTGATTCGTTACCCAGCTTGTTATTCTGCTGAATTTGATTGTTCTTAGTAGAGTGTCTCTTCATAAATGGTGTGAATTGGTGACTCTGTCTGCAGGGGTGACCAGGCTGTAAGTGATAGACCTCGGTACACTGGCCCGGGGGGTGCATGCCACTGGGATGCCAGTCTGGGCAGAGCAGATGAAGGAATGGGCTTTAGACAAAGTGGGGGGTGTCTGCAGTGCTTCTTAGACAGAGTCCTGGCAATATCCTGTGTGGAGTAGGAGACCCTCACAAGGATAATCAGCAGCTTCAGGAATCACAGACGGAAAATACAGGAACAATGTTCTGTGCCTCGACACACCAGGAGATCCCCTACATAAATGGTTTATATCAGCTGTTTGAATTGTGACTCAATGACTAGGGCAAAAGGAGAGCCATGGCTGCGATGGACAACATGCAGAATGAGACGATAATCCTATAAAATACCATTCATTCTTGGTGGAACATCCAAAGAAAGTGGAAAAAAATAACCCCACTCATTTCTCAGGAGCAGGCTTTAGGCTTTTCTCTTTCCTCCCACCTGAGTCTGACATTTAGCTCTCAAAGCAGAAGGTGTACATCTAAAAAGAAATGGGGGGAGAACTTTCTGGAAACAACCTCAAATCTAATTTGGCATTCTCTGGGACTTTCCCCCTGTGGTGAGCTTTGCACAGCTGAAGTGATCTCGCACGGATCTATCCAACCGCAAGGAATGACTGTCCGTGACACATATGGGTCACCCCCGTCCCTGCCTCATCGGGTCTTGTGATAGCCGTTCGTGAGCCACTCGTGGCAGATCAGACCATGTCCGTCGTCATTCGCTTGTTGATGTGAACATCCACATTAGGCTGTTTGAACCTTCTGAGGAACTGAATATACTGAACATTTTTACCTCAAGACAATCAGCCAAAAAAAGAATTTATAAAATCAATGATCTCACCTTCCTTGTTATGTTTTAGATGACTACCATCCAACGGCAGGATCATGAACCCCACCCCCTGTCACACAGGGCTTGGTCATTTCCTGCTTATTTGTTCTGTTCATGCCGTGCGCCATTGTAGATTCCCGATTAATCATGTCCGCAGAGCCGGTCCTGTCTGGACATGTCTGTTACCATCTCTCATCCACTCAGAACCACACGCTCTCATACACGTTTGCTTGGGCCTTGGGCATAAGATCTCATATTGTTTCCAGTCTTCTCTCTCTCCTGCTTTTCTACCAAATATGGAACTCGCGTTCATAGATGAATCAGCCCTGCCTGATAATAATTTCCAATGCTTTTATTTGTCTGTAAAGCTTCCTCAGAAACGCACTTTTATCTATTATGGTATAGTTTCCAAAGACAGGTTTTTATGTTCGTTATTAATACAGCTTAGTTGTTTATTTGTTGCTATGACTGAAGAGTACAAGGGAAGTCCGCTTTGTGGAACTCCAGCTAACTCAGTGTTTGACTGCTTTGTCATCATATTTGTCAATGTCTGATGCTAATTCTGGAACCCTGGAGTGAGGTCTGGGACAGGAACATGACACAGACCCTTTCAACTGAGCATTCAAAGGCTTTTGACATGTCTGTCTCCAAGCAACCACCCCCCCCCCCCCACCAAAAAAAAAAACGGTTCTGGCTGGTTTCTATGGTAGTTTGAGAAGTGAGGTAATCCAAAATGTGAAGTCTCAGTTTGTGAGTAGTGAAAACAACTGATAACCAACAGTGCACCCAACGTGGGTTTCAGAATCACCTTTAAATATCTCGTATCTTCACTAGCATCAACGGAATGGAGGCAGCAAATATCATGTAAGCTGAGTAACTGGGTTGCTATGTCTCTTGACATTTCTGTGAGCACTGAAAGTGCAAAAAGTCTTGGGATGCTTGCTTAATACAGTAAAAATATTACAAATGTATTCTTTTATTGATTTGTTTACAAAAAAATATGCATCACGTTACAAACAACCAGTAGTTTTAAGTAAAATATTCATTTCAAGTAATAATACACTGAAACCCAAATTATAGTTCCAAATTCTGAGTTGTTGCACCTTTGCAGTAACATAAAACATCAAACATTTGCCTTTAGTAACCCTTTGGGAGCCATTGACTACAATTGCAATTAATATCAAAATGGCAAAAACTGAATGTGTCAATCAAAAAATAACAAGTCTGTGTGGACTATATGTGCAGATACGGCAAAAATTGCTTGTCAATGGACATTTGTTATGAAACCAATAACTCTACAACATTTTTACAGAATTAAGCAAGATTCCCAGGACTTTCTGTGAGCGCTGTAGCTCAGGTCCATGTTGTAAATCCAACCTCCAGATTTCAAGCTAAAACCTCACACGCTGACTGCAGTCTGAGCCAACACTGTGGTGGAGTACCCAACCACCCTCCCTCACTGACCCTCAAAAACATTGTCAAACCGCTTTTATTTTCCCACTTGGGTGTCTTGTTTTTCACCACAGGAAACAGCAATACCACAAACATCTTGCCACCTAATCATTTTCTGGTGGCATTTTCTGGTGCTTGTAGAGTAGGTTTTAGGTACTGCATAAGCTGACAAGGTTTTTTCGTTTCTGAAGTTGGTGTTCTCGGTGGCACAGTGGTTAGCACTTTTGCCCCACACCTGCCGCTCTCCCAGTCCACCCACTCTCTGGCTAGCGGGATCCTGGCTCCTAGCGGAGTGAAACAGAGCATGGCTGTATGCCACACTGCACACGGCAGCTATGTCCCTGTAGGGCTCCGCAATAGGCTCAGAAAGCCATACCTCTGTATTTTTACCCAGATTAGTGATACACAGAATATATACAGTACCAGTCAAAAGTTTGGACACACCTGCACATGGAAAGGTTTATTTGTACTACTCTCTAAATTTAGAGAAATTGCAAACACATCAAAACTACAAATTAAGATTAACAAACATGGAATTATGCACTGGAAAAAAAAGTATATAACAGGTTAGCTATTTTTTTTTGTTTTTTTGGGGTTGGGTAGCTCTGGGGGTTGGGATTCGGAAGGTTGCTGGATCACATCCCGTGGTCAGCAGGGTTGTCCCACCATTGGGTTTTTGAGCCCAATAGTTCCAGGGACTGGCTGATCCTACTGTCTCCTCTCTGCCACTTCCATTAGGTGGCCTCCTGGGATCTGGGATGCTTTTCTTTCACTCTCTGAACCAGCTCCTCCAGAATATATGGCCGTTCGGAACACATCTTGTTCATAAGTAGAGGAGCGTCTGTGTATAACATTTTTATTAAAACAGTGTGGTCAAAACAGGGTTTCCTTCCCTGTTTGCAAATATACAGTTGAGCTATAACTATTCCGTATAGACATTTTTATTACTGCGAAGATATAAAACCAAAAATATATGCCTATATCTGTGTTGCCTGGCTCCAGTAAGACAGCCTCAACATAAAAGCCTTCCTGACTGTTCATGACATGGCCATAAAACAGCAGGGTGAATGTTTATGAACTCAAAAAAAAAAAACAAAAAACTGGAAGGACCCTCATTTTAAGTAATTACTCTTCAACAAAATAAAAAATATACATTGCAAATTATGACATTTTAACCTGTAAGCCATTAGTTTATGTCTTAGAATGTAAGGGACTAAGCAAAGGTTCATCGCCTTTCCCCTCGTTCTCCTTCCCCGCTAGAATTCACTAACAGAATGGCTTGAGTTTGCTGTGGATTTTGGAATTCTGTGCAAAGTCACAACCAAAGTGCTTGCATTGTTCACAACCAGGAAGGAGAATCACTGGTTTCCATTAAAAATCTTTAATAGAGCCCTAATTTAAAAGTATTCTATGTAAAGCGTATTGTATTATGTTATGCCTCGTTAAAATATGCTAGTACACGGTAACGCCCAGCCCTACGTCCCAGGCATTTACACCTAAACTCAAAGAAGGAGACGTGATGGTGTAAAGCCTAAGGAGTAGCTCTGCAGGGCTCTTCAGCGTTTACTGAACCAGAGCCAGAGCCTATTAGGGGTGCCAGTTACATGGTCCCAGTCCCTAACAAGGACAACCAGATGTCCTTAACATCTACTGACCAGTGGCTAGGGTGACTAGGTAATCCATGTCAGGGAGGATGCTTTGAGCTAAGACGGGACTTGTAAACTACCATTTCGATTAAAAGGACTCGGATTTCACTTAAGCACTAAGTTCTTGCCGTGTGCTGATTGGTCAGTCTCCTTTAATCATGCATGTGACAATAATGTTAATGTTAAACAGCTGGATGAGTCTTTCAGGCAAGGAAACAAACCAGTCAAAGTTCATATTGAACTTAACTATTCAGCCAAGCACAAGAGCCTTTCAGTTTTAAAATGGTCCGTAAAGCCTGAAGCAGCTCAGTGTCCTTCCTGAAATGGCTTATCTGGTCACCGTACCAGTGGTCCATACCTCACACATAATGAAGACCCCAGAAAGACTTATTTTGCTCCTTTTCCATCAACTGGTCAAGACAGCACTGGGTTGGCTGCAATTTGCCCAGCAGGACGACACTGGAGTGTATGATGCTGTCATTTGTTTGCTGTTGAAGCTGATGAATACTTGTTGAAGAAGCAGGGAAGCGTGGTGAGGATCTTTGATCTCACTAATGCTTTCAACATCATACAAGCCAAGCTGAGGGGGAGAAGCTCAGTTTGGTGCAGGCGGACATCCACCACAGCCAGAAGAACAGACTAACTAACTGTTAAGTCTAATCTAACTGGCAGACCAACGTTAGCACATGGGCCTCACAGGGGGCTGTACCGTTACCATTCCTGTTCACCATCCACACGTCAGCATCAGTTAGACGAAGGACTCGCGCCACCTGCAGAAATTCTCTGACAGCACAGCAATGCAGCAGGAGGATGAATACTGGGCCTAGTAAAGGAGTTTGTGGAGCGGGGCAAACTGAACCATCTACATCTCAGCATCAGTTAGACGCAGGAGACGGTGGTGGACTTTATGAAGGCTATTGTCAGTGAAGACATGGCGCTGCTGAAGACCTTGGGCTGCACTTAGATGACAGACAGGAGTGGAGGATCAACGCGAAGGCTGTGGAATCGGAGGGTCGGAGTTGCCTGTACT
>JAODJW010000019.1:18649617-18683363 GCA_026777045.1 Hyperopisus bebe
CCCCCAGCAGCAGACTGTGCATTTATGGTATTAGCCAACAGGGAGAGGTAATATATTGACTCCTTCCAAGAATTCCGAGGTCTCGTGGTTCGCGGTGAAAAGACAGATGCTACAACAGGCTGCTTCCGAGTCTCTGCCTTAGAGTGCCCCCCCTCCCCCGACTGTTTAGCTACACACAGAAATAATGCCACTAATGCTTGTGTCGTGACTACTGTGCAGTTACATCAACCCCCCCCCCTCCCCCTCGTTTCATCAGATGGATCTCTCACCCAAGGTGTGAGCCTGCATGCTCTGTGGTAAAATTCAGTCGTCCCTTCCCACCCCCCCCGGGGTGTGCCTTGTGCAGCTGATCCACAGGGGATGTGGGGCTCGTGAAGGTGGAAGGATAGCTCGCTTGTTTCTCATCTGAGTGTTTTGTCACTTCTGTCCATCAGAACTGGTTGGTCGAAAGAGGTTTTAAAGTATTTCAGCTTCAACAAAAATGGTTCCGTTTGCATGAGTATGACTTTTTTTTTTGTCAAGAGGAAAGCTTGTGGAACGCGGCGTACGGGAGACCTGGGGATGTGTGTTCATCCTTATTCGAGTTTCCATGGCTCCTCCTCGACAAGCGTGTACTCTGCCGTGGAGCCGTTGGTAGCCAGAGTCACCTGCAAGCAATTATCAGGAACATCTGAGTGCACGGCCAAGCGGCTAACAGTCACGTCACCCACCAGTCAGTCATCGATGTTGGTCAGAGAAGCCGCACCTATCAGCTTCCGAGGCCTCGTTCGTTCGGGTGCCTCAGTCAGAGGCAGTCTTTATCTCATTAAAGCGACAGCGATGGCCAAACATCATAAATCATGAGGCAGATCAATCAGAAAGCAGGCCTAGCTGGGTCACAGGCCTGGTGCAGTGTGGTTTCTCTGCACCGGGGAAAGACAGGTATTACGGCTATGGCAAAGGGGCGGAGTTTGGCGGCGCAGTGCTATATTAGTAATGAGCCCCGACTGACCATCAAGCTACATCTCAGCAAGCTAACTAAGAAACACAGTCTCATGGACGGGCAAGGAGCAAAACACAGAACCAAACAGCTGCGAGTGTGACGTGGATTACAGCCGATAGCTCTCAGTTCTCTCTCTTAGAGGGTGAAAAACAGACACATTTACAGCACAAACAAGGAGGCCGAGCATGCAAAGAAGCACAATGTAGAAAAAATAAACTCAGAACAAATATATATATGTTAACTTTCGATTGAACACTGAGTGAAATCATGCAGGAGAGATTCATGGAATAGCAGCTTTCACGTCCCCATCCAGTGTCATAAATGAGCAGAGAAGCCAGAGGTGTTGCCAGGCAACTCTAACGATCGTGTCACCAAGAGCCTTCCTCAGTGACAGCCCTACAATCCAAATCCGTCCTGATGGTTGCACAAGATAAAGCACGCTCCCCTTATTCCTGCCCCAGGCCAGTGATCTGCCCCTCCCCCATCATGCATTCCCACCCTGGGGGCATTTATACATGGCACTATATTGTCTAATTGCGACACTTTACTGACTATCAGTCAGAAATGACCGCATGTGGAAGAAGGAGTCAGCTTTTAATGTTGAGTATTGAGCATTAACTATGTAGCCCAAACCCTCTGTTAAGGTGGCTCTGCGAAATGGGAATTCCCAACAGAACCTTGGCAAGTAGTGATTTTTCATTAGAAGAGTGGGATTATGTTGTATATGATGCTTATGTACCGTATTTGTCTAATGTAGTGTTTCCCAATCCGGTCCTCAGGTACCAACAGTCAGTCCACAGTTTTGCTCCCTCCAAGCTCCCTGCCAGATGGTCCAAATTTTTGCTTCTTCCCAGCTCCTAGTAGGGAGCAAAAATGTGGGACTGTCTGCAGGTACCCGAGGACTGGACTGAGAAACACTGGTCTAATATCTAATTTGATAACTAGTTACTCAATGGCAGCAAATACTGCAGAATATTAGCGGGAAATGTCCCCTGTAAATGGAAGTGTATAACCTTTATATTTAGGATTGGGGGGGGGGGGGGGTGCTTCTTCCATAATGGTTCTCCCCAGAACAACAGCCTTATCTCACATAGCAATGAGAGCAACACATGTAATCCCGACTTCAATTGACTACATTTTAGACTTGCAGATTCATATAAACCCCCTAACAAGATGAGGTCACCCTGCCTGCAAATACCAAGGAGCTTCTTTACATTTATTTAGCAGGTGTTCCAAATCGACATACTTTTTTTTTAAGAAACCAGGCTCAGACAGTCCTGGGGGCTATTGAGGGGTAAAAGTCTTCCTCAAAGTCCCAAGGGTGAAATCACTCTGCTGATGCTGAGATTCAAACGAATGACCTTCCAATCGCAGATACAGAGCCGTAACCCACTGAGTCACACGTCATCACCCTTGGCTGTAATGGTCACTGTCTACTGCCTGTAATGGTCTTCAGAAATGCTTAATGGGAACCATGCGACAGATTAACACGCAGATCTACATGAAGGCTACAGCAGTCTCCATTCTCTTTTATATGTATAAGAACAGACCACCTCAGAAAACCCCTACAAACATTCATTAAATGATAGGTGAGCGCTGCCGTTCCCCTAATCTCAGTCTCAATTAGCAGCCATGACTGTTTAGGGGCAACCACAAATCCTGAAATGCTGTGTTGTGAAAGTAAAGTTTACAAATGCAGCTTAAATGCACTAAAGCCCTATTTAGTGTATCTAGGGCCTGAGAAATACCCACAGTAAAAGTTCAACAGCTCTCCTAAACATACTCTTCTCTACGTACAATAAAATGGACAGGGCTAGCCCACTGCACGAAGTAAGTGGGTATATAATATGTGAAAGACTGCTATTCCAAATAATTATAAGCGTAATCAGTGCATGGAAAGATGCAATAAAAAATAATATAAGCAGCTGCAGATGTGAGAGCATGAGGCAGAAGCTGCTACATGCATCCATGAGGGTGAGGGGTACCTTGCACTCGTCGTCCGGGGCGTCAGCTGCATACATGCACTGGTTGGCGTTGTTCTCGTGGTGGTTCTTCAGGTCTTCGTAGTAGGACTGCGTCTTGGTCATCTCCATGTCCTCCGACTTGCCCTGTAGAGCGTCCAGGCTGTCCAGCTCATGCTTGGATAGGTGGTAAACGATACCGGCGCCGAAGGAATCGCCCACCACGTTGACCGAGGTCCGGAAGCGGTCCCTGGTGGGCGAGAGACGGATAAGGGTGGGGGGAGTGGAGTTTCATCTCTTACATGCACAGTGTTACGCTAAACACTACATATTACACTAGTTAAGTTTTCCCCTAACGAGCTTGATGGACCGAATGGCCTCCTCTCGTTTGTAAATTTCTTTTGTTCTTATGGCCAAAATTGTGGAAATACTTCCAGGTTTTAGAGACTGCAGAACCTTATTCAACTGTTGCTCCAGTTACTTATTTAATCAGCCAATGTATGATATCTGTAATATTCTTTGATTGTTTATAAACATTACCGCCAATATTCATGTAGTAATTTCAAAAGCGCAATGCCAAAAATACTAGGTGATTCCACAATTTTGTCCAAATAGTGTAGTAATGTTATCATGTTGTTTGGGACATCCCCGATTAGGTATGGAGGATTTGAGGCTATACCCGTCTGTGTGTGCAGAACTTGGCAACACACAAGGAGTTTACTCACAATAGCCAGTCCACAGCCACCAGCAGGCTGATGTCCTGAGTGGGCAATCCCACCGCGGTAAGGATAAGCAGCATGGTCACTAGGCCGGCACTGGGAATACTGGCTGCCCCCACACTGGCCAAAGTAGCTGTTAGACTATGGAGAAGGACAAGAAGCAGGCATGTCACCCACAACAAACTTTCCCAGGCAAAGTCACCTGACTGGGCCCAAAAATGATCCCCGACGGACCGACACAAGTGTCGGCGAATGAGGACGGGGAGTCCCACCTCACGGTGACGATCTGCCCCGCGTCAAGGTTAATCCCGTTCATCTGTGCGATGAAGATGGCCGCCACGGCCTCGTAGAGCGCTGTGCCGTCCATGTTGATTGTGGCGCCGACGGGGAGCACGAACCGAGTGACGCGCTTGTCGATCCCTAGGTTCTCCTCCAGGCAGCGGAATGTGACGGGCAGCGTGCCAGCGCTGGGGGGCGGGGAGGGGGGGTGACAAAGGGACACGAGACAGGGCGTCAAACATAACAGACACTAAGGTCGCTGATAAAATTCTTCTGCTTTTGCTTGCAGAGAATGACTTAGAGTCAATATTTCCTGAGTAAAACCTGCATCAATACATTATGTACCAAATTTGGAGGGTTCAAGCACCCATACCTGGAGGCTGTCCCCAGGGCTGTAATCCACGCCTGGAAAATGCCCATGAAGAAGGAGTAGGGGTTTTTCCTGACGACAGCGAAGTAGATGAGCGGCAGGAAGATTGCACCATGGATAATGAGGCCCACCACCACCGTCACCATGTACATCCCCAGCTGCTGGGCCACCACCTCCAGGTCCTTGATGGAGATGATCTTCCCACAGATCAGACAGGCGATACCCAGAGGAGAATACCTTAGCAAGACAGAAGGGAAGAAAGAAAGCTCGATTCACTGGGACCTTCCCACACTTTCCAAACTAGCGGGTGATTATCATCTTGCTTAAGGACCTAAGTAATCTATTCATGTAATTCTTCATGTATTTAAGCATGTTCCAAATATTGCTGCTCTCCAATACCAGTACCAGAAGGGTTTAACTCACAGTTTTTAAGTAGTTGCCCTCAGCAAGTAGAAAGAGCCAGCAGTAGGTCCACACACTCCGTCACACTAACCATTAGATAACTGTATATAAGAGCCAGCACAAGGCTGCCATTGTAGAGTGAGGTCTATCAGTGTGAATGGGGAAAATGGAACCATGCTGCATGTCAGGATCAGCTCCGCCTTGTCCTGTTCTCTCTTCCATTTCCCTGTTTGGCCAGCAGGTGTCGCTGGCCATCCCGTTTCCCAGGTGAACCCAACCTTAGTGGGTTCAAGGCTGCCCAGTGAGTTTTGTTCTCCCCTGAATTATCTTGTGCTCATGTAATCCAGTATTGGTCCTTGTCTCATGTTTTCTTGGTTATTCCTGTCTCTCCTTGTGTGTTTTCCCAGCCCTTGTTAGCTCTCGTTTTACCTACCTGTCTTCGTTTTCATCCCTTGTAGTCCCTTTTGTTTCCTATTAGTCTAGTTCTGTTGCAATAAATGACCCCTTTTGTAACCAAGACACCCAGTGGATGGTCACCCCCCCATGTCCTGCTGTAATGGCTGAGGAGAAACTGACCACATGATCATTATGACCAGCCGCATGACGATCTCGTTGAGGATGTTGAAGAAGTCCAGCATGAGCTTGGCCTTCTCCCCCATCTTCCCCATGCAGATGCCAAAGGCGATGAAGAAGCCAATGAGCCCTGGAATCCACCCGCAGCAAGATTAAAATGACTTAACTACGCCATCAATCATGCTTAGAACAGCAGTAAAAACAACACCTTATGCCAGAGATAGTCAGCAACTTAGTATTATATGTCGTATACAGTGTATCACAATCGATTGTTCTAAGACATTTGAATAATGCAGTGGATCAATGTAAATCATTTTTATTTGAGATTAAAGGTGTAATCTCTTACTAACTGAACCACAGCATTGATCATATACGTTAATTTTCCCATTGAAACCTGGACAAACACAGCCCATTGACGCCGTGCTTCACTGGAAGTATATGGATGATTCTTGTATGCTTTCTCTAAAAGGAGAATAGATGAAAGCTTATTGATGAACACACTCCAATTATGTGTTTTTGGAGCCTGCCTGGTTGCCATGCTTCACTGGGAGTCTTTAAGAGCTTCATATAGTTTTTGCTTAGGCAATGTTGACTGGATAGATAGACTTGCTGTCAGATATTTTAAACCCCCCCAGAAGCCAGGCTTCTCTGCACAAGACAGGATTAACTACCAATAACATTAATGCTCATGACTTTCACTTAGTGTGGGCAGTGTTGGCTTGTAGCATTCATTCATTCTGTCGTGCACAGAAGCACAGACACATTTTGCTGAAACCCAGAGTGACAGTTTATCATTTCGTATCTTTAGCCACTGGCATTTTTAAAATATATTGTAAATAGTTGTTGTGGTTGAATTTTCAGTTTGAACATTTGTTTAAATATCAAGTTCAGTGATTTTTTTTGGTGGACTAGTTAGCTTGCTAGCTAAGCTGTGTGTGTACTCAAGCTGAGACAGATTTCTCACCTAATACATTCATTCCACTCTTGAACTGGAGGGACTTTTTGGTGACAAAGACAGGCTCCGGTGGTGGCCTGGTGCCATTAAGCAGAAACTCATCCATGGTGGAGTTCACCTCCTCTGTGTAGTCAGGAACCTGCTCCACCTTCTTGGTGACAGTTTGTATCTGTGGAGGTAAGGAAGATTATTTTTTCTTTCCATTCCATTTCTTCTTTAAAAAGTTCCATCTTCCAAATCTTACATCATTGAGTTATACTTCAGCGCTTTCAGGTAAAAAATACCTGCTGGAAACAAGCCTGAACAAGATTCTCGGGGAAGAGGTTCCTGATGAGGTCAAAGAATGCATCCAGGCTGGAGACCTCATCATTCTTATCTCCCTCACCCAGACGGGCCCTCAGTTTCGGGTTGCCAGGGTGGATGATCAACACCAGGATCACGCCCAGCACAGCAGCAATGATGGTGGTGGACATATAATATACCATGGCTCTGGTGCCCAAGCGTCCACTGGACTTGGCATCCAAACCGGCCAACCCTGGAGTGACACAGGCAGCGTGAACATGTCAGCAGGGGGCGCCAGCCGTCCTCTCATATCAGCAGTATCTCTCAGTCACTGCACTTTTAGGTTAGAGTACGGCTAAAAATAAGAGACCATCAGTGATGGCTTGAGGCATGTCTACCCTGGAAACGAAGCGATATAGCAGAATTAGCATGAAATGAATGAAATTTTGTCTGACAGCTCAGATACATTGTTGCCTCTGAGCGTTACAGCTGAGAAATGGTTGGTTCACCGCACCCGTTATTAAACTGGAGATAATGAGAGGCAGGATGAGCATCTTCAACATCCTCATCAGGATGTCCCCGGGGAAGGCGATGACCATGATGACATCGGGATGGATAGGGGAGGCATAACGTAGGAGCATCCCCACCACAGAGCCCAGGATCACACCTGAAACAGCCAATACAAGCATCCTTCAACCTATGGTATCAGTTTCTGAAGTTTCGCTGGATTAAGAAAGGCCAAAAAAATAAGCAAACAAAGCCTCTCTCAGAATTAATCTTAATGTGAAATAAAAGAAAATCAGAGAAGCTCTAAGAAGTTAACTGTGCTCAATTTCTGACAAGAAGTTTCTTACTAAAGCTGTCAGTTGTCAAACTTTTTAGACAGAACAGTTGTTATCTCAGACAAAATAGCACAACTTCTCAGAGGAGTTAAATCAAGCAGTTAGGACATGTGAGCTAGGAGAAACGAGCATCTGCAGCCCTCCAGGCCCCAGGACATTTGTGCAAGTTGTTCAATTAATGACAAGTAAAGGCTCGAGTACTACCCCACACTCTAATTAGGCAGCCCGAACATCTGCACAGAGAGATTTCTCTGGCGTCCAATCGCAGAGCTAACTTCTGTTACAAACCTCCTCTTTCTCCTCCAGTGACAATATCATAACTATTTCATGTCCAAGGTAGAAGAACTTTTTTCACTGCTTTTTTTTCAGAAATGGATGCAGCTAGATTGTCTCTAGATTGTATCAAAGAGAATCAAAAGATGGTGATACCTTGTAGAAGATAAAACTCTCAAGGCAGACAATGGCATAACCTGGTTATCTAGACTATACACACTAAATTTAATCTTAGTCCTTTAGGGAAATGACTTCAGTACCTCGTTTACACCAAACCCTTCCAGTCAAAATTAAATCCTTACTCATACAAGGAATATCCAGTTTTGCCTTTAATGAGCACTAATCCGCTGACATTTGCTTTCCTGGGCATATGTCAGTGAGTTCCACTTCACGTGGCTCTGCCTCTCGACACACGCATGTACAGACAGAATGTGTTTAGCCATGGGAGGACTTGCACCATCAAACAGTCGTTTCGTTTGTACAGCTGTGATGCATTCATACAGCCCAGCATTAGCCCATCAGAGCCTTAACAGTCCGATTAGCATCTCTTCTTTTATTAGCTACAGCAAATGGCTCATGGAGCGTCATTTTGTCCATCATTGCTGACTGGTGTCACATTGCCAATGGTGTATGAGGACATGTGGAGAGTATCCCAGTCTCTTGCCCTGTGCCGCCAGGGATGGGCTGCAGGCCTGACCAGAATATGTGCTTAGGAGGAAAGATGGCAGGTTCAAGTGTACCAGCTACTTAGGTGGATTCAGATAAAGTATGTTTGTTTTGTAGATAAACTGCAGGAGTGTGGGCGAAGGGGTTGATACTGACCCAAAACGGTCAACGTGAGCAGCAGGTTCTTGCATAGCTTCTGGCAGAGTCCCCCACATGTGGGGGCTGGGGGTGTATCAATGGGCTCCAGTTGGCTCTCGTGCATCCTTACCTCCACCTGCTTAGGCATGGCGTTGGCACTGCGGGGAGAGGAAGGGCAGCTCAGACATGTCACTGCACACTGACCTGCATCTTTTTCATTTGCTTTTACAGTTCATGTTGGCAGATCTACATGAATGGAAGACATCTACACAGAAAATAGATGTGCAAGACTCTGCCCCGCATGGTTGGTCTGGCTTTGGTTCATCCATAGCAGAAGATTACAGATACCCCAACAGAAGGACAAAAGGTGGCAAATACCCCACCCCATATTAGATGAAGATCAGAAAGTTCTTAAAATGCAGTGCAGTCCCAGTGGGCTTTTCTACAGGAGATTAGTACTTTTAAACGATAAAATAAAAAAAAACTGCATAGTAAAAGCCACCCTGCCTTAACAAACACTATTCAAGAGTCGCTCTGAGCTACTTAAACAGTGACTTCAGTGACAGAACAATTTTTGAAAATCAGTTTTAAGGAACCAGATGTGGGTCTTTTTCATTGACATGGTGGCATGCAGATGAATTGCAGAAAGGAAGTATGAAATGTACACACAAACATACATTTGGAAACTTCCATTTTTAATATGTGAGGTAAAGTCACCCAGAGTACTGCAAGCAGTTTGTGATATTTTATCATAGTTGACAGGATAAATTATGTCAGGGTCAGCACCCGTCTGACCCCACCCTCTATGACCTTTCCACATCTGGCCAGCAGGCATTGCTGGCCATTCCACCTTTCCCCTCCCTGTCTGAGTTCCTAGTCTTCTAGCGCGCTGCAAAGGTCAGTAGGCTGAGAGTGTGGTTCAAATACTGTTCCCTTATGTCATAGGTTTGAGGCTGGCTTGAGGCCAGTCTCACCTGGATTTTTGTTGTCTAGTGTTTCTTTTATGTTTTCTTATTGTAGAGTTTCCCCAGGTTTATTTTGATTATTTCTGTATATTTTTATTTGTAGTATTTCCTGCTGGTGTTTCTCATAGTTCTTGCTGTAGATTCTTAGCCTTTAGTGCTTGTTAATTCTCTTAGTTCTGTGTGTGCTTAGGGTTGTTGTGTCCACCACTGTCTCTTTGCTCTTGTGTCTCCCTTGATTGGTTCATTGATTTGGTTACTCCTGTTCCTTGTTTTCTCTGGATGTCTCTGTATTTAAGTGCCTCCCCTCCCTCTGTGCTTTATCCTGTCATTGTAGTGATGATGTATGATGTTGCCATGTGCTTTGGTCCTTGTATCCTGTTCCTGGTTCTGCTCTCTGTGTTGCCCTGCTCCCTGTTGTGTTTCCCTTATGTTTTTTGTAGCTTGTTTTAGCATTAAGTTCTGTATTAGTTTTCTGACCCCTTGTGGTCCTTTATTTTGTGTGATTCCCAGTGTTCTGTACTTCCCTTAAATAAAACCCTTTTGGTTTTGGAGCTGCAAGTGGATCATCACACCTTTTTCCTGCTTGCATCATGCCGCGGCACAACAAAATTGGACAATGACATCTGTACAGGACAGGAAGCTGGAAATTGTATTTCTGCTGGAATGCTATAATGAAATATTAAAACACATGAGCTTTGCTATAGTCTTTGATCAATTCTCTAATAAGTCACCGGGCATTAATCCCAGGAATCGTCAACCTGTCCGTATACAGACAAATGTGTCTGTGGCAAGACTCGTCTGTGTCCGTGGTAAAAAAAAAAAAAGTATGCTACGTTTCTAAATGCAATGTCTGTATAAAAAATTTCATTTTGTTCATAATGTCTGTTAGAATTGGCCGTGGTGATGATCGCTGATTAAGGCCCTATTTTTATTATTAGGCTACTGAAATTCCATACTGATTTATATATGCATGAACTGGGCACTCAGGGGTTTGTAATAAACAAAAATATTAAATGACCTTTAACCTGAGCTGTCCGCTGCAGTGTGTTCAGTGCTTCTTGAGAACAGCTGTTTGCACTGCAGCCCAGCACTGGATAAGCAGCTGAGAGATGAATGGACATAAAAATAGACCATAACAACCTTCTCACAAAACACTGAAAGACCTAATCACAATCTTTATTTTATTATGCGCTTATATACAAAGCAACATTCAACAGAGAGAGCAGGGTCAGCAAATCCCCAGAGTAATTGGGGTTAAGGGTCAGCGGAGTGTAATCGCTCTGCTCACCCTGGGATTTGAACTGGCAACCTTCCAATCACAGACACAAACCCTTAAACCTGCAGAGCTGCACATGGAAGCTGGGCTGCTTCATTTGAAACGCAAATGCACTACATGCGCATTTTTAGTAGACCACGGCTATCTGTATGAAAACTGTCAAAGTATCATTTCAGTTTAGCTCTATACCCCAGATTCTGAACGGATGTCATGTCCACCTGTGAGCTGAACATCCCCATTTTTGCAGTAGATTTTTTACCACCTGCAGAGTAGTAGATATTTCATGTAGTCTATGAAACATTCTCTATCAATAATTTTCGATGTTGTCCACTAAACATATATTTATTGATTAGTTAATGAGGCGTTGTGTTCTACATGACCTCTCCCAACCCAATGCAAGGTCAGATGTTACGTGAAGCTTACAGGTCACTGGACTTCATCATGGACCTCACCGGCTCACGGCCAGCCTGCTAGCTCTTGGGAACATAACAGGCTGTGACCTGTCTAAAGTAAACTTATGTGTTTTATATAACACTGAGCTACAAACACGGAACACAGCTGCAGGTCAGGTCCTTGTGTTCTGTTATATTTTAGGATGTTTCCAGATTACTAATAGATTCCATTTTTTAATAATAAATTTTAATGATGACAGTGTTACTCATACCTAAGAGGACAGTGGTTATTGTACACATTCCCGCAGACAGCATTCCTGTGTTGACTGGGATTCCCTTTCCAACCCAATCTTCTCCCAAATTATCCATTAATCACATCCAACAATCTGACTCACTCAATAGCTGTTAAGCTACATTTTTGCTTCTTTCAAGTGGCGGCCAATGCGAAAGTTCAAAGCTGAACAGCCAGGGTGCTAATTCTCTTTGTACAAACACGGATCGGTGCTTGTAACCATGACGACACCAAGCACCATGGTGAACGTGCATGGGTCACGTGCCAGGACTGGAGCTAAAGACCAACCACCACAGACTGAAGTGCACCACTCCTGTTCCAATGAGATTCTACCCAGCAAACTGGGTGGTGAGTGTGTGGTGGGTAGTGGGGAGTGGTGAGTGGGAGGGGTAACAAAGCAATTGCACAACAGTGGATAAGGTCCAGTAAAGGTCAAGAGGAATATAATTAAGGGGTATGATTAGGTCAGGGATTAAGCGGTCTTTGAGGTAAGTTGTGGGCCCTCATGGTCACCCAGGTTACTCAACCCCCCCCCCCACACACACACAATTATACAGATTCTGGTAAGAATGGTCTAACACCCACACCACATCACACAGACCAGCCCGGAGACCACTGTGAGGCAATTAGACCTGGAAAGCAAAGAAGCTGTCGTCTCAGATGGCGATCCTCAAAAGGCTGACCTTTCCAGCACAAATAAAGCCAAAATAAGGACTCAGAAGTTCAAAATGAAAGGGGGTCAAACCCTGGGATGCTTATAAGCTCTGAATTCCTTAATTGGATTGTTACCGAATAATTCTTCATTTAGTACATCATACTGCAGATTCTTAGTACATTAAACCAACGAAATATATTATCTAAAACCTTCAAGACTGTCTAAAAGTTGAACTAAATTGTTTGTGAGACAGTGGGTTTGTTACAAAGACAATAAAAGGCACCGGCGCAAGCAGGCCATCTGCAAAAGCTTAACCAGGTCCGTTACCCAGTCAGTCTGATCAGGGTCGTCCGCTGGCCTGATCTCCCCTTCCTGGGCTGACGTGGAGCACTGTGTGACTTCAGGCTCTGGAGACAAGGTGACACTGAGAGAGGATCTACTTTCTATTTGCGTTCCCAGTTTTGACCTCATGCTCACACCCTAAATGTTAAATGGTGGTGGAGGCACAGGGCAAGTCACCAGCAATCAAGGTCTGGGGAGCCCAACGGCAGCCCTCATCCCCTTCTGAGATGCATAGTCATTTATAATATAATGCTGCTCGACAAACACAAATCATATCATCTTCAAGCTGTGGCCTTGCATTCCATGAATATATAACAATGTTTCGGTAACCTTGTGCAAGGCTAAACAGTATTTGGATACTTGCAAACAAAGAAAGAAAAGACTTGGACTCTACAAGACATCAAAATGATTCAGAAAGAACAATCCTGTTATAATAATCACCTGGTCTCGTGTCACCTGGGTTGGAAGCAAAGCGCTTCAAAACTATGCCTTAACCAGCCAACGTAATTAAACATTCCAACTACTCCTACAACAGGAATGAGGGCAGTTTCAAATTTACAGTCAAGGCCATGTGTTTGGTTAATCAACTGCACATAGAAAAGGGTGCAGTGTTTTCTTACCTGGGTATGTCATCCATGCTGCTTACAGTATCGATGAGATCTAAGGGGAGCTAGGGTTAATCTTCAGCCATGGGACACAGGAAATTATGGTGAAGATTGGGTGAAGACTAAAGCATATCCATCTGGAATTCCAGAGAGCGTCCCTTAAAGAGGTTGGTGGTTCCGATGTATTCAACTCGACTATCCGCGACCGCCAGGAATTCTGGGATGAATGGCAGGCATTCGGAAGTGGGATGGGGGGAAATTCAATGGCTCAGCCCATCAAGGATGCCCAGTTACACCAGCATCGACTCGCACAGCCCAGTTTGAGTCAGTGTGCCAAGGAAGTGAGCTACCGGCCAGTCTGACTGCCAGCTTTCAATGGAAACGCGGGGGGGGGGGGATGGGGGGGGGCACGTTGGGAGGAGTCGGAGCACCAGATTATGAGTCAGGTATAAGTGAAAGTCCTTGGAGCCCTTCCTTCCACTAATCCCTCAAAGAAGCACATCCTGACACGTGCTGGGCTGGAGTTTATGGAGGAGCGAAGCAGAAAATGCCAGATACAGACTCCGCATCCTCGTATAATGAAGTGGACCCCGCAGATCCAGTGGGATGTGTCTATCAGATTTGGGTCAAGTTAGTCGACATGACTTCCTATCAGTGAAAACATCTGGAATAACTGCAAGAAACCCACACACATACAAATCATTGTGATTGTCCATTTTAAGTGGAAGGAACATATAAAAATATGATGCACAGTGAATAAGTCAGGCCTTGTTATGACTCCTGCCTTCCATCCATTTGATATACCTGCTTCTCCTATGCAGGGTTTCAGGGAAACAGAGCCTATCCCAGATGTTACAGGCACAACACAGGGAAAAACTCAGAACAGGATGACCATCCATCTTGTCAGGACTGATCACTTTCAGCATTTAAGGCACATGATATCTCAATAGACTGTAATTTAATTGAGATTTCAGCTTTTGTTGACGTAAAAGCTGCAATCAAGAAGAATCTTGTTTACTACAACAATATTTAAATCAAGAAACTCAGTTAATTCCATCCACCCAATTTCAAACTGCTTATCTTGATCAGGGCACAATCCTATCTCAAGGGGCATGGGGCACAAGGCCAGGGTAAACTCACAACATACAAGTAGCTCATTTTTAGGACAATAAATAGAAATTAAACAAATGCAATGCCTTGTTTGCATACGGGTGTGTAGACTATCTACTGCATGCATGTATGTTTTGCCTGTTCTTGTATGCTTATGAAAACTGCAGATCTAGACTAACTCATAAAAGAACTTCAGAAAATTCACAAAACTTTCTACTATAATACTGAAAGTTCCAGCAAACTCTCAGGTTCACTCAAGTGTTAAAATGATCACACAGTGATTGTTGTCGCCTACTTACAAATTTTATGTCTTCATCAAATGGATAAAAATGGAAGGCCAGGCATCGCAAAGATATCGGCTTGGATGACCACTCAGTGAACCTGCATATAAACTATTTATCTCGTAATTCTGCAGTGGGGGACTGATTATACAACAGTGTCTGTGAAAAAGATTTAGCTGTTACTTTATCCTTTGTTTGCATGCTAAGTAATTACCCGTCAGCTTGGCTGATTGAGCTGCACCGAGAACTCAATATGTTTGCGAATCCAGATCCGTTTAGAGGCCCCGTGTTCGGTGACTGATTATAATCTGCCCTACTGGGTGATACATTGAGGAGAGCACAGCCTTTATCAAATGCTAGTCAATTTGATTATTCCTGCATGTTCTCCCCTTTGCCTGGAGCATTTTAGCCATTCAGCACAGAAATGAGCTGATCAAGTTTGGGGGGGGGGGGGGGGCTCCCAACCACAGGTCACAATGCCCCAACTCCCCCCCATCAAGGTGGGCAAGCAATGTGTATTTTACTAGTAAGGGCCAGCAATTCATCAGCAATGGAGGAATACAGCTGCCCCCACTCACTGCCATTTGACACTAATGCATTTTAAAGGCCTTACACTATGCTCCGTAACCAGCTGCCGGCTTTCCTACAAATAGGTAGAATGGACAGTGGAACCATGAAGAAGGTAAGGTGGTGGCCATGTTTGTTCTGTCAGCACCTTCTCATTTCTGAGACTGATTTTCCTTTTCTCCATTTCTGAACTTTCACATTGGCCGCCACTTGAAAGAAGCAACTGGCGAAATATAAAGCATGGGACTCACATCGAATCATATTCACAAGCTTAGTTACCTCTGCTCCAGGAAGCATCTTCTTTTATTTTATATTTCATCGGCAACAAGACACCGGTGGGGTAATCTCTATCCTGCCTCTTGGCTGAACAAGGAACAAGGAACGTCACTAAGATGTCCATGATGCCATGGCAGGTGGCCCCAAAAAAGGCCAGAGCAGAGCATTTCCCTTACTGTTGTTTTGCGCTTGTTGTTTTGTGACTTTATGGGTGTAAATCGGCCACGTGAAGCCATTTTTATAGCTTTCCTTTAACAAAATATGACCTGAAAATGGGCACGCAAATGTAAACCATAACAGGCAATCTGTGAGGACAGCTCTGTCAGGGGCTTTAGGAGCAGTGTAACGGTAGCACAAGCGTCATCCAGCGCTGAAGAACACCCTGCCCAGGCCAACTTTGAGCCACAGCACACAGACAATGTCCCCGATTAGCTAATCTGCCCTGAGCTGTTCTAATCCGGTGGGAACACGGTTACACCAAGCCAGAACACCACAGAACACGGCATAGTCCACTGTGCCCAGTACTGTATCCTGCTGTGGCTACAGCCAAAAGTGCCCACATCTGTGTCATCGGGAAGTTCAGGGATTTTCCCAGTGGACCGGTCACATGAGGGCTGGTCTTTCTTCCCCAACCCAGGTATTATATAGTCTGTATGCCAGGGCTGCCCCGGCATCATGTAGCCCGTATACCAGGGCTGTCCCGGCATCATGTAGCCCGTATACCAGGGCTGCCCCGGCATCATGTAGCCCGTATACCAGGGGTGCCCCGGCATCATGTAGCCCGTATACCAGGGCTGCCGCGACATCATGTAGCCCGTATACCAGGATTGCCCGGCATCATGTAGCCCATATACCAGGGCTGCCCCGGCATCATGTAGCCTGTATACCAGGATTGCCCGGCATCATGTAGCCCGTATACCAGGGCTGTCCCGGCATCATGTAGCCCGTGTACCAGGGCTGCCACGGCATCATGTAGCCCGTGTACCAGGGCTGTGCCGGCATCATGTAGCCCGTGTACCAGGGCTGTCCCGGCATCATGTAGCTCGTGTACCAGGGCTGCCCCGGCATCATGTAGCCTGTGTTCATTTATTTATTACCATCTCTATATATCATACCTATTTAGTTTTATACAAAAATTGCTGCATGTGCTACTACGCATTGCTCGATTTTAATTTTTCAGGTTGCCCAAAGGGCAATCTCCTGGGGGACCCCAAGTTCCCTGCTCATAAATGAGGTTGCCCTGCAAAAAGGTTACAGATTCTTCAGGATTGATTTTGAGCTCATATGAGGTAACACCAGGGTGTGCAGTGTTAGCAGTTGGGAGGTGGTAGCATAATGCTTACCTGATAAGCTTGGTGTGCTAACATAGATGCCATCCATTTTAAAACAGTGCATGCGTATTTTGTTGGCAATATATACCGCCCACTCTGAGCTCTACATTCTTTGGCACATAACATACAACATAATCAAAATCTCATGGTGTTGATTAGAAAGAATGACCAAAAATTTTATTCTTTATACTAAACTTTATACTAAAGTTTATACTAAAGTTTGACTTTTAGTCATTTTCTGCAACATAATCAATTGTCATTAGATACTATACATTTACATACAGAAATGACAGGTGGCAGCCTTAATTATAAAAGCCAGAAATTGTACTAAATGAGGAACTGTCTGGCAGCCAAAAGAGCCGGAGCTGAGTCAAATGGTCTGGCTCGGTAAAGAGAGCCGGAATTCCCATCACTACCGCACAAATGGACTGTCCAAAATATTACATCGCAGTTGCATATAAAACACATGTTGGGTACTTAAGGCGTACAAATGTGACGTTAATTTTGAGGATCTTGACCCCAATGGCTTTCCATAATGTACAGACTACAAACACATATATTTACTCAGAATTCAGCAGTGACATCGACGAGGTAGGTGCTGAGACTGCAGCAGACAAGCAAGGCATGAGGGGCTAGCTAGATAGACTGCATAGCAATACCTGGATTGAGAGAACAGTGATTGATCCGACCATTTATGTATGGTTTGATGGGGGCAGCAGTAAAAACCAATACATGGACCAGGTGATATTTTTCATTGTTGTCCGGCGGGCTGCCTGTTGCTGCTGCCTGAGACACACGTCAGTAGTGTGTGGTAAACACACACCAGCCCAATGCTAATTCCTTATACAGGAGCAGTGTACACACTTAGGGCTATGAGCTATCGCAGATCCGTAATCCATGCAATCTCAGCAGCTCTCTAAGTCTTCCAGGTCACTTTACCATGCTGTGACTCTACACTGATCTGTTCTGGTGAATTGCAGTTTTCCCCGATTGTCCAGCAGGGGGAGCTCTGATGGAGATGGAGACTGATGGAGATGTACACGATGTTGGCGCAGTTAGGAGCTGACTGATGGCAACCACCCCGAGTGTTCTGGCGCTAGGAGACTCCCTGCTGTTCAATGCTTCTGACATTTTTATTTGGCAGAAGCTTCACTTCAAAGCAACCTTCCGGTCAGTGCTCCAGTTAAAGAGCATGTCAGGAAAAGCGTTTAGAGGGCCAAGGTGCCTGTCCAATCAGGTGATGAACAGGAGCTTTCAGCCCAATTCCGGGGGCCCAGGGGAGGTCATTGGGCTTCCCCCTTTATTTAGATCTCCTCTCTATTGTGGGTGACCTCCATTGCTATAAAGATCCTGTAATCACCAATCTGAGCAGCAATGTAATCATGGGGATCCCTAAAGTGCTTTATGAAGGTCTGTCAGTCACTACATGTCAGAGGCAGGCAGCGAGGGCACAGGTGCATATTACTGTCTCCATTAGGCCTCCCCACCAGAGAAAGGGGTAGGGGGGCAGTGACCCCCCCCCCACCCCACATACACATCTCCCTCTCCTCTTTGTTCTCCCTCTCTCACGGGTCTCCCCCGATTTAGGCCGTCCGTCTGATTCCCCAGAAAGCGAAAGCTTGTGTTTCACAGAGACCGGTGAGGATGACCAGAGGGGGTGGTAAGCCAGAATACAGGGGGACAAGTGATCAATGGGGAGACAGTCCCCCCCTCCCCCCTGCCAAGGCCATGCGCTAAATGCTTCCTCTCCAGCTGGAAACGAGAGCGGGGGCGTCGTTAGCAACCGCCGCCGCCTGACTGACAGCTCTGCCAAGCGCCGTCTGATTGCTCAAACTGAGTCCCGAAGGAGCTTGTTAAAAGAGTCAGGACCCCCCCCCACACACACACACACACACACACACACACACACACACCCTGGAGAAGCCCTCCATGCTAATGAGACAGAATAACAGGCAGCAAGAGCCTGCAGACAACAGGCACGCTGGCGGAAATGACAGACGAGGAGGTCAGGAGCAAGTCAGCCCTTAAATGAGTTAAAGCAGCATTTAACACCCCTGAGCTGCACTATTGCTTTTATATTCTAAAGAACTTTCTTCTTGTCATGAAACATCTGGCAGCAGCGCTAAAATGTCCTTAAGCCACTTAAGCGTGACTCTGAAAGGGCCGCATTGCAAACATATGTCTCCGTTTCGTACAGCAGGGCGCTCTTTGGAAGGTGCACACCGGCTGAGCAGTCAGGGATCCATTGAAAAGGCACCCCCCCCCCAGGATTAATTCACATCATTCCCCACACCAACACCAAGCAAGGGGCACAGATACACCCACCCCCCATCATCACCAACATCCCCAAGGGAAATTCTTTGCTCTTTTCTTATGTTTACTTGTAAAGTCTATGTAAATCACACACTAATACATCACTACAAGCACCTTGGGGTGATTCTATTGTGAAAAGCAGTATACAAAAATTAATTTGATTGAATGGAATTGAAATCTGTGAGTGTGTCTACTGGGCAAACAGGCTAAATGAATTTATGGCTTCTGCCAAAACGGGGAGGGGGGGATTAAATAGACTAATTCAAGAAAATGGCTGCAGTCATTCCACTTCATTAAAAGGGTTAAGTGAGTCCAAATTGAATCAACCAGCCGCTGTCTGTAAGTACATTCTGCAAATGGGGACATCATAAAAGCAGGTTTATTATTTAACAATTTACTGTTATCCCGGTCATGAGTGCATCGTGACGCCGTACTCATAATGAAGGATCGATAGGTAGATTAAATAACTTTCTATTCTATTCATTTCTATTCCGAATAAAACCTGAAAGAGAAACTTCCTGATGATAAAATGCTCCCAGTTCAAAAAGGTAAAAATATAGTTTTATAGAAACGCTTCCACTAATGTACTGACATCTGGTTTTGTCCCAGACACACACACTGCACATCCGCTGAATTTGGGAACTAAATCTAGATGTTAATAATCAATACAAGCTGTATTTCAGCAGTTCAGCTTCCTTTTCAGCACCACGAGCTGCAGGATACCTAAAGCCTCCTAGGATTGTAACAATCGCTGCTAATCTAGCACACAACGTGCTGACAAAAACAGCAATAGCAGAGTGTATTCATAACGACAGCAGCTCTTATCTGTGTGAATAAGATTTGAGGGTACGGGTGTGACAGACGGTAACAGGCGGATGTGATGGAAAGCCACTAAGTGCAAACTGTGACAGATTTCACCCCCGGATGACAGGACCTGCTGAATCCCTGTTTTTCTTTCCCTGCCGGGATCTGGCATATCTTCTGGACCGTGAAGACATTTTCTCAGCTTGCCGACGTCACGGAATGACGGGAATGCCAGACGAGCTACCATCCAGGCGAATGCTTCCCACTCTAATTTCTGTTTTCTTGGTTAGGTTATGGACAGTTTAAGAGTAATGCTAAGGATGTTCCCCATCACCAGCACTGAAGGGCTCATCCCCCTATGATTCATAAACCCACAAGCAGAGACTTATGCTAGAAAAAAGACATATCCTTCAAACCCCCCTACATCTAGTAATTCCCATTCGGAGCCATTCATTCCATATCTGTGGTTCAATGTCTGTGTAGTTAGCCATAGGCTAACGCTGAGGAACACTTGGCAGGCAAGCTCAAACATCAGTTATAGCATTGTCTTATCACAAAAAAACTACTGTATCGCTGAACGCTCTTCATAGACCTCCTACAATGTGCAGGACAGTAGTCATCTCCTGTGTAGCAAATCCATTTCTTCTACACCACCCTCAGAATTTCTTGGATTTAATAAACCAAACTGAAGGACTTCTGTGAATGGCTGTGCGATGTGAAGTGGGCGGGACTCCAGCCATCACTCAACCAAACAGCCGCCTTTATTGCCGAAGTCACAGCTCCGGTTAATTCAGACAAGGGTTGTACGTCTGTAGCCGAATCCTTAAAGGGGCTTACCTGTGTGGTCTGAGTCATCGGTGACACGGGGACAGGGACACTGAATAACCCCTGACTGTTCATCTTGTTTTGCTCAGCTGATGTTGGGTTTTACATCCCACCAGTGTTCAGGCATTGTTATTATGTGGTTTTTAAGGGATGTGTGACAGCTGACGGATGAGGGCCAGCAGTCATTGGCTAATTATCAAGGCTACCTCTGGGGGGGTGGCTTCAGTGGGATTTACTCGACTGCTAACGTCGGCTCATAAACAGATTGTATCGGAGCACGGAGAGAACTAGGCCATTGATAATGACAACTTGGAAAAATAATACGTGATATAAAATATTGACCGTGCTGGTCAGTAAACAGACTAGGCTTCACACTGACCTCCTCCAGCTCAGAGAACCTTCTGGAAGGTGAAGGGGCAGACAGGCTTAGGGGGTTGAGGTGTTTTTTTTCTTTTTGTTTGTTTCTCTTATGTTTCTCTTATGCCATTGACTATATAAAAGTAGTAGCCTTTACCTGGCATAACAGTCTCACAGCTCCCAGAGCGTAGCTGACGTTTTATGATGACACAGTCTTGAAAAGCATACACCTGGCACAGCTGTGGCTCAGGGTCCCGACTGGTACAACTGGAAATGTGTTTACTATTTGTTTAGTCTGTACCAGCATCACCACACTTTGCAGTTTGCGCAAAACTGCCCTGTTCTGTACACAACACAGGAGATGTGGAGGGGCAGATGTGGGAATGGAGAAAAACCGGGGACCACACAGATGGTGTAAGTATTAAATTTCCCCACAAGATGTGGGCCCACCATTGACCTTTGACCTATGATCCAATTTTGTTATTGGACAAAGTTTCATAAACATGTGCCACGGCCCATCCTCGTTTAAATGCCGTTTTTAATCACTTGTCTGTAATCTAGCCACATGACTGCAAGGATAAACCAGTAAAAAAGAATGTTGGCATGCTGGTAGGTAACATTTTAGAATATATTTTAGCCTATTTAACCAGCCAAGTTAAATAAAGTTAGGTTTTTTTTTTTCTTCATTTAATAAGTGGTGCTGTCATCCATTTTTGAACTGTAATTACATGACCCTGGTACACCTTATGCATCATTCGACTGTTGGACACCATTGTATTATTGTATTACTGCAAGGACATCAGACACACGCTGAGTGTAACTGATGTCAATGAATACTTTATTCGCACTGTATGCTTCACTTCTGCTGATTGCAGTTATGGCATCATGCTATAAGTATGCTTAATGCACTGAATGTAGGGGTTTGCAGTTATGGCATCATGCTATAAGTATGCTTAATGCACTGAATGCAGGGGTTAGCAGTTATGGCATCATGTTATAAGTATGCTTAATGCACTGAATGCAGGACTTCTGCTCCTTGTATCCACGTTTTATTTTTTAAATCGCTCTGGAAAGGTACATATTTCCAAACATAAGTCCATAAGTTGTGACTCTTACTGTTATCAGAACAAGAAGAATTATGTGAATTATTTGAACACGGCTAATGTCAACAGAGCGTGTCCGGACAACAGGGGCCAGCGGACCGGCACTTATCACAGTGGCCAGACGTAACGAGACATGATGTGGGTCTTTGCTGGAACACAACAGAGCGCTGAAGGCGGCTCAGGGAGGCGGGTAATTGTGTCCCCGTTTCACCTAGCTGGGAAGACCTTGTATGGGGAGCCCTGGAGTTCTCACAGTTCCCAGTAACCACTAGCCTTTGTATGTTGTGGCTTAGATGTAGTCAGATGTGCTGAGGAACAGATGATCACAGAAGATAGCAGGGGTGTTTGGGGATGGCTATACCTAAAGGGGTGGGGGGGCAGGATGGTTATGGCATATTCCCAGCAGGACTACTCAAGCGGCACAAGCAACAGAAGGGCAGCGGAGACACAGCAAGTTAAGGATCATGGTGGTAATGGGCCTGAGTAGCTACAGAAACTCACATACAGTCAAATCTGCCTTATCCCGGCAGAGTGGGACCGAGGGGTACCCATAAGTAAGAGATGCCCGTAACTTAGAAAGACATGAACAGTACAGTACAACGTAAATGTACATGTGCACACATAGAAACTGCATGATATTTATGAGGTGCAAGGTTTATAATAGGATGTTATTTCAGTCTGAGTTAGTGAATCATCCTGTTTTATTCTAGCAGTGGTCATCCAGTTTCAAGTGAGCTGGATGATTTTTTCCAAATATCACCTACCGTAGACTTAGCCACTCCAAAATGGTCTGCAACAACTCTGTGTGATTTTCCTTTTCGTATCTCTGTAATGATATCGAGCTTCTTTTGGAGGGACGTGACACTACGCTTCCATTTTGAAGCTATAGATTTTGCACAGTGCTATGCGCTGCTGTAAGTTCAGCTCCGCCCACTGCCTCATGCTTCAGCTCACTCTCCATTCGACATTCGTTCCGCCTCCACGTGCAGACTCCGCCCACAGCCTCGTCCTCTAGCTTGCTCTCCATTGGACGTTCGCTCCGCCTCCACGTGCAGACTCCGCCCCCACAGCCTCATCCTCTAGCTCGCTCTCCATTCGACGTTCGCTCCGCCTCCACATGCAGACTCCGCCCACATTTCTCTGTATGCGGCATTCGTCACTTCCGTTTTCCGAAGTGAAAAACTGACCACAAGATGTCTGGGGAGCTCTGCTCACTTATTGATTATTGTTCTTGGTTTGCTTTTCTTTGATGGATATTACTGTGCATGATTTGTTTGGTTTATTAGATTTCTAATTTTTGCTTTACCCTTGTCTGTACTTTCGTTTGGTTTCAAACTCTTGCCCGGTTTTTGGTTAACGTCTTCGCACGCCCCTCAGACTTTGACGCTTTGATCTCTGTATGTTCTGTGTGTGTGTCAGGTGCATAGGGAGTGGCTGCCATTTTGTTTTGCGAGCTTATGTTGTATGCTGTTCTTTGTTAGTAAGGTGCAGAATTTGTCGTTGTGTTTTTGTTTTCTCTACACTTAAGTAAGTTAACTTTGGGTTGCATTCAGAAGCTGGATTTTGTTTATTTTTTTCGCTATAGTCACTCCTGAGACCTTTTGCACCGGTGGCCTGTACTACGAAGTGTGGTTACTGGCTTATCAGGGTAACTTGTTGGATTTAAGGTACCACAGGTACCACAGTTTAAATGGACTTCATATTCGTTCACTTACATTTTGCCCAGACTACCTTGAATCCGACAAGTTACCCCGATAAGCCAGTAACCCTGCTTCGTAGTACAGGCCCTGGGTTAATTTGTTTTGTGTCCATGGCATACCAATAAAAACAGAAAAATATAAAAAAAAAATACCCCTTTGTCCACGTGTGTTCCCTTGTCCATTGGACCCTGTCCCTCCCTTACTCCACGTCCCCTTTCCCTTTCACTCTTATGCCCCAACCCTAGACTGGGGCTCATAACAACAGCTGCTGGTTGTGTAAAATTAATTTGCGCATATGTGTGCCTAGAGCTACCCGGTAGAGGGAGGTGTCCGTATATTTGAGGTCCGGATAAGGGAGGTTTGACTGTATACACATTCTAACCCAAGTCTGCAGCCTGGTGATAGTAGCCAATCACCAGCCTGACTGTGTCAGACACTGCATAAGTACAGTGAGAGGCAAGCTAAGTTAAGCATAACCTGTTGCCACTCATCCACGCTGTCACTTACATCTGTGCTGCCCCTTAATGGACAGAGCTCTATCTGGCTTAAACTCTGCCTTCCTTGAACAGCTCTCTGGTGAGTCCAGTTCAGAATCTGAATGGTGTGTGAGTGCACCCTGCAATGGGTTGGTGCTCCATCCTGGAGTGTTCCCTGCCTTGCACCCGCAGCCTCCAGGGTAGGCTCTGGTCTCCCCACGACCATGAATTAGATAAGCGGTTGTGGAAAATGGATGGATGGATGGACAGTTCAAAATTTCCTGTAACAATTCCATGTCATTGAGATCTAGACTCCAAACTTAATAATCTCATCATAATTGCCTCCTTTTGCATTCAATTTGTATTACCCCCCCCCCCCCAAAACAAAAAAAAAAAACACAGGGGGCAAAATACTTCACATATTTCCTTGACATCTGTGTCATGTATTCTGGCATAAAAGATGAGAGTGACACACTGGTGAGGGACGAACCCGGTGGCGGTCTCGAGAGACAAAGTCACGTGAGCAGTAGTTTTCATTCTAATGAATTCCACCTGTCCCTCACCCGAGGAATGCGCATAAATTGGCTTGTTCTGCTGTTTTGGTTCCTATTAGAGATGTGGTAAAATTACAAAGAAACTACTTAGCAGAAGAGTTTTTCCAAAGCAATGTACAAGGATGATATGATTACACTGCAAACCCAGGGATTCAAACTAATAACCTCCAGGACAGGGGGCAAGTACCTAACCCTAACCACACCTCACAATGAGCCACACACCTCACGATGTCCTAAATAAAGATTCCACTCCTTCCTTAGCTGATGTTGCTTAGTTCTACCATCCAACCCTATCTGGATGTTAAAGTTAGTGGATTCCTGTGGAGCCAAACAATGTTGACTCTTCTTAGGAAAAATAAGTTTCTTATCAAATCGCTGCTTGTGGCTTCATGTCCTACCTGAAGCAGAAGGAAGCATGCTGTTTACAAAAGGGCCACGCAGGCATGCTGTCAGCGGTGTTGTAATGTTGATAAAATGCCTAGATTAACCTTTGGAGTACAGCTGGTATTGACATTTCAGTTACTAATACAAAATAATCTGGCCAAAGGCACTTCAGTTTTTTTTTGTATATAATTAGTTGGTTCTGCAGCTATGTTAGTACTGACATTTCATCTTAATCATATTGACACTGACATATCTAAAATAAAGTAAGATGGTCTTAACATTTCAGTTTCTACCTCAGTAAGGCATTGGATTTTTTATTTTCTCTTCATCTCGATCCAGCCAGCATTCTCACAACTTTCATCATAATTTCCCTCTGCATTTGTTTCTCTTAGATTATTTACTGACACACATGCTGAATTTTGATGATCCCCCCCAACCTCATCTTCCTAGCAAAGGCAGGCCAACAAAGCAACACCCACCTCTCTCTGGGGTACAGGTGGTCTGCCATCATCGGATGAAACCCACAGTGTGAACAGAAAGAGTTCTTTTCGGGGGGGGAGTGGAAGATTTCACTGCTGTCCAAATAGGAGCAGTGTTGCTTGCCAACTAATTTCCCAGAAGCCTTTAAGTGGCATGAAAGAAAGAACCATGCTTGCCAACTAATTTCCCAGAAGCCTTTAGGCAGCATGAAGGGAGGAGCCAAGACTGACCAATTACTGTCTGTATCGGGGTCAGCGCCCGCCGGACCCTGCCCTCTATGACTCCTCCCTGTCTGATCAGCAGGTGTTGCTGGTCATCCTGTTCCCCTCTCTATCTCTGACCAATGCATGGTTCAACAGCTTGAGTGTGTGACTCTGAGAATGTTAACTCTTTGGTTTAGTTCGAGGCCAGCCTCCTCTGTATTTATTAGATTTTTGTTCCCATGTGTTTCTTTTCTGTTAGTTTTCTTGTCCCCAGTTTGTCGTTTGTGTTATATTTCGCTTTTTGCTTTGTGCCTTTTGCAGTTATGTATTGCCTGTCTTTGTTATATTCTTAGTGTTAGATTCGGGCTCCTGGTTTCCCCGTTAGTGTCTTATTTCCACAATTAGTCTATTAGATCCACCTGTTTCCCTGTGCGTCATGATTGATCATTCTACCTGATTGCTCGTTGTTCTGCGCCCTCTCTGGTTGGTTAATTGTTTCATTGCTCGCTCCTACTCCTTCATTACCCAGTTCAGTTTTGAGTATTTAAGTGCCTGCCTTTGACCTGCATTTCCCAATGAGTGCCTGTTATCGCTAGGAGGTGGATTTGTGCCTTCTTTCTCCTGCCTGCACCATGCCCTGCTTTCATAATAGCCTGTTACGAATGCTTTAAGGCATGCACTGAAACTGATATATTGTTGTATTGCCAAAAATCTATTACTAATATTTTAGTAATGTGAGAAAAATGCATTTTTTCAGGATCTACTTTACGAAGATCATGAGATGCCTTTAACACCACAAATAGAACCCTATCTTTACATAGCTGTCAGGGAACAGTTTAATGTTTTAACAGGATTTACATGGACTATTGTCAGTGTAGCAAATATGTGTCACCAAGATACAAACTAATCTTGTTTTGTATTTACAATCATGTTAACTAGATATCTAGTTATCAATGTTAAGCCGTTAAAATTATCAATATACAGCTTTAGCAACTCCCATTTACCTTAGCATGTATCTTAGCATTGGACTGTGGGAGGAAAGCCCACGATGACACAGGGAGAACATGCACACATGGTGTCAGTGCAGAAACCTGATCCCCAATCCTAGAGGTGTGATCCAAAAGTGCTAACCATTGTGCCACCCTGCCACTCCTTTTTATATATATATATATATATATATATAAATTCAGTCATTAAAATTTAAGAAACAAATACTGTTGCCGCTTGGCTTGTGGCAGAATGACATGGGAGGGGCCACAGGGTGCAGTGACGTCCCAAACCTCTGCCAGCTCCATTCCTGGTCACCTGACCTGCTCAGCAGAGAGTGTCGGAATCCTCAGCCAGCTGCCGTGTCCCTCAGCTTCAGAAAGGCGGCTCCTGCTCTCACCCTGTGCCTCTCACACTGTACTCACAAAGCATTCTTTCTACTTGCACTTTCAAAATGTCCTTTACATTTATACAAGCTTTCTGCTCTTTATTACTTTTTATTTCTTTTCTTGAATTAAATTTTCTTCTTTCATCATTCAAAGCAGCTTGTTATATGAAATGAACTTTAAGCTGCTCCAGTAAAATTGATTCTTCTCATTGCTGGGAAAACCTCATTTTGTTAGGTGCCATAATGTTTTGAAAGGTTTTATTACATCTGGAAAACATACAATGATACGGTGGAGATGAATAGACTGTGTAACCCCTGAAGAGCTCAGGTAGCAGCCCCCATAAAAGCCCCCCTGAAATGCATTCACAAACGTGTCTAACTGCAAGGTCCTGCAATCCCATGCAGTCACATGATCATCTGCCAAAAGTGACATCAGTTCGGAGTTGAGATGTGTGGCGGACCACTAGCCATCCCATAATAATAACACGCTGGTCTCCATGGAGAGAAACCCATAATCATTACATGTGGTTAACGTTATAATGCCGCGGAACGTCTTGGCTGAGAGCAATGCTCAAATATCAGTGGTCCCTATACCCCCCTCGTATGTGATAAATGCATTTCCCACATACTTCTGGAACTTTGTAATTGATACAATGGACCACAAGAAACAACCCCAAGCTATAAAGCTAAACATGTTATGCATGGAACCTGTCTCTCTAGTTTTTTTCAAAGTAACTCTTGAATTTCACATGAGATATTTCATTAGGCGTCAGCCAGAGGCTACAGCTGGACCACAGCTCCTGACTCAAATTTAATTTGAAATACTGATGAAAAAATGGTCTCAATCTAATGGCTATTCTCCTCTGATATGCCTCTGAGTATAAATTTAAGCCATCGTGTTGTGGGGTGTTTGTTTATTTATTTTTGAGTCACTATTTCTGTGATGGGTTGGCGTCCCACCCTGGGTTGTTCCCCGCTTTGTACCCACAGCCTCTGGGATAGGCTCTGGACCCCCTGAAACCTTGAATAGGACAGGACAAGCAGGAACAGAAAATGGGTGGATGGATGGAATCGCTATTTCTTTATTTTCTTTTTCTTTTGAACTGTGTTTCCAGCACTGTGAAAAAAAATTAAAAAATATATAGTTTTGTTTTTAAAGCCGCATACTGTAAACTTGCCACAGCACTTTGTTTCCATGGTGAACTATTTATCGTGTGTGTGACACAGAGAGAGAGAGAGAGAGAGAGAGAGAGAGAGAGAGAGAGAGAGGTAAGTGTGAGTATGTGAGTTAGGACTGTGCAGGTGGTAAGGTGGTGTAGCAGAAGTGTGAGATTGGTGACTATATATAAACACACAAAGAAATCCACCAGCCACTCAATTTAACTGGGCAATTTTGCGTTTGCTCTCATTTCAGCATGTATGACACACTGCAAACGGGAAAGTTTTTGGAAACAGCTTAAGATACACTACAGTGTTTAATAGTTCCAATATTTTATGATCAAAGCTGACAATCAAATACACTCTGGGATTCTCAAAATCCAATATAGTCACATATTGTACTTGTACCACTGATACATCTTCCTAAAGTTCAAAGCTCACTTGGCATGAATAGGAGGACACTGTGTAGTGTACATGTACACCGTGTACAGTGTCAATGAATAAATACTGACAAGAACATTAAAAAAACTTTTTTCATATACACTGGATGCACAACAAACTGATTACGTGTGTTTCTACATGGATGCCACCTCCATTGTTTCCGACAATCAATGTTGCGTAATAAACATGGGCTTTTCAATGCACGGGTCCCACTTTGACAAGCACAGAGCATTGCTGCTGTGCTTCGATTATGTTGACTGCTAAATCCAACATTCCTCTTTTTAGTATAAAAGTAAACTCTGGAACCAAACTTTAAAAAGACAACGGCAACAGAATAGATAAAAATAATAAGAACATCTTGGATATGCAAAATAAGTAGACTACTAAATGCAATACCCTGCAAAATACAAGAATTATGAAGAATAAATAGAAATTCGAGATAACGAAATCAACTTATACAAAGAACTTTGTATAAGAACTTGTACCGCACGTGAAGGGGAGCCGCGGGGCCCCACTCGTGCCTGACAACTACTGCTCCCGATTACAAGTGAAGCTGGAAGTAAAAAGGATTAATGGTGTACACACACTAGCCGATCAATATCGTACCCGAGCATGTACAGGTCGCCTCATTTTCTTCCCCGCAAAACTCTGTTGCGAAAAAAAAATGCGTGTAATTATAAGGAGAGTATTTGTAGGCTAGAGGACAGAGGGGGGGGACCCGTATGTATTGGATGCGATTCATTATATGGATTTTGAGTGGGCTATGTGCTGGCGAATGAAAAAAAAATAAACACGCGAGCATGTAAAACCATAAAATATATCTCCCTCCTGTAAAGGCGTTTCTTTTGCTTTCTTCATCTGCTCAATAAATAAATAAAAACTTCCCATGCTGCGCATTATGCTTGATTATCTAACTGCTTAAAACACAGTGTAGCAAAACAAACTGAAAGTACAAATGCTAGTTTCATGTTAACGTAACCTGTCTGCTATATTACAAGACCTCTCACATAAATCACTAGCTTGAAGCTATAGAGATCACGTTTTACTAGCTGTCATTTTAGTACTCTATATAGCACGACGCATGCAATTCTGACATAGGATATAATTGAGTTTCGCCCCGGTATCCCATGCAACACTAGTCTGCATAAACTCCGAGATATTTCGTAAAATGTGTCAATGTGTATTGGTGGAGCACGAGTAAATAAAAATTGTTGCGTTGCATACTTGACAAATCTGTGTCTTTCAATGAGCCCCAAACAACGCCACATAAGCCACAAAATAATGGCATTAATCCTGAATTCCGTTCTGCTTTCCTTCTTATATTTTCTTCAACACAAAATAGTCGCACGGTGATGACGAAATGATGCTCGGGCCAGGATCGTTAAGGGACATGTGAGCGCAGACCAGCGGGGGTAGGGGGCAATCGTGCTCGGGCACGGTATAAGGCAACCGGGCTAAGTGTGGGTACGCCCTAAGCGCCGGGAGCACAGATATACCAAATAACGGCAGAAAATCAATCATCACAAATCAGGTTTTGTGCAACGCCTATCCTCATAAATATCCGTCATCTGGAAAAGATACCCGGAGAAAACCCGTATTATCTGGTGTATCTACCGTAACTGGTGCCTACACGAAACATAAAAATTCATGTTTTTGTGAAACGTTAAACTTCTTAAATGAAATCAGAGTCCAGATGCGGTGCATGTGTCATACTTTTCCAACTTTAGATGTCTTCATAAACAGCCACAATCCAAGAGAATTTATATGAAATTAGTTGTTTTAAAATAAATTCTCAATAATTTAGCACTCAATCCCCACAGTTTAGGTATTAGGTTTACATTCCTGCGCGCCTACTGGAATATATGGAATTGATTCCTTAATTACAGTATAATCCATTCCAAAAAGTTAAAGATCGGTGTTATAGTTTTTGCTACAGATAAAACCGTTGAAAATACCACATATATAGGTTACACTGGTTTGCAGCGTTATACTATATAGATGCATATACTCAAGCGCGTCAAATTGTTTGCATTAGTTGATTCATACTTACGTTTTTCCACTAAGCGGCTGCTAAAAAAAATGCGAAGTTTTAGGTGCCGTTCAGTCACTGCGCTTCCAGTAGCCTCCGGAAAGGTGTTCAGCACTGTGCAGGTCAGGTCGGCTAATGTGTTCCCGAGCGGTGCAGATACACGCTAGAATAATCCGTAGAGGCTGCGAGCTGAATGAACAATTTCACACGGGCTATGCGGACACTCCTTCTCCTCCGATCCTCCTCCTGTTCTCCCCGTTTGTGCTCCTGCTGTGGAATGCCGCTCCTCACAAGCCAGCGATGCTCTATAGCTCCTCCCGCTCCTGAGATCATCTTCAGTTCCCCTATTTATTTCTTTATCTCCGTTTATCACACTTTCATTTTTTAATCCCATAAAGAGACATGTCTCATTCTGTATTTTCTCATGACCGAAGCAGAAGCAAAACCAAAGAAGATTGAATACAAACAAAACACATCTTCTCTTATGCTTTAATTCCTCTAACGCACGGAAGCAAATGTGTCCGACAGTAAAATATATGTACCTATTTTAAGGCAGGAAAATGCCTTATATCTAAAGGACTCCGAACTCTATTGAAAATATATTCTAATAATTTTTAACTAAGACATTTTAATCGTGGGTTCGTGGGCTATAGGGCACTATCTACTAATCTTTATATGCATCCTGTACATTTTCTATATTTGATACTCGGCTTCGGAAGAAAATATATAGCCAAGGCTGCACGATTAGTCGAAGGAAGAAAATCGTAGATCTATTTTAAATTAACGGCGTTTAAGACGATTATGGTTTAATCCAAGAAGGTGAACAACCATTAAACATCAGAAAAGACTCGGAGAAACTCAAGGTTTTTACAGGAGTTCATTCTGAACGCACAAGACCAGTAAGACATTGAGGGTTGCTTAAAAGCCTATATGAGATACTAAAATGGAAAAACTCGGTATTGTGGTTCAGGGTGATGCAGCTTAAATTTGGTTTTCAGGGTAGCTGTATTTATTCGTTATTTAATTGTTTGCTTGCATGATTTGTTAGTGATGTAGCGCTCGAGTTGCACATGCACTTAATAAAACGCGCTATTTTCACAGGATAAAGCGTTTTTTTTCTCAATTTCACTTTGGCGCCTCCAGTGACAATGCCAGTTTTGCAGAGCTTACAACGCAGCGCACTGAAGCACGGGCACTCGGCGCAGAATTCGGCGTGATTTTCGTGAAACGTTCAGTACGCGTCGTGTCAGTGGTGTCGCATTCATTACTTAGACGGGGGTTTTTAACTGGAAGTCCGCTATCTATAAGAATGTTTCTAACGTTTATCTACTTATATATAAGAAAAATCCGCTTTACATCCGATGGGGGGGGGGTCACCTCACCCGGAAAAAGAAATATTAACCCCCATCGATGTATATAGTTTTTAGTTTCCTATTTGTTTAGGCGTTAGTGGTAGGGGGTCCTTAAGTATGGTACGTTTTCATGTAGAGGACCCTGATTTAAGACGGGCTGTCTTAAATTCACCGAGATAATACACAATAATTAATTTCCTTCAAACTTTATGTATGTGTGTCGAATTACACATTCCCCTGATGTACTCATTTTTAAGCAGCCACGTGTTATAAAAGACAGCATGGGACACAGTGGTTAGCACTATAACCTCACACCACCGGTTTTAGGGTTTTGATATTTTCTCCCAGCTCTCTCTCTCTCTCTCTCTCTCTCTCTCTCTCTGTGTGTGTGTGTGTGTGTGTGTGTGTGTGTGTGTGTGCATGCTTTCTCTGCATTTGTGCAGGTATCCAGGTTATCCTCTTACAGTCCAAAAATAACTAATTAAATGAATTTGTGCATCACGATTCCTTTTGCTGAGTGTACACCCTACAGTAAACTGGCATTCTGTCCAGGGTGTTCCCTGCCTCTTATGGTGTGCTTCCTTGCAAGGGTCCTGCTTCCCAAGATCTGGGAATGGTTATGGAAGACAGGTGGATGTTCTATAAATAGAGTAGGGTGGAGAATGCTTGCTAAATAAGTGATGTTTTTTTTCGCCAAATATGGATACTGGCATTGTTTAATAAAGATGCCCAGCAAATGTTGGCTGTATTGCATTTCTTGGGATATAACACCCTTGTTTTATTCAACGTTGGATTGATTTGTTTTTTTTTTTTTTTTTTTTTACTTCCTGGAAAAGCAAGAATTGTGCCTTATTCCTTTAATTCATATTTTGTTCAATGCATTTCAAAATTGTGATTCTCTCTCTGCTTTCAGTACCTTTTGGAAATATGCGGGACATTCTGGAATTTTTTGGAGTGTTCTCCGAATGATATTTTTTCACTGTGTGAAGCTTTGCATTGGACACTGTGAAGGTGGAATGTGTCATCAGAGTCACACTAAGGTCAAGTCTAGGACCCGTTTTGATGCTATGTGTGGATTCTATGTCAAGACAGATGTAGAGGTTAGATGTCTCTGCCAAGAGGGGACAAAGGTATTCCACACAGAGCCAGGTTTCAAGGAAGTAGAAAGTTGATATGTATTATTACTGCAAACACAATGTTTGAAGAAATCTAACTAAAGTATTGTGTGTAGATGCAGGCAGGGAGTGGCAATCCCAATGTAGCTTAATGATCTGAAGGGGATTTTATTGATGAACACAAAGCACGCATAGAACCAGACACCATAGGACAGTAAGAAGTTAAAACAAGAGTCAGGGAGGATAAACTGGCAGGGACAAGGGTTGGGTTTAGGGTTAGACACAAGGACTGACTTGGGACAGCAATAACAAACGATACTAACATGGAACAACAGCAAACCATGAGTGGGAACTAATGCACAGCACTAACTTCTACAATAATAATCAATCCTTTATTGTCCCCATGGGGAAATTCTTTTATTTACACCTCCCTCAACTTGTTCTTTTATTTATTTATTTATTTATTTATCTATCTATCTATCTATCTATCTATCTATCTATCTATCTATCTATCCATCCATCCATCCATCCATCCATCCATCC